>MU623380.1:65669-257597 GCA_025201765.1 Daldinia sp. FL1419
CACCCCCCCCCCCCCCCCCCCCCCCCCCCCCCCCCGCCCCGGCGGGGCCCCCCCCCCCCCCCCCGTTCGTATAATATGCAGCTCCCTTTGGTTGCAGCCTTACCGTGAAAAGGGTATAGGAAAGCGACAGGGAATAGACCAATAGCTCTCATTACCGCATTGGGGGTTTACTGTGTAGAGAAGGAGGGAAAAGACGCGATTCCGAGCTGCGGCGTAGTTTATAAAAGAATTCGGCCATGTCTACATGGAAGGCCTACATATAAAGCATTTCATAATTTTTGTCGCCTATGATTTGCGTGCCAAGTGGATTAAATGGATTCTATATTTCAAGATACGACGACGAGCCGGTATGGTGAGAAGATATAGGTTCCAACTTGGATAATTTCATTTTTGATAAAAATGTTGAAATTATCGCGATACTTGAGCGCGCCCGGGGAATCCCGCCCGGGCTTAGACGCTTAAGTTCCTACACTAGGTTAGGTACCTATCGGGCTATTCTGTAATAAGTCATGACGACCCCACAGGAATCTCTAACGGGTGGGTACAGGGATCTAATATAGGTGGGGTCTGCCCTGACATGTGGCGTCAGTAGCGTGTCCTTTGGTGATGTCACGGCGTTGGTTTTGTTTCTCACTATTGTACCTAATGACATAGCTCATCGAATATTTGTTCTTCCCCTACATAAACTTCATACATTTCCTTTATTTACCTGAATATATCTAACTTAGGTTAGGTATTTATCCTTATTCAGGGGGGGATATCATCCCTTGCCCATTACCCAGCATGGGTTTAATTATTACCTAGACGAATTCCGCGAGGGACAATCTCAATGTTTACCTTCACGTCCGCTTCTGCAGTCCACGGCCTTGAATAACCTTAACCTTGACTGAACCCAAAGATGAACTAGTACCAACGTCATAGTTAACCTACCTAAGGTATATATATAACAATTTCCATCTTATATTATATCTCTCGTCTAAAAGTAGAAATATATCTATTTAAATTCCCCCCTTTAAATTTCCTCCCAATTTGTTGGCTATATTTTCGCATAAACCAGAGCCACTTGATAAGATGTATTATATATAACGGACGAGGCCGGATTATAGATCGCAGCCTTCCAGCAGCGTTGGATGCAGCTATAAAGTGATTGCTAGAAACTTGGTCGGATAGGGATTTACTTCAACCATGCCTCAAATCGAATTAGACAAGCCTTCGACGGCTCCGATAAACGCAGAATCATCCGATCATGACCAACTCCAACTCTGCGATGTTCCACAAGATGGGCAACTCCGGACAGTCGTGCAGGATTCTCAAGGGAACCTCGTATATCCCAGTTATGTTCCCCCGAATATTGAACTCCCTACTTCGCATAAGAGTGTCATATCAGAAGGTGTACCAGATCAGTTCGAGGGTCCCTATCCTGCTGAAGGTCCTAAGAAATCCAAGTCGGAGCCTATAAATGAACAACATACCAAACTAACGCAGTCTTCCTCCGAACCCCAACGAAACCGGCGTCGGACTATGACGTTCCCGGCTTTTCCTCTTATGAAACGAGCGGAAACAAATGTTTCTATGCTTGACGCAGCGCTACGACGCACCTATAGTGCCAAACATGACGACGATACTTCGGACTCGTCGTCTTCCGAAGCGGAGGATAGACCGGAAGGACGCGCAGGTCGGGCCCCTGAACAGACGAAGCGGAGTACATCTAATGACAGATATCGACGCTTCCGAGTAGCGAACGAGCTATATCGAACAAAAGGCAAGGTATCTAAGAGGGATGGTCGACTAAATATTACGGTGAATGACACTAGTAATACCGGATATCTCGCTAAGGCACTCGGCACCGCCGTTAAGAAGGTTGCCCCCAGGAAAGTCGAACAAGGGAAAGCTAGTCATCAGCTGACCTCCTCTCGGGCATCTTCAGCTACGACTGCGGCGCCAGAGAAGTGGAGATGTCCGAAGCTGAACATCGTCATCATGGTCATAGGCTCTAGGGGTGACGCGCAGCCGTTTTTAAAAATTGGAAAGGTACTAAAAGAAGAATACGGCCATCGAGTACGTATTGCTACCCATCCTGCTTTTCGAGACTTCGTCGAAAAAGATTCGGGTCTAGAATTCTTCTCCGTCGGGGGAGATCCCTCAGAGCTGATGGCCTTTATGGTCAAGAACCCCGGTATGATACCTACACTTGAGACGGTGAAAGCCGGGGATATTGGAAGAAGGCGCGCCGCTATGGCCGAGATGTTTGATGGGTTTTGGAGAGCGTGCATCAATGCGACCGATAACGAAAAAGACATCCAAAACATTAAGATGATGGGAGAGAAGGATCCATTTGTCGCGGACGCCATTATCGCCAACCCGCCAAGCTTCGCGCACATCCATTGTGCTGAAGCCCTGGGAATTCCACTACATCTCATGTTTACCTTTCCTTACACGCCCACGCAAGCTTTTCCTCACCCATTAGCGACGATTAAGAAATCAAACGTAGACCCCGGATACACCAATTTTATTTCCTACCCACTTGTCGAAATGATGGTATGGCAAGGACTAGGAGACCTTGTCAATGATTTCAGAGTGAAGACCCTAGGACTAGATCCGGTATCTACCCTGTGGGCTCCTGGAGCAACATATCGCCTTCATGTACCCTTCACATATTTATGGAGTCCAGGATTAGTACCTAAACCTGATGATTGGGGTGAGGAAATCGACGTATCTGGGTTCGTCTTCCTTGATCTCGCCTCTTCTTTTAAGCCGCCAAAGGATCTCTTAAAGTTTCTCAAGAAAGGCGAGACGCCCATCTACATCGGTTTCGGGTCGATTGTAGTCGACGATGCCGATCGCTTCACGGAGATGATTTTTGAGGCCGTGAAACTAGCTGGCGTTCGAGCTTTGGTATCTAAGGGCTGGGGCGGTTTAGGCCGAGTTGACGTGCCTGATAATATTTTCATGTTGGACAATACTCCGCATGATTGGCTTTTCCCAAGGGTTCGAGCCTGTATCATACATGGTGGTGCTGGAACGACCGCGATCGCGCTTAAATGCGGCAAACCGACCATGATCGTTCCATTCTTCGGCGACCAACACTTTTGGGGTTCGATGCTTAGCAACGCAGGTGCCGGACCGACCCCTGTCCCATATAAGAAACTAAGTGCCGAAAGACTGGCAGCTGGTATCAAAACCTGCCTCACAGATGAAGTACTCCAAGCAGCACAGAAAATATCAAGAAACATTGAGCTTGAAGGCGACGGGGCCGAGAATGCGGTGAGAGCATTCCATAAAAATCTAATAGCGCCCGAAGAGGGCTCTATGCGGTGCTCGATTCTCGACGACCGCGTAGCCGTCTGGCGTGTCAAGCAAACCAGCATCAAGCTCAGTGCTTTAGCAGCCTACATTGCTGTCAGTCGTGGGCTAATATCTTGGCGAAGACTACGCCTTCTTCGACATAAGGAATGGAATGATTTTGAAGGGCCTGGGGAACCTGTTACGGGGGTCGTTGGTTCGCTTGTTGGAACAGTTGGTGATGTGTTTGGCGGGATTGGCAGTGTTCCATATAGACTGGCGAAAACGTCGCATAGGCGAGCCGAGAAGATAAAGAAAAGGGATAGAAAACGACAGCAAAAGAAAAATGCCCTAGCCAGACGTTCGGACGAATTTCCGTTCCCAAATCAAGCGGACGGGAATGCCGAAGTCGGTGCCAATGGAAATGATCGAACTGGAAATACTTCTTATACAACTCCGCTTGAAACAGGCCCTCTTGAACCTTTCCAGGAAGAGTACCTAAATGATATAGAAGAAGGAATAGGCAAAACCGGTCGAGCTTTGGCTCATGCACCAGTGGACCTTTCGCTTGCGCTAGCTCAAGGCTTCCATAACGCGCCTCGCCTCTATGGCGACGAAACGGTCAGGCGTCCAATTCGGGTCACAGGAATACGATCAGGTCTTAGAGCTGCAGGACACGAATTCGTATATGGAATTTATGACGGGTTCACTGGGCTTGTACGGTTGCCAGTTCGTGGGGCCAAAGAAGGTGGAATTAAAGGTGTACTAGCAGGCGTCGGCATGGGGCTCACTGGATTCGTACTCAAGGATATAGCAGCTCTAGTTGGTCCGATAGGTTATACACTCAAAGGCATTTCAAAGCAGGTCGATCGTGGGAAGCAACCTCTCAAGTACCTTCGCCGCGCACGCATCATACGGGGTCAGCGAGAGCTCTGTGTCCTATCGGAGGCCGAACGTAAAACAATAGCCGAAATAGTTCTTAAAGGATGGGAAGTTATGCGCCGACTAGCCGATGTAATCATACGGGAGAAGGAGAAACGACGTTTCATACCTCGGCTCGGGGGGAAGAGTAAGAGCGCTAGGAAAGTCAAGTCGTTGGGTAGGTACGGAAAAGCACGCGCATTCGAGAGCGTTTCAACTGCAGAAAAAGCGATAGAGGCTATTCAGAGAGGGGAGGATTTCGATGCCGTACTTGGGAAGCACAGAAAAGGCTTCGAGATGTCAGGGAAGAGTGATAGGAACGCCGAGCAAGGAATAGCTACGAACCCAACGACAACAACGGAATAAGAGACCAAAAGTGCCAGTTTATTAATGGATGTGAATACATCATTCGACAGAATGAAGAAAACCTCAAAAGTCCCGTCATAATATTTCCCTTTTTTATATCGGTATGACAGCATATGGGGTTCAATTTTTCAAGGCTGTGGGTTAATTGTATCATATTACCCTACGAATAATTATGGGAATAAGGCGTCGAGTAAATTTGAGGAGTAATAGAGGTGTCTACCTACACTAGGGTAGTTGTTTACACTTGATTTCGTACCTTTAACTTGATAGTCACCTTATGTTTTCTTTGTATATTAATATCCTAATTACTAAACTAATCCATTAATACAAAATCTTCACGCAAATACTACGGCTCACGGGGGGTTATACGGATGTAAGTATATCTTAATATTGGAAATAATGAGATAATGTATTCTGATATTTACCTAGCTATATTGCTTACATATACCTTAGATTGTGATCTAATATTCACCAATCGCTAAAGTACATTAAGTACTTGATATCTAGTTAAATATTCGACTATTCTTATAAACATATTGAATGTAAAGACTCCAGCCGGAATATAGATATATACCTACCCAATAGGTATATCAAGTATATACATGTCTCTACTATTGAATTCTATTATCACCCTCGGCGATAAAAGTACGACCGATTCAGTGATAAGTTATTATATTCAGCCTTTGATTAAGTTGCTCTTGTCGGGCCTTCTAGTATTCCAACCACAGAGTAAGTTGACGATCTCCTACCCACTACCATCACGCTTCCTGTATAAGGACTAATATTGATACCTGTAGGCTGTAGATACACTAGGGAACCACACACAAAGTTTCGTTAGATCGCTTATAAAACCTCTCGTCGAAGGAGATATCTTTGAGTATAAGTACCTATAGTACCATTGCGTTGTTTGGGATGGGTATATCCAAGTTGTCGATCATTAATAGGAGAGTGGTTGGGCTACCAAGAGAATAGTAAACCAGTATAGAAAACAATGTATTCTCAACATTAACTATGGCAGATATAGCTATGTCTAATTGGCCACTCTAGCATTCTACTACCAATAAGGGTCGTTGCGTGAAGCAGGTATATAGAATTCGGAGTGCTCCGTATGTTAAGAAGCAAATAGCCGCCCATGCCCATAGCCTATACGGTCCCCGTGGACATATGACTTCAACATTATAATTCAGCCTCCCTACTTCATGACGAACTATCAAATTATTTTCCACCAACCGGAAAAATGGTTGTCTTGCGATGGTAGAGTTCCCCTCTAAAAATACCTAAGTTTGCTTTATAGTTAGGGCTGTCGGGGACGCATGTCTCCTGGTCATAGGTGGGGGTTGTGAGGATGGGCGGATATGTCGGGGGAGATTTATCTCTCAAGCTTTCTGTCTGAATACCTGTTGGGCATTATTTTATATTGCGGCGTCGGAGGTCCGCTCCGGCTGTCTTAAAAACCGAAATGGAGTAATGCGAGCCGCTCCGCCTGCGATGTATCCTTGCCGACCGGTATTCACCCGTCCGTAGGTACTATTTTTATAAATAGGAGGGAGTTGGACGGACAAGATGAAAGAAGAAAGGGCTGTTGTTCTATTGTTCAACTTGCTTCGAGATTCTACATATCTCACAGTAAATGGCTAGAATATCCATCATGAAATCACTTTCAATTCTGGCGCTAGGTCTCGCGAGCCTATCTACAGCTCAAGAGGTATCACCAACACCGACCGCATGCACCATTGATCCCGAAGCAAGCTACGCCAAGTCCGCAAAGCTCCCGGACCCGTTTCTTCTCGCCGACGGCACACGGCTCAGCACCAAAGACGAATGGGCCTGCAAGCGAGCCGAGATCCGAGACCAGATCCAACGCTACGAACTCGGCCCGAAGCCCCCGAAACCAACGGTCTCGGCTACGGCTTCTAGCGGGAAGATCAGCATCGTCAGTTCCGACGGCGGTAAATCGGCGACTTTCTCTGTTTCTATCAAGTTGCCTAGCGGCGGAACGGCGCCGTACCCGGCCGTCATCGCCTTCGAAGGAACTTCTATCCCAATGCCCGCAGACGTCGCAACCATAACCTTCCCCAACCACGAAGTCGCCGCCGACGACCCACGCGGCAAGGGCAAGTTTTACGACTTGTACGGGTCTTCGCACTCGGCGGGTGCGTTGATGGCGTGGGCGTGGGGCGTGAGCCGGGTTGTTGACGCGTTGGAACAGCTGGGACCAGACGCTACGAAAATCGACACTACAAAGCTCGCCGTAACCGGTTGTTCGCGGAATGGCAAAGGAGCGCTTATAGCCGGTGCGTTCGACGATCGCATTGCCTTGGTCATCCCCCAGGAGGGCGGCAGCGGTGGGCCAGGATGCTGGCGCATCGTCGCCGATATCAAGAAGAACGGGACTAAAACTGAAGATGCAACCCAGATTATCAACGGAGATTCGTGGTTTGCAGCATCGTTTACGCCCTACGCTGCTGATACTACGGTTCTACCGTACGATCACCATATGCTTATGGCTTTAGTAGCACCCAGGGGATTGCTAGTAATTGAGAACTCGGGCATCGATTATCTCGGTCCCGTCAGCACGTACGGCTGCTCCATCGCGGCTAGGATGGTGTACGAGAGCCTTGGAGTTGAAGAGAATGCGGGAATATCGCAGGCCTCGCACGGTAATTCTCACTGCCAGATGCCTAGCTCGCAAAACTCGGAGGTTGCCGCCTTCTTCAGTAAATTCCTCCTTGGACAGTCTTCTACTACGACCGATGTGGTCAAGACGGATGGCAAGTTTACCTGGTGGGCTAATCAGTGGATTGGCTGGAGTGGCGCGACGCTGTTGTAGGTGTTCGGTGTAAGTCGCTTGTATCGCTATAACTAAATGAGAAGAAGCTCAAGTAGGTAAGGTAGTATTCAAATATATGTTATTAACCTACGGTTAGATTCTTATACCACCCTGCTTTTTAACAAGTACAGATCTCGTCCTTGCTCAACTGGTTACTTATGCCATCCATCCCTAGACTAGCAGAGATTGCCAATAGGATATTTAGTCGTATTCGTATAATAAGTAGGACTAAGGAAACGGAGGCCAAGATAATCTCCGAACCAATAAGAGGGCATATAAAAGAGTCCGTTTAAGGGTATCGGGACGGTAAAAAAATGCGAGGGGCAATACGTTCTTATATGCGTATTTACAGAGCACACATGATATATCATATTATACGCGCCTTGTATTGGTTCCTTGCCATACTCGAAAGACGTAAGATGTAGGTATCACGAAATCCAGCCAAACACCAGGTAAGACTTTACTTCAAAGTAGCCTTCCTGATTCGGTGAGTGAGTCACGCAAGAACTGTGCTTATTGTTCTTTAAGAAGTGGCTTACCCCGAAAATTGGCCATAGCCGCGTCTCTATTCGCAACCGGCATCGGCTTGTCATCTTATTAGAAAGACTACTAACATCTGACACTATTTACATCAACTTGAACTGCTCTTCAAATTTCCTATTCTTTCTCTCAACTATATCACGAATAAAGACTCTCAATCCAATTCCGCCATGGCAGACACCATCACTCAATCCACGCCCGAAGCCACGTCTGCACCGATAGTGAAAACAGACAAGTGCATCATACGCGCGTACGTGCCAAGTGATGCCGAACCCATGTCCGCGGCAGCAAACTTCCCGGAGATCGTTCAGTATATGCGCAATACGTTCCCTCACCCTTACACGGTGGAAAACGCCAAGAGCTGGATCAACTTTGCTACCAGCGGCGATCCTATAGTAAACTTCGCCATCCTCACACTTGACGGTGCTTTCGCTGGTGCCATTGGACTCAATCCCCACAAGGACATCGAGTCTCGTACGTGGGAGATTGGCTATTGGATCGGAATGGATTATTGGGGAAAGGGCATGGCCACCAGTGCTCTCAAGGCGTTCTCTATTTGGGCGTTCAGCCATTATCCGGAACTACTGAGGATCGAGGCCGGTGTGTTTAGCGAGAATGTCGCGAGCCAGAAAGTTTTGGAACGGGTGGGATACACGAAAGAAGGGTTAAGAAGGCAAGCTGTCTTCAAAAAGGGAAAGATTATAGACCAGGTAACCTATAGTTTGATTCGAGACGACGTAAAGAATTTGTGACAGGCCCAAAAGGAACCCTTAGGAGGCATCTATCAGATATAGTGGTGGACTGTTAGAGAGATTTAAATGCAGATGATAGTTATGATTAGTTACGAGCCAGATATAGGTACGCAGGAATGGGCTTTGAATAGGTCGTTTTGCTTATACACAACTTGATGGCGAGCCTTATTTCCCCTTACTTCAACTTAACTCGTTGACCCGCGTCCAAGTCCGTCAATATCCAGGGCGTTTTGCTCTTGCAATAAATTCCTACAGTAGAAGCCCACACCCTTCGCGATCAAAATTGTCTGGCCAGCCGGTGCCTATATAAATATCGTATATTTCCTAGATTCCTCAACGTCGGTACAAGATCAATAAGACAGGAACCTTTCAAATAGCATCGGCCTGCTGTTCGCCACGCTTCTCAAACTCGCTACGCTCATCGGGAATGGGAGAACGAGGTATCAGTCCATAGTCGCCCCCCAGCCCGCCTTATTCACAGGCCGATGTTGTTTCTGCGATACACAATTTCTATGCTGCTATTGTCAAACTACCCTATATTCATACCGACTCCCTTGTTTTACCCCCTGCGGGAGGCTGAACCGGGATAGCGGAAGAGGAGTTACGGAAAAGGGGCAAGACAGATGAAGTGACTGCGTTATTACGCCAGCTACCCTGCCTACCCTGTTGGGGAACTTTTCAAGCTTTAGAAAGCCCGATGGGAAAAACTGATCTGGTTGCCCATATATAGACCCGGGGCTTGGGAGACTCCGCGATGGTGGTATAGGGCATACGCCGGTACAGATGAGGAAGAATACATTTTAACTTCGGACGATGAATTTTAACCTGAGAGCGATGTAGACGAGATAGATGATAGCTCCGAACCCGACGATGAGAATAGCGAAGAAGTGTTCTCCTCGGATGAGGTGGACAATCTACTCGAAGATGCTTTTGGTGACGAGGCACAAAAAATGCGGGCAAAATTCACGTCGGAGACTTGATTATTTAGACTGCCAAATAAATACGGATCGGACATCCTTAAAAGGCTTAGGAATGGGAGCACGTTGCTCTTAGGGGAGCGTCTTGGATGAGCAAGCACTCAACTACCCCGGATTCAGATATAAATCATTTATCGGTGGAATTAATCTTCCGGAGAGCCCTTCACCCCTCCGCCTTCTGGATACCTCCTCCCCCGCCCGAGTCCATGTAACATCAACGTTATCATAGTCAAATATTCCAGGAGTCGAGTAAATAACATACCATACGTACCTACCAAAGTAGACTAACCGTTTCTACAAGGTAGTTCTACGACCGTTACCATGTCAAGGCAGATCCACGAGCCCTAATTCAGGCCAGAAATCCTTCAAGTTTATATAGCTTGGTCTCTCAGGCCGGAAACCGTGGGTTGGATCTTCGGGTAACGGACCAAAAGCGTGCTCGGGAAATAGCCAGAACCCGAAAGCAGTTTTTACTTGTGAGCTTCCAGTTGCGGATTTCCATAATTTGGGGTGCTGAGAAGTCTCTAGCTTCCACACAAGGTCTTCTCTCTTCAAACACCGTTCCCCTTCCCCTTTGTCGGAGATCGTATAAACACAAGGGGCAAAGGCTAAAAGAATCCGGAGTTGGGGCTGCGGTGTATCACCATTATCGAAATGTTTATGGAGGAATTTTCGCCACGCATGGAGCATAACACGAGGGTCGGAATTGACGAAGACCTTCTCGAGATTCTCCGCAATAGGTCGAGGGTCGGTATGTAGACGTTTGAAGTTTAACGCCGCAGTTGCGACGGGAAACGAAAGATTCATACTATATTCGTGTGTTTGAGCGCCACTTAGATAGCCGAATACATGACGACCAGTACTTTGAATTGAGATAAAGAAGACTTCGCGAAGATTCTTAAGTGTGTCGGTAAAACTTGCTTCGAAAAGAGAACTGGGCGTAGAAGGATCCATAAGACAGAGCCCAACCCCTCCGGTCAAACCATTACTATCAAGAGCAAGATTTAAAAGCCCTACCTGTCGAGGATCATGGGTTTTTTTCAAGTCATGTAGAAATTCAACGATTAGGCCTGTGTCGTTTGTTTCCCAGGGGTCGGTTTTGATATACAAAAAGTCGTTCTCGGGATTGAAGTAAAATATATTAGGCTTCAGCCCATCATCCCATATCGTCTCTTGGAATAACCAACAAGGAACATGCACCCGGTAAAAGGACGAGGCTGCATCTCGTGACTCTCGGTTGACGCGGAATAACTTACTGAGCGTCTGACGGCCGTTGATGGTTACTCCGTAGCGTTCATGTTGAAGTGTATCGGGTATGACATCACCTCGTTTATTAAAGATAGCTTTCATCAACTCACGATTTCGCAAATGTATTTCAACAACGCGCTGGCGTGATTCCATCGAGGTGCGCCATATCTTGAGGCGTAGTTCGGTTGGAAGGGCAGGGAAATGATTGAATATTTGCACAGAGGATGATACCGGTGTGATGTCCGCGGAGGTGAAGAATTCATCAGAGGTTGGAAGTGACATTTTGTGCTACGGGCATATGCATGCGTGAGGCGTGAGGCGTGAGAGAAGACTTGAGCGAGATAAAAATAAAAATAAAAATAAAAATGGAAGACTTGGAGCTGGGAAGCTGAACGCAAGAGATCAACGCTAAATCAGGTACCCCACCCCAGTATATGCGACGCTAAATAGGTACCTAGGTATGTAATCGTTTGCACTGCGGGGATATACAGTAATGAACGCGGGGTAGGTAAACCTCCACCATATTCTCCAACGCTCTTCTCAATATCTTTATATATGGCCCTCAAGTATAATTATTAATATGCTAATAATACAAAAGCGAGTAATAAAACTGTTGCTTACGTAGGTAGGTAGGCAAGTATTTTTGGACCGAAGAAGGAACAGATATTGAACCGAGAATCGATAATCTCCGTATCATAAATGTCACTCCGAACCTTACCTTGATAATTCAATATCGACAATAGAATGTTATCATAGATCATAGGACAAATTGCATATTAAAGATTAACAAGAGAATACTTTCAATGCATGTCTTCTACATATACCTAAATACCTAACCTACCTAGGTAAGTAGGTATGTAGATATGTACCTAGGTATTTATGAAACCAGGTGAAAGTAGACCAGCAAGTATGTCCTTGAAAGCTTCGATGGACGTGGTAGACAAGCCAAAGCCGATCCAAGATAATGTCCAAGACCCGTTCGGAGA
The DNA here is from genome assembly GCA_025201765.1 of Daldinia sp. FL1419. Classification (NCBI taxonomy): domain Eukaryota; kingdom Fungi; phylum Ascomycota; class Sordariomycetes; order Xylariales; family Hypoxylaceae; genus Daldinia; species Daldinia sp. FL1419. The sequence continues at coordinate 77,572 of MU623380.1, forward strand.
GTTGGAATATAAAACAAATTCGAGTAAAGGCCGGATATCGTATGTACTAAACTGTATAACAGGCCCAAACGGTTGGTAAGATTTATTCCCCATATACGCTTATATGTATGCATCATCAATGTCGCAAGGCGCACCTAATGAAGACGTAATTAATCGATTGGGGCCAATCATATCTAACTAGGCACTTTATGAATAACGAGTGAAATATATATATATATATTAGTAGAGCTAATCTGAAAGCCCGCATCAAATATGATTGTTTTACTCTAACCGTAGTCAACTTATACTTATATCGGTTCTACTTCAATGATGATAGCGAAGGGAGCGTTTCGACGCCCAATATCGACCCCTACGGTTCTCTCTTCTATATCGTGGAGGACGCCGTATAGATTACCGTCATTTTCCACTACCACGTCTGCATGGGGTCCCCTCTTGAATACGATAAAGCACGACCACCGCGAGCTCGAGGCATACTACCCTCATATCGTCGACAACAAGAGTGCAGATGAGCGAACAAGATACCGTAACCTTTTCGTGTGGGAATTGGCACGCCATTCTGTAGCCGAGGAATTAATTATCTATCCGGAGATCGAGAAACACTCGAAGAACGGGCGAGATATAGCAAGCAAGGATCGCAAACAGCACCAGAATGTCCGTAAACATTCCATTGCTTACCTCTCAATATCACCTATAAAAGCCAATATAAGAAAAAAATCGGTTCACAGGGCTAACAGAAATGTCATTGTGCCCTAATAGATCAAGGAGCGTTTATACCGCCTGCAGAACCTCAAGGCAGAAGACCCCGATTTCGAGTCGACCTTCCAAGACTTATTCTCAGATCTCCAGCAACACGTAAAGGAAGAGGAGGAACACGATCTTCCGGAACTTGAAGCTAATCTTGACAAAGACCGCTTACTGCAACTCGGAAAGTCCTTTGAGCGTACCAAGTCCCTAGTTCCTACGCGCAGCCATCCACTATCACCTACAACCCCCCCTTTCGAGACGGCCATAGCCCTACTATCTGCTCCAATCGACAAGGTTGCTGATATATTCCGAAAGTTTCCTAAAGGGGATGGACCGATGCTATGATTGTCGTGATATGACAGACAGGAAGAAATCAGCTCTTCGCTATGTACTGTATCTAACTCATAGGAAAATAGACGAGATTCCTCTTCTTTGAAACAATTGCCAACGAAAGACTACTCATCCGCCAACTCACGATGTCAGATACCTATGATAGGCATATGTGTAGCGATTTCTCCTAATAGTCCGCCAGCAAGGTTCGAGTATAGATGAAATTAACGATAATCTGTTTAAAGGTCCAGGGAGAGGGGTGATAGAAAGTAATCAATAGCACTACCGAGACTGGTAGTGGCTGGTAATTGATATCTATCACATAAAAATGTGACTATTTGCTTGCTGTCATACACATCCCTCACACCACGCAAGATACCAACTACCCCCCAATCCCACCAACACTTCCAAAAAAAAAATAAAAAAAATATAAAAAAAAATTACCAAACCACGTAAGAACTATTGCAGGCCAAGGCTATGAAGTCTATCGACCAGTATGTTAAGTCGCATTTGGTTTTCACCATCTATTCCATCCACCTTTTGAAGCTTCTCCGCCGCGGCTAACAAGGGCTCGACGAACCGTTGCCCCACTGCTGCTCCCATACCGGCCGGCACAAGTTCCTTGAACCCAGTGAACAGGAAATATGCGAAATTCGCAACTTGTAGGAGGAAAAGGTGATTTTGAGCCCAGAATTCAACTAGCGACTCGGGACTAGATTCATTCAGCGACAGCATGTCGGGAAACAAAAAATATTGCAAGCGTTCGATGACGTCAGGAGACGAGAATTGATTGGGTCGCTTGCTTTGCCTGGCGGCGATGAGCTCCTCTTTCAACCATGTGATTGCGCATGCTTTGAGTGACGCAAACATGCAATTCTCTAATAGATCCTCCAGAATTTCTAGCCGGCTATGGTCATCAGGCTCGGAGTGTAGAAGAGTACCGGCGAAGGATGTGGCGGCATTCCTGACTTGAATATCAGGGTGAAATACTGAGATGAGCGTGAGATTGTGATGATAAGCCATCAGGTTTGTATAATCTTCTGCTTTTACCAGTTGACGATGTTGGAGTCCGAGTCCGATGGCTAACAAAGCATCGGCGATTCCCGGACTAGCAAGAATCTCCGACTGCACTTCCCTGCCAAGAAATCTCCCGAGTATCGAGGCGTGATCCGGAAATATGTGCATCTCGGGCCACGGGCTATCTGAGCTGAAGACGTCCCTGGAGAATAACCAATAGGCAATGAGACACACAGACCCACCCGGGGAAAAGTGTATATCATCAGCTGAAGAGAAGTCGTTGAAAGCCGAGAGGGGATCCCTATGTACCGGAGCTTCGAGAATACTATTTACCAACTGCTTCGAGCAATCGCTCAAGCCAAGATCACGTAGTAAGGCCTAATCAATGTCAGTACTGATATAATATTGTCTTAGAGAGACGGCGGGGGTAAACTTACAACAAGTTGCCCTACCACCGCATCCCGTTTTTGCAGCTCCTCATTCTCCCTAAATGCCTCGATCGTCGTCTTCTTGCCCGGGATATTCTTCTTAGGGTTGTAAACTTCGAGTAATCGCGGTGACCAGAGCATATCGTACGCATTTACGTATCGTTGCAAGATACACGTGACAAAAGCTTGCAGCAGCTTCTGCTGCATGGCTTCCTCTTGCGGATCCTCCTGTTCGGCCTCGGGATCGGGCGCATTCTTAGAAACATCGCCGTCTTGATCGGGATTGGCTACATTGATACTGGATTTCCTGGAGGGTAGAGGTGGTCTTTTACGACCCGAGAGCGAGTAGACCAGATTTATCACGGATGCGGTCATTTCAGGTGTGGGCTGGTAAGCCTCGAACACCTTTACCAGCGACGGCCCTAGAAATCGGGAGGGGTACTTCGTCTTGATACGCTGGTGAAGAATTGCGAGCATGCCAAGTAGGGTGATAAACTTCCCCGGTATTTTGGAATCCGGGATGACTCCGGGTTCATCCACATCGACTACTTCGTCATACCAGGCGACGGTAAGACCCTCCAGTGCTTCCATGACCTTAATGACGACCTCGCGTGGGTTCCCCAGGCGGGCCACGGTCTCAAGGCACGTTTCTGAGCCGTCGATATTTAGTAACATCTGCACCAGGTCCCAACCAATTTCTTGCGTAAGATCAGCATCCTGAAGGACTTCGTTTAAGGTCGGTAAGATTTCCGGAGATGTGACATGATATTGGAGAACGGTGAGATATGTGAAGCGATCTTCTTTAGATGCTTCCCGTATGGCTTTTATAGATTCCGACAGTTCAGACATGTTAGTATGATACCCAGGCGAGGTACCCGGTAGCATATATTGATATGTACCGCGTTGTTGGAAGTGGGATGAGAGAAAGTATGGTTGAAAAGGTGGACAAAGCGGACTAGGAAACGAGGCTTGTGGCTTAAAGTTGAACAGACTGGTGGATTGGCAGTTGCTGGTTGCTAACCTAGTTGCTAGTCACTAGTCGCTGGTCACTAGTCGCTGGTCACTGGTCACTGGTCAGTCGCTAGCGAGAATTAATTGCGCAGTCTTGGCATACCTCCCCAAATTCAACATTACTTAATATCTTCAATATCTTCAACTCAAAAAAATTACAAAAAATACTAGAATTTAATTGAATTTTTTCTAATTTAATTAGTGAAAAATTCGTATAATTTACGCTTATTTTGGTAGTATAATTGGTATAGTTTACAATAAGTATCAATATAAGAAAGGGTTGGAATTTTTAAGGTAGAATGCCAAGACTGCGCAATCAATTTTCTCTTCTGACGGCTGGTCACTGCTGCTGGCTTCTGGCTTCTGGCTTCTGGCTTCTGGCTGGAAGCTGTTAGCCTTATTTGTAATAGCAATGACGTGGGTGAGGGGACAGTGTAAAACAAGTACCTACATACAATACAAGGAATGGGGTATACATATGGCCCCACTAAAGATTGCTTACGCTGTTTATAGCAGGTAGTCGCCAATTAGTAGCACCTAACCTAACACATGTGGGCTTCCCTTGCAGTAGCGCCCGCATCTTTTAACTTGGAGAAAAACAGTGTGAGATAAATGCAGCTAATCAGTTCATGATCGTCTTTTGTAAATTCCTTAAGAGTAGTTCATAAGCAGATCAGGAACCTATCTCAATCATACCCCTTTTTATTACACGCGTCCAATACATAACGCTAAACTACAGTAACTACCCAAAGTACCTAAGACGTTCGACTTGAGAGATTTTAAGATTCGTAATACGCGTGGTCGGTGAACAATTCGACGATCGCTAAGATTAGCTTCTACACGTGCGACGAGATGCTGTACATCTAAATATCTCGGTACACTGTCGTGCTAAAAGGATGGATCTAGGCTGTACCTAACCTTACCTACATGTAAAGTACTTACATGTGGGTTTAAGCGACGGTAAGTATCTCGATGCTTACGAAGAGTACTTTACTACTTAAACACTTCAATATCACAGATCAAATTGCAGCGCACCCAAGACATGTCTTGCCAGCAATCTAACGAGGATCGTGTTAATGGTATCGGTGCATCGATACAATTATATACAAGAAAGTGTTCCGATAGGAAGCCCAAATAAGAATAGCCGATCTCATACGCCTGATGATTCCTGTTCCAGCGACTATTCGCAAGTAACCTGCCTCTAGGCTAGGTACTTGAGGTGTTGAGAACTCCCATCTACATCCCGGGCGGAGATTATACGCTCGCAGGTTGTGAGGTCCTGACCCCATCATCTACCGGGCCGCGAGGATTACGTCCGTCAATTTTGTTTCCCCTTTTGTAAAAATTTTTTTTTTTTTTTTTTTCAATACTTAAATTATTATGATCCCTTGGATCATAAAAGTAGGGGTAGCAGCAGACAACCCCAGACCAGGAACGCCATGGCCCGGATCGACGGGGCATCCCCCGTAGGTGCTGGGCCAGGCGGTACTTGAGTTTGGAGTATCGTTGGCGTGGCTGTCGGTATATCCCATTCAACGCTGTATAATTCGTCGCCCGGGGATCCAGCCGCGGTTATCAATGTCGTTAGGTCAGGAGGCACTGACGCCGTCTGTAGGATACTCACATCGGAAAGGACGTGGACTGTGACAACCGGTTCATCAAAGTCGACCGAGTCCGCAGACGTGGATGTGCGTGCAGGCGGTGTAACGACACTCCTCGTCAAAGATGTAGTAGCCGTAGGAATAAATTTCCCTGTTGTAGACTCGGGCTCTGGTTCCGGTGGATTTATTACTTCCTTAGCTTTGGCCCACGTATCGACTAAACATTGGGACATCAACTGGTTATCGACCAGGCGCCCATCCTTTCTTGATGGTGTCAAGCTCAGGGCATCAGAAGTCTCGAAACTGCCAGCACCCCAACCAACTATGCCAACAAAGACGTCTGAGTTGTTATTGATAAGCGTATTTTGCGCACAAAACATCTTAAGACACTAGCCGGGAATATAAGTTAGAAATACAACAGATGATAGAAGAATTAAGGCCGAGAAGACTTACGGAAGAATCTTGCGACGCTCCTGTCTGGCTGACGAGACCTTTCCTACCCTTCTTTCTCAAATACTTCGCAAGGTCTGTGAAGGAATCGGTGTTATCCGTTGAACACTGCTTGTCCGTCCCTGAGCTATCCTTATCCAAGTACGCATGGATATCTAAAAGCAGGTTATCTGTCGATCCGTCAGGGTTCTTGATATCTAGCAACTGCTCTACGTTATCGTCCTTTGCTAATATTGCTACATTGCCGGAGCTAGAGCTGGGGAGCAGTATCATCTGCTTCGTGGCGCCCGCCTTCCTGATGGCTGTTACAACCTGCTGACATGTCTCGGCCCAGGTGTCCATATCAATATCATGCGGCTCGTTCATGAGTTCGAAGATGACCTTGTCCTCATCAGAATACTTCTCAGCCAATTGCTGCCAAAGATTAACGAATTGGTCATCCGTCGGTCCACCTTGCCCGATAATCTTGCCGTTCCATCGCCCATAGTTGTGGATATCGATCATGCAGTACGCGCCTGTGGCAAGACAAGCTTGCATCAACCTGTCGTAATCATCAAAGTTGCTACTATCGAGTTTCCCTCCTAGGTTATCATTTACGAGGAATTGCCAGGATATGGCTAGATAAGCTTGTTAGTTTCATTCGATGTGGTCTATCCCGATTGGTGGTCATACGCATTCTCAAGATGTTGACAGCATCGTCCCCCACAAAGTGCCACATTTGAGTAACTCCATCATTCGGAAGCTTCGTAGAGCCTACCGGACATGTTCCCTTTCATATTATGTTAGCTTGTAACTATCATCTCGGTTTAGGTTTATTCCCACGTCGTTTTTACAGCCGAATTCTCCCCCCGTAATAGAAACTCCCTTGAGATACCACGTTAGCATTGATAGTCTTATAAGCTAGATATAACCACCCACCAGAAATTGAACTTTTGCAAGGACAACATGTGCTGCGGTCAACAGAAAAGCTGACTTAAAGAGCATCGCTTAATACGGGATCTTAGGACTCGAACATATGTAACGTCAAAAGGCAAAGGGCTAGAATGAAATGAACGAAGGGTCCCGCCGATGAAAGTATCTAATGTAATGACGATAGGAAAAATGAAAATGCGCAAAGAAAATATACGACAGCTAAGAGTCAGGCGAAAGGAAAAGAATCAAGAAAACAAAATGCAGACGACGATCCATACTCTCGGCGAAGGATGTTCTACAATACTGGGCGTCAAGCATATAAAGGGAAAGAATCGATCCATCGGGTGATTTGAGTGAGCTCATAGCCGGTCACTCTTTTGCGGGTGGGATTCCAGGAGGTTCAAACCTGCGGCGTCTCGCATAAAGAGTAGAATTGTCAACCCTCCAAAACGACCTGACCGAATAGGTTAAACCATCAAGGTACACCAATATGTTAATTCCATATATTGTACGGCATAGCCTCTACCTACGCCTCGTTTAGTTGTGAGCCATCGTGTTGCCAACGGAGCCCATCTCACGAATCTTACGGTTCCCCAAGGAGATACAATTGTTAAGCAGTGTAAATCCACGGCGATTATTCTTTTTTTCTTTTATTTTCTTTTCTTTTATTTTCTGTTCCCTTTCACGATATCGTTGTTATTATTTAGAACCGTCTACAACGTGTATCCGGCTATAACAGAATGATGGATAATTTTTAGCAACACTTACGTAGCGTTTTAATAGACACCTACTTGTTACGAGGTGGTTCAACCTCGAGACCTTGAAACATTGAAACATGCTAAAAATTCCCAGCTTCCCAAGACGTACAACTGCGCCGCCCGGCCACAGCAGACCCAATCAAGCAATTGCCCAGAGTACCGATGTTTTCCACTATTCCCATGACCTGCATCCCAATTAATGACTTAAACCACTAATTAATACACCAGGTACCTGACTAAATATATAGGCAACTACACGAATCCATTAGGTGCCTACTAAGCTAATATCTCGTAGTCGTGATTAAGACCAAGAAAGAAATAAAAAGGCCAGGACTACCTATTGGTATAATAGGCACTTGTGCCGTGTGTTTTCTATCCGAACATCTAGTTCTAATAGTACGACCAGATAATCTTGCTAAAATTTTAGTAATAACATGCAAATAAAACAAGAAAACAGAAAGCTAAGAATAAATCCCTAGAAAGGAAATCCATCAATCCTCCCACTCCTCGTCGTATTGGTCGATCAACCGGTTCTCATCTTCTCGGTTACTTCGACCCCTTCCGGTTGGTGATCCCGATACGTACCGGTATCCTCTCCGATTCGGGAGGAGCCGAGCACAAGAGGCGGTAATCATGACGAAGAGATCCTACGTTTAGCATTAGCTGCTAGCCTCTTTTATATCCTTCTACTGTGACTCGTAGTTATAGGGAATAGCGTGCACTTACGCATATGAAACTCCAAACGCTGGCCCATAGTGAGTAGTTAGGCAACTGCTTCCAACCTCGGGCGTGTGCTACGGTGCGCTGGTAAAATATGCCGCCTAACAAGTACACCAAGACAGCAATGGCGAATATGATTAGGAACACGGATCCCGGTCCTACGCTTCCTGGTTTGTGTGGTTCCACGCCCGCGCACGCGTGTTGTGACTTGACTTTGAACACGTACGAACATTCTTCCGGGTCTGTCGCAATGAAGGAGACTTGAGCTGCGCCCGCGCCAGCGTCCCTATCACAACTGAAAAATATGGTAGTTGACTTTCTCCGCCTCGGCTCCTCCGTCTCCTTGGACGCTTTGCGGGTGTTGGTAGCAACCGCCGTCGCCGTAGGCGATAACGTATCCTTTTCGCGCTCCGAGTCGGACCCCTTATAGGCGGCGCCTTCGTGGACCGGAGAACTTCTCTTTTCAGAGTCTACTTCCCTCTTCACACTTTTTCCACATGGTGATCCACCTGTGTATTGTAAAACCAACTCTTTACCCCTCGATATCAGAGAACCGGACTGTAGGCCCAGACTATATACGTCACCCTTGGAAGTATAGTACGCGCTAACATTTTTCCAGCGGCTCGGTTCGACTCCAATCACTTCGTCAACAGGTTCTACCACGGCATCGCAAATATTCAAGGTGAAGTTGAAGCCATAATCGTAACCCTTGGCGTGGTAGTCCACCAGCGGGGCCCCGTTATTGTGGGCAGGTTTGGACCCATCTGGGTTCTTCTTGAGAGCTATGTCGGGCCGCAAGTCGAAGAAGGCGCCTGACGTCGAAGACGCGGTACACGCCGTTGACGTTGTTGTCTTGTCGGCATCAGCGGCGAGTGACGTAGAAGTAAGGTAGAGGAAAGAGAGTAATATCGGATATATAGACGTCGAGCCTAAAGGGAACCGCATGATGGAGAGATAGGTTATGGCCAAGGTACGAAGCACGGATGTTTCCTTTCGGTCGGGAAAATGCGCTCGATGCGCTACGCAGATATCGAAAGAAAATTAATCATAAACTCGTATATATCGAAGCTTTCAATATAACAGGAATAGTGTCGGTGGGGTGTAGCGTCGATCGATCGTTTATTCATACAAGTTCGTGTCTTTTTTCTCGGAGTTGTTTAAAGATTCAAAAAAGATTCAATAAGCCAAGTTGTCGATTTGCCGTCTAAGCCGCTATTACCTATTCTTAGCGCACTCCGAACGTCTGCACTACAGACCCCTGAATAGAAGAAACATCCTAGAAATTGGCGGTACGTACTTGTGCGTACAAAGTACTTTGAAGGTACTTTGAATTACGTGTTACACGATTTATGTGTGAGGCAGCTACCAAGGTACAAAATAAAGATCACTGTCTCATCATTGGTTGCTTGATAGTGGATACTCAGTATTTAGTCCCTCATATGTAATTGGCGAGACTCACATCGGAAACGAGCTAACCTTAAAATTACGCAGCTCAATGAGGTAGCAGATACTTAGCATCTGGGTATCGCGTGCCGGCTGAGATTCGGTCCCCATTAGGGAATGCCCATAGGTACTTTGAGAGATGTACCCAGAGTCCATGTATCTAAGTACCTGCATACATAGTGGAAAAAGTAATTGGTGTCTCCACATGAGCTTGGAGAAAAGTTAAGGTGGTAACGAAGTCAAATAGAAAAAATGGTGTCACACGGAAGCCAAGATTTCCGGTAAGCTCTCCTATCTACAAACTTCCCATCGTACCACGCAGGACGTTGAGAGCCGGCCACCTTCGTACTCGTAACGCCTCGAACAGACTGTTCTTAAAGCCCGATCGGTCGAATAGGAGGAGGAATTGGCAAGGAGTCGTTAGATTATAAAAAGAAGCCTTAGGGTGTGCTTGATCCCTATACCAGCAAAACAAACGACGTCAACGAGCACCGTCCTTCCAAACACTTCTTCAACCTTTGGACTGCGATACAGCTATAAACATGCCGCCAAAGCCGAAACAACCTCAGCCAGCTCATAGCTCACACGGCTACGAATTCGGTGGGCCGTATGTGCTTATTTCTAGAGACCCAACTTCAAGTCAACAGAGCTAACGATGTTACTATAGATTTGGCACTGCTGCCATTACATTTGGTCTTCCCATACTCTGTTACATCTTCGCCTTTGGTTGTAACGACGTTTCTGGTTGTCCAGCGCCCTCTCTACTAAATCCGAAAACCCTATCTATCGAACAATTGAAGGCCGAGGTGGGATGGCCTGAGGATGGCATCTTTGGCCTGGCTAGTTGGAGAGTCACCGGCTGGACCATAGCATATTATTTCTTCAGTGCCCTACTATATCGTATTCTGCCGGCTACCGAAGTTGAGGGTACGGAATTGTCTTCTGGAGGAAGATTGAAGTATAGGTTCAATTGTAAGTATTCTCTGGTTTGAGAGGTTTTTGGAAGACGAGTCGACTAACATAATCGACTAAAGCTTTCTCCTCGCATATGTTTACCCTCTCCCTCTGTCTTGCTGGTACTATTGCGCAGGGCGCCGAGTTCCCCGTGTGGACTTTCATCGCCGACAACTACGTACAGATCCTAACCGCCAATATTATCATCGCTTACGCACTCGCAACGTTCGTCTACGTCCGTAGCTTTTCTGTGAAGCCCGGCAATCCTCAGTTTCGACAGCTTGCCGAGGGTGGCTGCTCTGGCAACCTGATTTACGACTTCTATATGGGACGGGAGCTCAACCCTCGTGTTACGCTTCCAATTATCGGTGAAATCGATATTAAGGAGTGGATGGAGTTACGCCCTGGCATGCTCGGTTGGATCCTTCTGAACTGCGCCTTTATCTCTAAGCAATACCGTACATTCGGCTACGTGACGGACAGCATCGTTTTCATTGCAATTGTACAGACTGTCTATTGTTTAGACGCAGTTTATATGGAGCCTGCTATTCTTACTACGATTGATATCATTAACGACGGTTTTGGCTTCATGTTGTCATTTGGAGATCTTGTCTGGGTCCCCTTTATTTACAGCCAACAGACGCGATACCTCTCTACACATCCCGTAACCCTCGGTTGGCCGGGTATCGCGGGGGTATCAGTACTCCTAATTGCGGGTTTCGGTATATTCCGATTAAGTAACCTTCAGAAAAATATCTTCCGTACTGACCCTAACGACCCTCGCGTTGCGCATATCAAGTACATCGAGACCAAGACGGGTTCGCGACTAATGACATCGGGCTGGTGGGGTGTCGCGAGACACATCAACTATCTTGGCGACTGGCTGCAGTCATGGCCATATGCGCTACCCACTGGTTTTGCCGGATACGTCGTTCTATCAGCCGGTAGCAATGTTGAGGGTGCTATTAAAACGCTAGATGGAAGGGAAATAGTACAAGGTCCAGCTAAATACTGGGGTATGCTCTTTACTTATTTCTACGTTGTCTACTTTGCCGTTCTACTAATTCATCGCGACGGTCGAGACGATGAGAAGTGCGCAAAGAAGTACGGGGAGGACTGGGAGAAGTACAAGAGCATTGTGAAGTACAAGATTGTACCAGGAATCTACTAGGCTTATAGCAGTAGATCACACAGGGGATACCGCCATGGTGTGGATAGGCTTAGACACAACCATAGGTTACGGACCTAAGGAGTAGATGAAGGTGAATAAGGGGCCTAATAGGAGTAGGATTATTCTTATCACGGATCTTCTGCTGGTCACATATCTTCTAATACGTACCTAGGTACCTATATTCTCATGTGGATAATGTCGAAACTTGGGAGTCACGCCGAGTACAAAAAATTATAATGAATTATTATACGTTTCAATGCCCAGTATGTGTACGTGTAGACGTCTGATATCTGTGTGGACTAAGATAGGTATGTACGTACCTAGGTAAGCACCTAACATAGGCACCTACTAGGTAAGGTTATGAGGTATTATAATAATAGTAGGTACATGAGGTTGTATCACAAAGACCAGTTCGTGTATATTTGGGAAACGACAGCGTTGATACCTTCCATAATAATATCTCCTAATATCAGGTAAGGGAATCACGACCACACTTGGGTACCTACCTACATTTATGAAGGCGCCTAAATAAATAAATAAAGTAGTAACCAATGGTATTGAACTTTTACTTAAGTTGCCGAAGATTTTAATTTTTCAACATTTCGACGCCGAATTTGACAATAGCCTCACTCTTCTTGTTGGTTACCTATCCTCTTTAATTTCTCAGAAATCGCCCAAGAACTGCCTTCGAGCCGCATACAACCAGAATTCCCTAACTTCATATTAGTATGAAATACTCACGAATACGTTTTATCTTCCCCAAATACCGCCCATCGTTAAACGATTCGCCTTGAATCCTCCCGACGAACGAGCTACGAGCGAACTACGAGCACTGACTACACAAGCCGCTGAAGCTCTTATGGCGGATACGAACCCCAAGCGCCCAAATCCCTTTACGGGAGATTTCCACGCTGAACCGCCCAAGAAGCAAAGGTCTGCCGTTGACGTAAATCCGCCGCATCATGGTCTCTATCCTAATCACTCATATCCCACCGAGGCAGCATTCGCACAGCCCCCAAACCATCCCCCCCAAATATCTGAAGGATTGAGCAATTTTCAACGAGTTCCCGGAGAAGAGCATACCTTTGGAATGCCCTCAGATTTCCGTACTAGGTACCCATTCAGACCGAGTACAATTGCTTCAGGACTAGGGAATCCCACGTCCAATTTTGATTCTATCCATGCTCGTCTAACAGGACTAGAAAAGCATGTCAGAATGCTGGCCACATCCTGTAATGATTCTAAGCTCCCCGGAGCCGCTCTTCTTCGCAAGTTGCGCCGAGATGTAGATAATCTATCCACGCTTGAAGGTCAAACCAATGAATTGGAAGTCCGCGTACACGACATGTGGCGCATCCTCCAAGATTTACAGGCTTTCATACATGCCTCCGGAACCCAAGACAAATCTACCGTGCCCGAGATCAACCAAGAATCAGCGGCCCAAGCGCAGACATGGGCGCAAGAGCCTGACAATGTCAGTCATAACAATAATGACGACAGTGACGATAGCGATGATAGCAACGACAGCGTCATATTCCTCGGAGAAAGGACTTTCGAAGATAATGTCATCGATGTTGATGACGACAAAATGCCCAAACAATTCCAGGCCGGACAGTCCGAGCCTGCACAATCTCAGCCGGAGCCTGTTACTCGTGTCAACTTGGTGGCTTATCTCAAAAGTCTCGACTTTCGTGTACCGCATGGGATTGAAACATTTATCAACACTCCAGTCCTAGTAAGAGACTATTCTCTGCGTACATTAGATGATGGTACAGTGTACTTTGTGCGTCTGGGAGCCAACGAGAAAGGGTGGTGGGATACAGAGTATGAGCCCTACGAGCGAGCGCCCCTAATGCTACCACGACACAAGCGCGGACATCTCGATGGTGATCAACACCTGGATCGGTTACGATCGCCATCACTGCTACACTATCGTCATAACATCTGTGAGATTGAGTATCCCGCTTCGAGTTTTGCTTCTGCTCCTCCGCTTCGCTATGCACTACCCCTAGGAGAAATCCATGTTCACAGACCACGAGTTGACAATGGACCACCTGATCTTATCGGTACAAATTTCTTCTTACTCATGGATGTCACCACCCCTAAAAAGTCCTTATGGATTGTATTTGCGTACGAGTACCCTTTCGATAAGAGGTCAGGACTCCACGAACCCAAGGACGCAATAGGAGTAGGAAAGTTTGAACTGAACCGTAATTCCCCTCTCTGTTCAGCATTTGGCCTTTTCGACATGGCGTGCATCGCAGAGAGTCTTGACGATTTTGTCAACCCAAACGAAGAGGATATGCCGATGAGAGCTCACCTTCGCGGGCATCAAAAGCCCATGTTCCCTCAGCTCAACGCTGAAAAAGCGAGTCGGATGCTCCGTTCCACTTCATATATTGCACAACCTGTGTTAACCGAACCAAATCTAGGCATTCTAACTCAAGCAATCAATCAAGGGTGGAATAAATAGGCGGCGGCATTTCTTTCATTTGCAACATCTTTTCTGTAACGTATTTCGAAGCTACCAATTCTACTAAGTAGATTCGCTTCGCAGAGGATTAATTCAGAACTACATGTTCGTATGTTAGTAATTTCACAGGGCATTAGGAGATTGGGACACACTGAGATATGCGGGAAAGGCGTGCCATCGAGACTATTTAGCCATATTCTACGGTCTGATAGTTTGATGGAATTACAAGACTGCTGGGATAGCGCTTTGTCTATGCGTTCCACAAGTCATAATTTGGTCCAACTACCTTTCTACTATTTTGTAGTTAGTCAAATCAACGCAAAAGGTAGTCATCTGAGGAAATCCCGCAAGATTCTCTGCCTACACACCTCGGTTAGATACCTGATTAATGCGATGCTTTCTAGATACGCTGTCCAATATCAGCTACGTGGGCCCGAGGCTAAGAATGTCAAGTATCCATAGGAAGGGATAATCGTCCTTGTAAGAGTTGCGATAGCGCTAGTAGTTTGAGTTAAACTTCCTTGTTTGATAAAGGATAATGTTTAATATCGTCCCAACATTCCGGACGTACTGCTACGGGGTTTATAACTGCTTTTTTTTAAAAATCTTTTTTTAAAAAAAGTCCTTGGGCTAAAAGGGAGCTCTCACTTATCTAGGCAAACGAGACGAAACAGGCACTGGGATATCATTCGTATATGGACTTAAATAGGGACAATGAATTCTTATCCTCAGTGACAGATTTGTAGGATGACCTGTCTAAAGATTTTTACACCAGTATAGCTGCTAAAAGAAAAATAAAAGCACGCCGCCGCAACGAAAATAGACGCCTAAACCAAGCCACAGACTAATAGGTATACACGACGTAGATTTAGTCTCTATCCGCCCATCCATACCCCCCCGTCAAATCCTACATACCCCTTCATCCAACATTAACATGCATCATCACCTCATTTACTGCAAGTACTTTAGAATTTCTTCCCGTTCACCAACGGGCATCATGTGCAGCATGTCTTTCAAGCCCTTGAGGGCTGAGGTTTTGTCCGATCTGAGAAGATCGGCCAATCCATGCGCGACGGCATCTGATTTTATCTGCTGGACTTTGGTCTCAATCGTTTCGGCGTTATCTTCGTACCACGTCACGACATCCTTGTCGTTGTGGTCGAAATCAGGGACACCAGACCAAGCAGCGAGTAGGCGGAGGTGGTGTTGGCGACTCTCGATAGCCGGAGCGCTGTTGGGATCGGCAACCTTCGAAGACGAGGCAGCAGCCATACGCCTGAGGATATGTTCCTCGTTGAGACGTCTGCGTACACGCCAGTAGAAGAAACGACGGGTGTTCTTCCACTCTAGGACTTCGCGAATAGTGCCCTTGGCCTTCATTCGGCCGGCACGGTCGTGTAGGTCCGCAAATTGCAGGCCGATTTGGGCATAGATAGGTAGCAGTTGCTTCTCACGCTCCGTCATTCTCTCCTTAAGCTCCACTTGTTCTTCCTTGGACAAATTATTGTCGGCAGCCTGCTTCTTAAGCGAGGCATAAATGGGGTCCAGGCGAGCCATGGTCTCCAGTTGCTTCTCTTTCTTGTACTTGATACCAATGATACCTTCGGGCTCAAGGACACCGGCGCGGGATTCGACATCTGCGTACATCTCCATGGCAACAGGGTTGATAGTAGGGTCAACTACGACCCAGGAACCACCACGCAGTTCGCCAAAGGGTGGGATATAAACAAAGATCGGTTGCTCGAATTTGACAAGAGCGTCGACGATGTACGAGCCATACTTCAAAACTTCGTTGTACATATCTCGCTGGCCACCAGAGAAACCTCTCCAGTTAGCAAGAATCATGAGAGGAAGCTGTTCACCGTGATTGAAATCGTTAATGGCTTGGGCAGTCTTGAATGCAGAGTTCGGGTACCAAACGCCACCGGCTTCGTTAGTAACCTGCTCAACCGAGTCGGGGTTTGCAGGGTCAGCTGGAGTAACATTCTCAACTGTTCTAGTCTCAACAGCGATGACACCCATCGGGATACCGGCAAGTCGAGCGCGACCGACGACAACGGTTCGAGCCCAGCCACCAAGAGTCTCGACAAAAGAATCCTTGTCGAAGAGACCTGGTTGGAATCCATCTTCATCTTGCTTACCGGCAATGAGCCATCTGACATCGTGCGGCTGCTTGTTAGGCGGGGTGTAAATGACCTCACGATCCCAGGTATCGAGGCTGGGTGTGATTGGCACAGGTAAATTACGCTGAGCGGGCACAAAAGAAAGCCATTCGACAATCTTACAAACACCGGCGAAATCGTCGTTAGCAGTCAAGTGGGACACACCGTTTCGGTACATGATCTGGGTACCACCGAGCTGCAAGTTAGAAGTGTAAACTTCACGGCCAAGCAAGTTGTTAAGGGCCTGAGCACCGGTGAGAATAATAGGCTGGCCCTCAATCTGAACAGCACGTTGACCAAGGCGAACGAGATACGCGCCAATACCTGCAAAATGTTAGTGAAAAATATTATCGTCAAGGGATGTTAGACTTACCGATGGACCGGCAAGTAATAAGGGTGACCGTGAAAATATCGTTGTATGCGCGGCTTGTCGCGCCGGCAATGAGACCAGATCCTCTTAAGCACTCAACACCAAGCCCGTCCTCGGCACCAACGATGGCGACGATCTTGTAGCGCTTCTCGCCATTCTCAGTAATCTCCTCGGTGATGACGTCGCGCTTAGCACCGTCTTCAAACCGCTTCTTAGCATCCGCATCCAAGTAGAGATACTTGAAACCAGACTCCTGTTTCTCCGGGTCATTCCAAGCCACCTTGAAGTGTGGGATGAGCTCTTCGGCAACTCCGAGTCGTGCACCAGAGTTAGCCGAGAGGTAGATACGGGGAATTCCAAGACTACGGGCCAGTTCTGTGCATTTGTTGAAAAAGTGATCTTCCTTGGGACCGAAAGATCCAATCTTATAAGTAATATCATTGGCAACAACAATGAATTTCCGTCCTTCGGGGTACTCGGGGGTACGAGCATTGATGAGCCATCCAACCATACCACACGAATTAGTGCCAGGTTCGCGAGAAATTTCAATCAACCTGTCACGGTCATCAAGCACGAGCTCGCTGTAGTCAATGCATTCTCCCTGGGCAGGCTTCTTATCATTCAATGCGGGTAAAGCCTTGGTAGTCCTGGCCCAGGTGTTTTCAACAGCCTGGCGGAAGAGCTCAGGGAAGTCGTAGACGTATTGGGTACCCATCAAGTGCGCCCGGTAACGCTTAGGCTGAAGCCAGTTCTTGGTAGGGTACGGTGTGCAGACGGGAAGCAAGTGCATTGATCCAATCCTGGTTGTGCCACCAATCGAATAGAAAACCATTTCACCCTTCTCGGACTTTCGCTCCGCATAGAGCTCAATCTGGATGACATATCCAGAAGTGTTAGTAATGATTACACGCAGAGGATAGGGCATTCCCGTAGCCGTGTCCGTGCAAATAATGCGGATCTCAACCTGAGAGACACGGAGACGCCAAGCGCGAGGGCCAAACCGGTCCAAGAAACCCTGGAGAGACTGCTCAACCTCCTGAGGCTTCAGCTGGAATACGGGAGTAAAGTTCAAGAACATATGGTTCAAGTCAGAGTTGTTGTTTCCAATGATCTCAAGGGCATCAAAAATGTCGTTGATAACTCGATCAGCCTCAGAAACAAGATATTCCGCCGTAGGAATATCGTCCCGAAGACGGCCTGGTCGGATGACAGCGCGAGTAAAATATCGCTTATCAGTGTCGACGCCTTTACCAATACCTTCATACACATGGATGTTTTTGTTCTCTGTGAACACAGGTGAAAGCTTGAATTTAGCTAGGCGAGCAAGCTCCAACTGGAAGGCCAAAGCGGGCTCAACATGACGGATACTGTTGTCTTCACGGAACTCGGGTGCACGGAAAGTGTAGTAACCTGGGTACGAGCCATCGTTGTGACCACAGACAAAAGTGACGCGACGGGCTCGGTGGTTGACAAGCTCATTCTTAAGCGAGTCGATAACGGGGCGAATGCGTTCTAGGATGTCTTCGTCTTCGTAGGACTCCACGTCACGGATGACAACATTAATGACGTTGGTCAGTTCCTCTTCAAGAGGCTTTTGGGCAAAGGACTTGCGCTTGCCCGTTAGGTCAGGAATTAGACCAGGCCGCCTCCTAGTTGGCAAAACTTCCAAGGCCTTTTGAAGCATCTCATCGGCATCATCGAGATACCGGCAAGGAACAACAACACCCTTACGAGTAGGTTCTTCTTCAGTGCGACGGTTAAGATAAGACATATCACTAACCGAGCTTATGCGACCGAAGGTACCAGTCTCTGAAGTAGGAGTGCCAGGGATGGATGGGTTAGCTGACTGGAGGGGAACCGAGAATTCCGTCTGGCCGATCTTACGGAAAGAGAAGTCCCAGGACAAGAATAGAGGCGCTGAATCAGACTCGTCCTCATGGTACTCCAGCTTCGTCAGGTTGTACGCACGGTAAGCTCGGCGGACGTACACTTCGAGAGCAGCAACATTAACCCAGGGGTCCTCATGAGCAAAGAATGATGCTAGCACATCGAAAACAGTATACTTCGAGTCCACAACTTCCTTGATGATGTCAAGGTTGGGCTCTCTATGATCCCAACCGGTTTCGCCATACTTGTTTTCTACCACAGATGAGCGAAGGATGTGTTCCATCTGTGCTGTCCGCTCTTCAAGAGATGGAAGCGCACACTGGATGAGAATCTCACGAGCCTTCAAGGAGACTTTAGCTGTCTGGCGCGACTCAAGCTCGGTAAGCTTTCGTAGAACCGGCCGCAGATATTTTCCGACATTACCAACATTGGGTTTGTTGGGCCGATATTCCTCAAGAATTGCTAAGATCAGGTGGTTCTTGGAACCAACACGGCTATGAGATAAAACGATGCTGATGACCTTCATATAGTCTTCTTTGTTCTCTTCACGAAGTTTCAGAATGACTTCTTCATCCTGGCTTCTGCGGCCCGAGAAGCGTCCCTCGACATCGGCGTACATCTGTAGGAGGCTTGCGATGACATTTAGCTCTCGTACTTTCGGTCCCTCGGAGTACTCATCAAGGACTTCGAGAAGAGGGGCAATAGTTGCTCGCAACGCATCGGCTTCGCTAGGTGTAGTGTTCTCATCCAAAAATTTCGAAAAGGTCCTCGCTAGAGTTTTAGCAGGGAATTCGGAGGCTCGTGCTTTGGCGCGATCGACTATTTGCGTGAACTGAGTATCAAGCTTCTGTGGCATTCGAGAATGGAGAGCAGCATGGTGAGAAGCCCATTCGCTGTACGGAAGTTCCGGGTTCCGCAATATTTCAACCATCTCCTTGAGTGTTTGTTGCATGATCACAGAGTTGTCGTAGCCGAGAAGGATGTTCTTGAGGGTGTTGTATGTTAGGCTAAATCGTTGAGCCGGTTTGCTACCTACAACTTGAGGAGGGCCGAATTCAGGGAGACCTCCGAGAAATGGTTGCGCCTGTTTGACACGGGAAGGGTCGTCAAGGGCCAGAATACCGAGAATATCACCAGCTTCGATGGTAACACCAGGTTGCTTAATCAATTGCACGTAACCATCTTCCTGGGCTAGTAAAGGCATGAACATCTTCATGACTTCTACTTCGGCAAATGTCTGGCCGGCCTTGACATGCTCTCCGTTTTCAACGGTGTACTTGACAAGCTTACCAGGGCTGGGCGTTCGTAGTTGGGTGGGGTCGTTCTCTTGCTCTAGTAAACACGTCTTGCTATCGACCGAGATACGAGTTGCACCAACTTCTTCCTTCCAGTAGACACTGTGACTTCGTCCATCCAAAAGAATGAGGAGACCACCGTCGCTTAGGGCGCGGACACCAACGGAACACTTGGAACCGTTGATGAAGAGATGGTAGCTGTCAACGGCTGCACGAGTAGCTGTGAATTTGTATCGGTAACCCTCATATATGAAGTCAATCGGGAACACCGTCTTTAGGATGTCCTTGGAAGGAACTTGACCTCTCTCAAGTCCAGAGCGGTACTCGGCTATGCAGGCCTCGCTAGAAATGTGAGCCTTGGTAGTGGCTCCGCAAACAACCGCCAGCATGGGATCGGGACGTTCAGCAGTTAGCTTGTTGGAGATGAGTTCATCTAGCCAGCCAGTTGTGATGGTGTTTTCTTCGAAAGCTTCTGTCTCGAGCAGCTTGATAAGATATTCCACGGTCGTTCTGAAGTCACCACGAATACTCAACTCTTTCAGGGCGACAACCATGTTCTTCCGTGAAGCAGCTCGGTTCTCTCCGTAAGCGAAGATGTGACCAAACTGACTGTCGGAGAAACTGTGGATACTCGAGGCAGTACTGACGGAGAAATAACCCCAGACGTTGGCACTACTCCTGAAGTTCAGGTCATGCATCACACCATTAGAAGGCTTGAAACCCTCGCCAGGATCCTCAGATGTGATTCTGCAAGCAGTACAGTGACCACGGGGCTGTGGCCGTCGCTGAGTCTTGTCACTCTCTGGGTTCTTGAACTCAAAGTCAATAGGTGTGGTAAGCTTCGGGTCGACACCGTATAACAATCGAATATCGCTAATGCGGTGTAGAGGAATACCCATGGCAACTTGTAGTTGGGCTACCGGCAAGTTGACTCCACTAACCATTTCGGTAGTAGGATGCTCTACTTGGAGACGGGGGTTCAATTCCAAGAAGTAGAACTTGTCATCCTCGTGAGAGTAAAGGTATTCAACCGTACCAGCGGAGACATAACCTACGAGACGTCCAAGACGCACAGCAGCTTCTTCCATACCTTTGAACGTGGGTGACTTGGCGATTGTAACTGGGGCTTCTTCGATAATCTTCTGGTGTCGTCGTTGCACGGAACAATCTCTGCCAAAAAGCGAGATGTTGTTGCCATACTGGTCAGCTAGCAATTGCACTTCCAGATGTCGAGCGTTTCCTGCCAACTTCATGATGAAAATCGGGGAGCCGGGAATCTCATTCGCGGCAGCTTTGTATAACTGCTCAAATCCTTCCTCGGACATGGCTTTTCGAATACCTTTACCGCCACCACCTTCGGAAGCCTTAATCATGACGGGGAAGCCGATCTCTCGGGCTTTTTGTAGGCCTTCTTCCCAGGAACCCACGCATCCCTTCATGTATACGTCATCGGCTACGGTAACGATGCCCTTGTCGTCTACCTCGACCTGATCGACACCGGATCCCGACCACGGTATGCAGGGTACTTGGGCGTGTTGTGCGACGATAGTTGAAGAAATTTTGTCGCCCAGTGACCGCATGGCCGACCCAGGGGGGCCTATGAAGACGATCTTTTTGGGCGATGCCGCTAGAGACTCTGGGAGCTTAGGGTTTTCCGAAGCATGACCCCTATAAATGGCTTGTTAGCCTCAAACCCTATAACAATCATTATTTTAGGATCCTCTGTTAAAAACACTCACCATCCGGCCCAAACAGCGTGTACATTCATCCGCTCAGCAACATCCACAATCAGCTCAACATTGGCGTAATTGTGGTTATTTGTGCCTCCAGGAACCTCAACGTAGTGGTCAGCCATTCGGATGTAATCAGCATTAGCTGCCAAGTCCTCCGGGGTGGCCATCACCGTGAACTGGATAGCCCTCTCGTCTCCAAAAACTTCGTACGCCCATTTTCGTACTGATCGGATCTCCTTGACGGCAGCGATACCGTTGTTGGCGATCAGAATCTGAGGGTTACTGTCAGCATGTCCTCAACTATCCCTTCCAACTCCATTCTGGTTTTCTTACATTTGTGATGACGGTGTGCCCATCGTGTGCAGCGACGAAGTCCTTGACTTTGGATGCGGGAGCATTTTCTAGCCTGTTGCCACCAATGAAGTGCTCTGGTATCTTGTGCTTCTCGGCATAAGTGGGCTTGCCATTGGTGACAGGCACCGTCCGGTTGCCATTAGCGGCTTCTGAGGGAGACATTGTGTCGGTTGTGGAGGGGTATTTGTAGGGTATTTCGGCGGCGCAGGTGATGATTCCCGGACTAATTAATCGAAATAAAGTGTCTAAAGGGTCATGAAAGTACAGCGGACGCCTTATTCGAGCTCCTGAACAAGGCCAGAGACTCGCAACCGCGCCTTAACGAACGATACGTAGGCGGGGGAAGAAAATCGGAGGGTGGGAGGGTCCGATTAATGGTGCGTGCGCTGTTGTTGCCGGACCTGAGGCCAGAGCGCCAGAGCGGGAGGTAAAAACGTATACCTAGGTATTTGAAAGAGTTTCGGGGCGGACCTCCCTCGATTCTACTCAAAGCAGAGGTAGAGTTAGTGGATAAAGTGAGGGAGAAGATGAGAATGAAGTTTTAGGAAATAGAGAATATCAAGATCATGGTAAAAGTTGTGAAGTTGAGTAGGAAGGTCAACTACTGGCGGAATCTGCGAGAATTGCTGGGATCCTCTATCTGATCCACAATCCGAAATATCGTTGTTGAGCTGTGTGCTACCCTCGTCGATCAAGAACGGGGAGACGCGGCCGCAGGAGTAAAGGAATGGTAAAGTAGTGCAGGTGATCGGGGTGTAAATGAATAAATTTGAATATTCAAATACAAGGATTACTATAAACACTTACACGCAATAACCTTGCAATAACCTCGAGTATCCTTGGATATCCTTGGATATCCTTAAAAGTATTGTAGATAGGTACTATAAAGATAAGAGGTACCCTGCAAAAGAGTTAAAAGAGTTAAAATCAACCCTCAGCTATGCAATGGACTCCTTCAAAAAGAGAGGAATTAGAAGAAAGAAGGTATCGAGCGCCAAAGCACTGATTACAGCTCGCAGGGAAATCAGGAAAAGCTGAAAAGTTCCAGAGAGGAGAGGCGAAGAAGTTGGCCGGACATTCAGGCCTTTTTGACGGAAGGGACACCACAATATACATACCTATGTATGAGGGAGGAGGGTGCGAAGCTACTAGGTAAGGTACCTACCTAATGCTAGCTACATCCACAAATACGTATATCCTGGGAAAGGTTTAAGCAAGCCCCCAGGGCAAAAGAAAAATAAGAAAAAAAAGAGGATCGGAGCTTACACTAAACTAACAAGCTAGCAATTAGATCGAAGAACCAGCGAGGCTGATATGGCTAAAATGAACCCAACTGTGCTGTTGCGATCGACACCTACGTTATCCGTTTGGCCAATCATAATCGCCCCCCAGGGCGTTGGGGATCTCCTAGCGTTCTCTAAGGTTAGGCGGGCGTCTCGGGTCGGGCACGGTATGTACGACCGGGTGCGGTAGAGGTACAAGTCTGAAGCGTTTTTATTGTATATTCTCAGCCAAAATTCGCTCGAAGCCATGTAAACGGATACCATCGTAGTAAGTACAGATCCAGCCTTTCACCTACCTTAGGTATGGACCTAACTATGGTAGCCGAATAAGATTTTAGAACTTTTTGGGGTCACATTAGATCGGAGGCGGGGGGCATTTCCACATTGTTTTGGCGTCCCTTAAGTCCGGTCCACCGGACCAATACACTAACCGGTTAGCAATTTTAGTAGGTACCGGCATAGTATGCGATCATTGAACGCCGTCTGATTCCACGAGAGGTATTCAACGATAATTCTTCTGCCACAACAACATTTACGTATGGTCCCAACTTTTAAGGTAGCTGTCAAAATTCGTTTTAGTTTAACAAATACATGATGCATGGAGAGGATAAAAGGTCAGGCATTAGCGCATTATAGATCGCCTCAATATTTGTTCTAGACGTGATAGGAACTCCACTACATTGTGTGCCTATCTCCCTAGGTTAGACACATCCCACAACATGTACGCAAGTTGCATCATGTACCTGTCTATACCTACTGTCTATACCTACTGTTTATACGATGGAACCTACATGTCTAAGGCATTTATGCTTATGTAGGTATATTGGGTCCATCTGTATATCATGTTAGGGTTTCGGATATCATGTCAAATCAACGCAGTAGATCGGGGTCTTCCCGAATATATCTATCAACTTGGCGCTTCCAATCCCAATCCCAATCCCAATCACGATTCTCTATTCTACCTTGCTTTTATCTTATTTCCGTGGCGTCGCTTCGATAGCCACATTTACATACTGACGTGGTAGTATCTAAGATGCCGTCTAAAGAATACTATGTATAATATAGTAAGAAGGCGTCTTCTAATTCCAACGATGTCGCGGTGGACTCCCTCCACTTATTACCCGAATCTCAACAAATGCTTCCTTATCTGGTAAGAAGCAACTCGGGAAGTGGGACGAATTGGGTGAGAATCCCATCTATTTTATTTCGCAAATACATTCAAGTTAGCTATAATTTCCAATATGTCTTTATTCCATTCAATAAATCCCCTTCGGCCGGCACCGGGCCGGCACTATCTCGATACTCAAGATATGTATATACACCCATCTACCTTCTCGGGTCTCAACCATGATCCCAAGGGCTTGCCAGGGACCCTCAGGACCCCTCCAGGACCGTGGCCGATGCTTACTGTGCATGATCCATCCCCCGGCATTATCAATGCGCGCCCATCATCCATCATCGTAATCATCTTGGGTCATCATCATCATTGCGGAATCCGCTTACTTTTTTCCCGTGTTGTATTGAAGAAAACGTTCCGGAAGATCGACAGAATAACTCCGGGGACCGTATGTTAGATGTCTACCTACCTAACCCAGGCAGATCTATAATTCGTTACAGTTTCCCCTTCCACTTGTCAACAATAATAGATCGCACGCACTTTTTAGAAGTCTCCAAGTTCCAGTCTTTTTTTCTTCTTTTTTTTTCTTACGCTAATGGTAGCCACAATTATATCATCGTGCAGGAGACAATTCAGCACGTACCTAAGTACCCAGGTAGTTCATCGAGTTACAGATCTGAAAATGAACTCAATTGTTGGGGTAAACTTTGACACTAAAAAAAGGGAGCCACCTTGTCTACTACAAGCCGGTCATCCAGTGGTCCGGTTCAGTTACGGTTCCTGAATTGGCCAATTATTTTGTAGGCAATTTAGTAGTTTATCGAGTTGGTCGCTTAAACGAGTTTAGGCCCGAGTTCCAACCGAGTCGTGAGTCTGTGTGGAACACGATCTTGATTTTTGTTGTTTCTATCATTTTATTACATTTAATATACCGGGCAACTACACTAATAGTATATGTTCCCATACACTAAACCAATCTAGTAAAGCAAGCCAGTGTTTCCCAGCTCACAACGAACTATTAGGTACAATCTAATTTTTCTACTATCTACTAATTATTCGCCGTTCATCATCATATCCACCACCACCACTATCGTTATTAAAAAACTAGGAATTCGGAATCCCCATCTCCACTATGGAAGAAAGAGAGAGAAAAAAAGAAAAAAGGACTATCCAAGACAACGCAGGTCCCCAACACGATGTCCGGCGTTATTCGGAACAATCAAATATTACACGCGTAAGCATGCATAATTCATGCCCGTCCACGCCTCATTCGCGCACCCATATCTTATCAGCCATCCAGAGCCATCCCCATATTAGACCAGCCATCTCTCAATCAAGCAATAGCCGCCTACCATTTAAGGATGTATTTTTAGTCAACTTATTAGTTGACTAAGCTAATCCTTGGGAATCCTTCTGTCATGCCGCAATCCATGTCATCAAGTGAAACGTCCCGGTGACCGAAGAAATCCGGCCTTGTCGAACGAGTCGAGCAATTCACCGTAAGATTATAGGCTGTGAAAAGAGCCATATTATCACCGGGCAACGCTTTAACTGACTAGATCCTCATAAATGCACGGCGTTAGGTAGCCGGTTCCTGTACATCTCTTGTATAAGTAGTCTTCGGGTAAGCGAGAGGTGCTGGAGTGTCTTTCCCCGAGGGCAATCCCGTTCAACCCCGTTGCAGTTCGCCTCAGTGTTGGACATGATTCCTATAGGATGTAAGACCATACTCCGAATGTCGTCACTAGATTTCAGTTCGCCAACAGAGCCAAGGTCAATTCATCCGTTCCCGATAGTCGTCATCAAGGAAGCCATTTTCGAACCGTTTAGAATGCTGATTTAGATCTGATCAAGGCTAGGCTCGGCATGTTTATGGTGAGAACACGGCCGTCTGGCGAATAGATTTTCAAAGAGCTGTCGGTGGGGTCCCGGACCTAACCCCAAACCTGGTTGGCCCTATTTCTTTTTAAAAAAAAAGCAATAGTAATTAGATGCGGCTGTGGCCCGTCTTGATACTCTAAATCTTAGATGTACTTCGTAGATTAAGCATCTATTAGCTTACCTACCTACCTACCTACCAGTTATCAAACTTGTTTCCTACTAGCGCAAGACTATTATCTTCTTATAACCGTTACAACAAAATAAAAGTGTAAAAAGATCCACCTTGAGCTCTCTTTCGGACACACCTATAACGAGCAGAGAGACGCCTCACGCCTATCACGCACGTGTGGCCCATCCACATACATAGTACCATCCACATAGGTACTATCCCACATATCATCTCCATCCATCTATTACTATGTACAGTAATAATATCAAGTTATAGTAATGCCAGCCTTATGCCATCCCTCATTAGGCATGTATCGTCGATGCATTCTGCAGTCATGTACAGCACCTTTCTAGAACACGACAGATAGCTTCTATCAAACGTGGTAACAGAGCCGATCGGTTATATCCCCGGATACGTAGGTAGGTAGGTAGGTATATACGTCCCTAGGTACATGAACCCAACATCGGGTCTGGAATGCCACATCTCGAGATGACATATGGTGATTGATGTGTGGCTTGCTCTACCTGTAAATCAACATGGTAACTATATAAATTCCAATAACTCAATTACAAATCAAGCCGTACCCATCCTCAAGGTATGGATTAATATATACCTAGGCATCTACATAATCTGTAAAAGATCGAACATTTCCTAAAAGCAATTACCCACACGCCAGTTTCCCACATAACATTATCTGAAATATCATGAATGCCTAGGTAGGTATCTATACCAGCTAGATATACTTTGACCTAAGACTCCACGACGTTTGGAGCACCTGGCGTATCAACACATCTTGAGACTTTGTCAAGGATACTACACAAATAAATATTGGGAGTTTATATATACGAAGATAATAATGTCTTTGTTAAATCCATTCTAGTTGACGAATTTACTGGTGCGTGTAAGTAGGTTTCGCCTTTAGTCCGTCTGGCAAGTATTTTCGTATTGGCTACTTTTCTATCTCAGCTACCTCAACTAACAGAGAAGGCCCTAGATATTTCATGGAGTACCTACCCACCTACCTAGATACGTATCTGAGGAAGGTAAAGCGCCTTTATACACCTCTCACCATATATCTACAGTAGTAAGGATCTTGTACGCATCTAATTATACCCACCATATTCTACAAGCAATTCTTAAAATTATTATGCCCAGCATCGTCTACATCTAAAGCGAGATCGGAACCGCGAAGTTGTTAAGCGTATAATTTAACAAAGGGAAAATATTTGCCGTTTGGGCTCGTATTACTACTACAACAACTGATATCTAGACCATCCGATCCTCAAGCGGTCTCTGATCTTCGAATCTTGTTTCATCTCAAGCCGTACATATATGTACAAAGTCTCCATTGCCAGGCTTGCGGTCACGTGCACAACACAAGGGAACCAACTGGTACCGTCGATCGTCACCGTTGCCATGGTATTTGAATTTTTTTTTCCTTTTTAAAAAGAGCGAGGAAGAAAGGCCAACATCAATCTGAGGAGGCCGAAGAAAATAGGTATCGCCCCTTTCTGGGTTCCGTAACGCCCCGCCTGCCTCGAAACACCATCGTTCACCGTACCGAGCAGGATGCGTTGCCCAGCACCATCCAGCCAAAAAACCCCTTTGCCCATAATGATGAAAATGCAAGCACGCATGCTAGCGAATATGATATGCAAATCCGTCCGTAACTCGTGACGCCTCGGCTCAATGCCGCGACGAAGGTATAATGCTAGTGGCCCCTTCACCGCGTTCGATAGTACGATATGCGCGGCACTTCAAACAAATACAATAGAAGAGTAAAGGTAAAATGTTAGAAAGGGAGAAAGGGGGGCTAGACTAGTAAGTCTCTCCAAGGTCGCTTAATTTCCTGGGCCTCCCGGTGACAGACTCATTCGACACACTCCCACTAGTTCTGCGCGCTGAATGCATTCCGCCGCTTTGTCGCCTGGGCATCGGGATCCCGCTAGGAACCGGGATACCGCTGCTGGAACCGTCACAGTCGTACCTGCTAAAGGTCCCCCGGCGACTTGGGGTACGTCCTTCGAACCGTTCGTCGAACTCATCGGGGTCGACATGGCTTACGCTTTGAGAGTGGCCGTGTAGACTACCAGTAAGAGAGCTTCTCGGTCTCATTCCCAAAGGAGTCCTCACACCCGAAAAACTGGTACGAGACATTGGGCGCGCGATCTCGGTACGGCTAGCTGGCCTTGCGTAGCTTGTGACGCTCGCTCGACTACTAGGCCGCGATATGCTAATTGCGGAGCTGTCTGGGTCGTAGGCGCTGGTCCGATTCGGTAACGGGCCAAAGGATAATCTGGATATGCCGGAAGTGCTAAGTCTAGATACGTGCCTATTTGTAGAGGGTGTTTCATCTGCTACCGATGAGCTGGTGGAACCGACGGTACGCTTCCTTGAACGCATCGTAACGGTAGGTGGCACTTGGTTTACACCCACGAGCGATGTTCTAGGAGATGAACGCGGAGGCGTGCTAACGGGGGCAGGCAACTTGGACCGTGCGGATTGGACCCGGGCCTCGAGTCGTTGCATCTGGGCGGTGAGAGAGCGGATATGAGTTAGGGATGTCGATGGGGGAACTCTGTGCGAGGCCGCGCGGTTCGTGGTGCGCGTTGGTGCCGGCGTGCGCGCGGTAGTAGCGGAGCGCATGCCCGGGGCACGCAAGTTGGCGGAAACGGCACCCTTCGGTTTCGGTGTGATGCTGCGATCCGCAGACGGAAGACGGGATTTCTTCTGCGCTGAAGGACCGGGCGTCTTAGCCTTGGAAGAGGGTCTAGGTAGAGGAGCCGATGCATCGGACATGGGTGGCGACGGGGGTTCGTTAACTACTGGCGCCTCTTTACGCGGGGGAGGGAGTGCGACATCGTCGGGAGGCGTGGTAATAAGAGGAGAACTTGCCATAGAGCGAGGCGAGTCTTCGAACGTGGGTGATTCGGGAATGGATATGTCTGTAGAGATAGTAGACAGGTGGCGGTTCTCTGCCTTCTTGATCTTGTCCTGCATGATCTCGGCTTCGACTTTGAGGTCGGATAACTCTTCGCGCAATCTTTGAGCTTCGATTCGTAGGGCTTCTCGTTCCTGCTCGCCTATTCTGATTTCTTCTTCCATCATAACAGTTCTTTCGATAGCAACATTGTACTTGGACTCCATGTCTTCAAGAGACGACGTCGTGTTTCGCGCTTGGCGCTCGAAATCATCGTTGGCTACTTCTATATCGCGTAGTTTCAGCTGCAGGGTACGATTTGTATCACGGAGATTCGTAATCTCTTTTTCCAAAGCGTTTTGCGCCGCATTGGCTTCAGCCTTTGCTTTCCTGCATTTTTCCTGCAGAAATAGTTAGAATTGCGGAAAAGTATACACCAATACGAAAAAAAAAGGCGATTTCGCGAAAATCGTACTTACTTTCCACTCGTCAACCTCGAATTGCAGCTCTTCAGCTTTTTGCTGTAGTTCGCGCTGCTTCTTGTCTGCCGCGTCTAAGTCCTTTTCGAGTTCAGCCTCAAGCTCATGGCTAGATTCGCGAAACTCCGCTAGCTCATCGCCTAGTAGTTCATATTGTCTCTTATACCAGGCTAAAGACTCTTCGGGGGTGGCGGACTCATTCGGAGGCGAGGATGGTGGTTCGGCCATGTTTGTCTGCTACGTCGGTAGATTGCGGTATGCGCAAATCAATCCCGCCTAAAAAAAGTGTTGTCGCATCGGCGGTGAATGGAGATAATCACGAATATTTAAAGAGGTGTAATGTCGTGATTTAACGCGATATATTATTATCCGACACTTCCTTAATCGTGTCGGCGTTCCAAAAAGGTAAATGAACAAATCGTAATACAACAAAAGAAATACGGAAAGTTGAAGGGTGCCGTCGTCAACTAGAAGTCCAGTTGGATACGATGAATGGTCGGCGTGAATGGGATATGACGATTTCTACTATGGACTTGTTCCTTTCAAAATGTTAACCGTACTTTGCTCCTCTTTGTTTGCTCCGTTTTCCTTTCAGTAAAGTGCATATGAAAGGTATGCGAAAGCATGCGAACCCAAACTTACGTGTCTATATTTCCTCCGCCGGGTTACGTGTTTAGGTATGAATCGTGTCGCAAAAGAATTAAAATAAAAAAAATAAAAAGATTGAAATAGAATATCCGTCGGGGTGTATAGAAAAAGGTCCTCAGTAAGGTATCGAAATTATTGTTGTCGTCGCTGGTATATCGAGTTTGCCGATTCACTTACCGTTTGCCATTTGTCGTTGTTATCCGTCGAGGGTTGAACTCGGGTTGTTGACGATGAACCAAAGAAACCAAAGAATCAAGATGGGAATTGTTGGCGGTTTCTTCAACTGTCAACATTCAAACGTTCTCCCCCCTTCCCACGGCATTGTGCTAGTCTATATCTAGTTTAGCGCGGGACATGTTGTTGCTGCTACCATGACAACCTGGTCCTTCCACCACCTTTTGCCCCCCCACCAATACGCTAATACATCAATACATCAATAAACTGGTACGCCGATACGCGTAGAATTCGAAAAGATACTTTGTATAATTACTACCTGAATGGCGTGTGAGATGTACTTGTATTGTTGTTCGCGATATATGAAGTTTATATCGCATGTTTATTTGAATGTTATTGGACCGAAATGAATGAGGACTTTGTTTTCTTTTTCTTCTTTTACGTGGAAGCCATGTATTCCATCATCTCACAACTATAATAGGGCACTTACCTGAAGTACCTAGTTAATATACCTAAAATAGTTGTAACTGATACCTAAAAACTGGGTAAATATATCAACTGAACAGACGAAGGACCACTTAACTTTCATGTGACCAGACTCCGTGATTTGCGATACAGCGGACTCATGATAGACTTATTACTACCTAACTACCTACCTACCTATGTATACAATCCACTACCCAAAGTGTTTATACCCCCGCGAAGAAAAAGGGAAAAGGGTGTTCAAACAATCAAGGCAAAAGCGCAAGAGGTCTGACGCTATCCTAATTGCCTATCATTCATTTTATATTTCCTTAGGTACGAAGGTCCGGGCCAAAAGTCTTGCACATGGTCCAAGCTTGACCACCGTATGCGATCGTCTTCGTTTTTTACCCATACTGTATTACATACCCGCTAAGCTAAGACTTTAATAGTGGCGTCTCCACTGAGCCCAGGTGGCTTGACACTAAATCCACAGCAGTATCAGCCACTGTAACTTGGATAATACAGTGTAAGCCCTTTTGAATTCATACGTGCCTTGCCAAGCTCAGATGTGCAAGACTTTTGGCCCGGACCTTCGTATATCTATCATTACAATCAAATATAAATACCTTAACAGAAAGTCAATGCGGACGGGTAGCTTAATTCCATGCTGCAGAAGCGTGAGACAAATTTTATATTAGCCAGAGCGGTGAGTCATGCTCTGTGCAGTGTTTCATCAGTTAAGTAAGTCTACATACTATGTCCCGGTATGTACCCAACTTCATGGGGTAGAACAACCTAGGCAGCCTAAAAGAGCCTGAGAATTCAAGAGTCTGGGGGTGAGAAGACGCTTCGGCCACAAGATCGGAAAGCATTTGCATTGCCAAGTCTCAGGTCCATCCGTATCAGGCCTGGCACGGGTGTCAATCCCCATAATATTAGTCCTAATAATACAGAAAACCATGAACCTCGTTCATTAATAATATAACTAACTATCGTTATTTTAAAAAGTAAAAGATTTACAAGGTATATTTCACGACGACCACGTGCACTAGGAGATTCGAAGAGATTAGGATATTCTGTAGAAAATATGGAAGAAAAAAGGAAAGAAGGAGGAAAAAAGAAAACGACTTACGCTTGT
Organism: Daldinia sp. FL1419; assembly: GCA_025201765.1. Lineage (NCBI taxonomy): Eukaryota > Fungi > Ascomycota > Sordariomycetes > Xylariales > Hypoxylaceae > Daldinia > Daldinia sp. FL1419. The sequence continues at coordinate 109,659 of MU623380.1, forward strand.
AAAGATATAGTTAGAAGAAACAAAACAATAAGGGGTAACATAACCTCCTCCCCCTTTTAACTAATTGGCCATTAAGCTTCTTTTAACATTCGTCATAACTTTGTTCTTCATCACCTGCGACTCCACTCAAGTAAGATCTCACAGGTGCCGCTAGGACAAAGTATCCATCATATCAACCACTTGATATCATATTCCGGTAGAAGATAAATAAACCCGTAAAGGCGGATTCGTTATTTTATTCAGTCCAATCAATCAGTCAACTGATTTCGAAAGCTAATCTCCGCCCTTCGTCTCCAGTTAGAAGTGCTTAGATAGGCGGTTGTCCAGACATTCTTCCCAGAGAGGTATTCCATTTTACCCTTCAGCCAACTGGGCCACCTTATTTTATAGTAACTCATTCAGATATAAAAACAGTCCACTATATTTGGCTGCTTCCTATTACTGATTTCCTACTCCAGCGTCTCCCTACCATCCCGAATAGAACCTGGGGAATGCATATGTAGGGCTGATGGGGTTCCCCAGATATAATGGGTCAGTTATATGTCGAACTTTGTGCTTGTGCTTCTTGCGCTCGCCCTAGGTAGGTACCTACCTACCTGACAACCCGATAAATTTATCTTACGATCTACGATGAAAACTACTCAGATATAAGACGCTTGAGGACCTATAAATACAGCTTCAGCGCGATTCGATATTTACCTACTCATCTACTATTAATTTCCAAGCCCTTGCGCAATATACACCTCTTTGATTGGTTTTGGGATATCTCTAACTACCTAGGTATCATTGGAAATAGGTACGCTTTCCATATATCGGATAATTATTATTCAAAAATAATAGGTAACCAGAAACTTATAAAAAGCATCATGTTGTGGATTTAGTTCCCGTAACGAATACCTCCTTAGATATGTGGGTAGGTACCTACTACCTCTTTGTCCCCCTAATTTCCTACGAGATCCATACCTTACCTATCACGGACCAATATCTGTCCTGGTGTTTGCATCGTAATATTGAAGTAAAAGAGTCTTTCATTAACTCGCCTAGCTAGACTATTTACTGCCAAATAAGTCGATGCAGTCGTTTGCTAGTCAAGGCAGACTAGGGACAGGACTACTTTCCAACTTGATCCAACTAACTGGAATTTATGAAAACTGTTAAGATCCTAGTAAGAAGTATAAAGGGAGTTCAATTTCTCAAATTATGGTCATACATATATTATTTTCATGCACCTATTCAAAACCCCTTGTCGTTATCACGCGGGGATAAGGCATTCCTAGTCATTTTGGGAAGGAAAAGCTAGTGAGGACCTCAATTCGACAAAGCACCTGCTCATACCAATTCTAAGATGACTAAAATGTGCCTTAGGTGCCGTCACACCGGGTATGAACCAACAGACTGCCAGACCCTCAGAAGACACGATAACAATAGTAATCCTAAACCCGAGCCAGATCATCTCGCTGTTACGGTACTCGCAAACGAAGTCGTCCGCTCAATAAGTTAACTTTGCAAAAGATGTGAGGGTTTTCGGATTATAGACTGGCGCAGAAGCGAATATATTGGAGATGAAATAGCTGCCAGTACGTTCGTAGAGAATGGTGCTCACAATCTCAGCCGAAGACTTAGCCTTGGTCTACCCATTCGATATCTTTGGATTCATCGTGTCCTCTCTATCGAATCATCTTCCGAGCCTTTCCCCTAATCACCGATGATGATGAGGCTCGGAAAGCCGAGTATTTCATAAGCTCCATACGAAGTTGCAACTGCCTCAGCGGGGTCGCTCCGGGACCAGGGCATCAGTACGCAATCTACGCCGTCATCAACAGCCTAAAGAAGGTCCACCACATCGCCATCCGTTGGGTTAGAAAGCCTGGGATGCTCACAGAATACAGTTAAGAATTGGTATACGCACTTTCTCATAAAGTACCCGTTCTCTCAAGATTGGGATTCTCAGCTCGAGAGAGGTATTATGTTGAACCCATATATATAGCTAAGGGTTGGCTAAGCAGATGTAAACTAGAGCACACGTAATGTTCAGAAAATTGGTTATGTCAACTTCTTACATGTAAAACGATTGATGTAATACCTCGTCAAATAGTCGGCTGTCCTCCACGTTGTCGTTATATTTCCCTGAGCTAGGTATGTTTGGGGTGGGGTAAGTCCTCATCCCGGAGCACTTGAAAGTCGGCAGCTCACCCAGACCATAGAAGACACTATGACAGTTACTAAGGCTCTTGAGTTTAAGTGTAAGTCAACCCTACGCATTATGTATGGGTTCCTAGGTACGTCTGACTTATTTTGTGTTTAAAGTAGGTAGATGTGCCGTGCACTCTTGTGAGATTGAAGAAAGACTTTTTTTACGTACACTGAAACTCTCTTAGAGAATACTCTCTAGACCCGCATGACGAGGTCATGGGGGTCCATCCCACAATTCGCCTGGCCCCAAGCCCGGAAAAGATGCAGCAGATGAACGTAATGGATCTAATTTGTATCTGCTCTTGGGAAACGACTGTTGCTCTTGATGGCAGTGATGATAATACAGGTCTTTCCACTATAAATACAAAGGGACTCAGACATACGTAGGCTAACGAGAACATTGAGTGCAGTCAACTTGTCAGCTTATTACCAACTCTAAAACAAAAAATATGAGACAACATATTTCACATGTACTTAGGTCTTTCAGAGATGAGTTTTAAGCAGCCATCATATCCACTTCAGCAAACATGAAGTTCATTCATATGTAATACTACGAGGTACTTTGAATTTATGGAAGACGCCCTTGACCCGGAAGGTATTCTAAGTCGTCTTGATGGGAATATCAATCTCTTTCTAGTAAGTGCTCTTATAGATCAGCATTATATGATCGGGAGCAACTCATTCATTTATGTCCTAACAATCCAGAATACGTTATCTGCTCTGAGTCTCGACGTAACTTTGAAAACTATGCTTTGTGTGACCTAGTCGCGGTATATACGATTCGTGAGATGACAAACGATTCGGATTACCCGAATGCTTTTAGAAGTATGATATCTCGTATGCAAAGGAGCATTATGCCTCAAGATTTCGTTTGGGAGCTACCCCTTAACGAGTATCCTTAGTCCTTAGGGTAGTTCCACTTCAGGCCTGCGAAGCGCCGCCGCCATCCTGGTTTCACGTCGGATAGGAGGGCGGAAAAACATGTTGAAGGACTGAATTTGGTACAAGAAAATAACCAGATACGGTTTGGTAAAGTAGTTGATCTGACCTTGCGTTATGTTGGAATTGAGGATACGATCTTGACTGTGAATGGAGTACTTGTAAGACTAGAGATACGGAATGAACCGTTTAATCATGCCTAGATTCCCGGAACAGAAGCTTTCCTCGGTATCTTGCGAGAAGATGACTATATCCATAAAAATACATTGCCTCAGGGAAGTTTCGAGTTCCTAATGGCCGAGGGACTCTCCTTACGATACGCGCCCCGTCATAAGGTCCGTCATATATTGTACACGATAATGCTAGAAGGGGGCGAGGGGTCTCGGAGCCGGCGTACATTCGTACGCTTACTTGTTGAACCTAGAATAGAGGAGCGACAAGAATATCTAGCACTTCCTGCCACGCGCCGAGTGGTCCATCTCTTGTAATGTTTAACATAAATAAATAATTGAATACATATGGTTTGCGAGGCTAGCTAAAAACCCCTGTTGATAGCGGCGAAGGTAACGATTTGTTATCCGCCTATAGTTCCGCTAACGTCGGGTTTGCCTGGTAGCTGTTCCGGATGGTGACCGACATACAACTCCGGTCCTAGCTTCGGTAACGTCGTCGGGGCGAGTATAATATCGCCCCGATGCTAATATGATGATTACAACGGCAGTTAACCTCCGATATCCAACGGATATTAAGCCTTACGTTTAAGCTACGATCGGCTCTAATGTCTTTGAAACTGATTCTTAACCTATGACCGTTTAGTAAGACAGAGGCCAGATGAGACAACTGCTTCCATGTCGAGAGATAGATTAAACTAGGTAGGAAAACTGTCCAAGTCTTCATGCATGGTTCAATGTACAAGGTCGCTAGCTTTCATCAAATCCTCCGCCTTAGGTTTATGTCTAAGATGCAGATGTAGCTATTTTCAGGGTCCCCTGTCGTGAAACCATGAGACCTATGTACACTATAATCTACCTCATCGATGAAAATAGAATATTAATAGTCCAAAAGTGATCGTAGCTGAAATATTCGCCTATGAACTCGCTAGTTTTCCTGTAGTCCGACATGACGATAATAATTCACGAAAATTCCCTTATTTCTAGGATGAGAATCCCGAATCAGCTGCACTCTTGGGTAGCATCAGTTTATTTGCTTATCTGTGCCCCGGCGCGTCAGCCCTATCAGTGATCGACCTGCCATCGATCTCGCTGTTATATGCAAGATCTGCCCAAAGTGAAGATTGATCGGCTATCGACAGCCTCAACAAAACACGCCGGGATCTGCTTTATTGGCTCGCAATTCCTCGGGGTTTGGATTTGGTCAGCCTCGGAAATCAATTACACTAATCCATTTTCGGCCGCAAAGATACTCTGAAGAAGAGCCGTTTGAGATCATCACGATGCTTTGGTCTTTCCATAGAAGTTTTAAGTCTGCCTGAGTGATGTAAAGAGCTTCCGTCTCCCTACCACCATGTTTCGGGTAAGGTGGAAGGAGGACATTCCTTCACGTAATCATGATCACTGAGGCAATTATGCTGTTTGTAATTTAGTAAATGTGAATTAATGTATATGAACCTATCGAGGCATAGAGCCAGGTGTGCTGTAGGTTGATTATCCAGATGCTTATAACAAGGTACCTAGGTAGTATACGGTGCACAACGGAAAGTACTCCGTTAGACGAGGGGCGAATCATAGCCTCCAGTGACGTTCATGTAGGCATCCGATACTATTTTCAAATCCCATAAAGCGCCATGGGAAAGTTCGTAAAGCGCATACTCTAGGTATGTATCTACCTACGTATATTCGCAAACGTGCTGTTATACCTACCTAGGTATGTAGTAGACATATCTCTTAGCACATCGATAATGCCAAGCATACAATGACCCTAAGAGAACGAAATGAGGCTCTACGATAGCTTTGACTTGTTCGCCGAGGCGGCCATTACGCCATCTAAGATCTATTAATTCTTTCTTCTAATCGAGAATCACATAACTATCCTCGCCTCATTGCTCACCATTCTTCCAGTCAACCTATACTGGCACAATAAAAATGACGTGGCGAAAGATTTATACCGAAGATTAGGTACCTTACTTAAATCTTGGATACGTAATAGCAAATCTTCATTTTTTTATTTTTTATTTTTATTTTTATTTTTTTGAAAAAAAGGAATAAAAATAAGAATAAAAACAAATCTTAGTTTCTTATGCTGACGTTAGGAACGACATCTTGACAAGGGAGAATGCATCATGACCCCGGACTTCTTGACGTATTCCATGACCCGGAAATTCCAGGAGTGTGGTTAACCCTTGCAAATACAGATCAACCCTGTAGCTGTCATGGTTCTTAAAATACCCCTGTCACAGGTTTGTTGTACTTCCCAAGGCCTAACGACAAGTGAAACTCTCCGATTCAGATATTTCCGAGATCTATAAAGATCTTGTACGATGGAAGACGGCAGTTTCTATAATGATATCGAACCGCTGCTTTACCGTGTAATCGATCCTAGCAACCCTATGCCTTATTTGATTACTGATCATATTCCACTAGTCTTACGACATTTGATTCTACAGAAACCAGTTGGTCGACCTTGTTTTACAGACCTCAGCCTGGTCCAAGACCGGACGTAGCATATCCCTTAATATTCTACCCGGTACGCTGTTGCTGCGGTACTATATCGTAGTCAACAATGTATCTTCTACATTCAGATCTCTGTGTAGGCATTAGGCATATCGAGATGATTACTCTGCTTCGTCAAGGATTAAATGGTCACTTTCCTCCTTTCGGCTAGACGCCATACTAACTTTCCTATGAAAGGTTCTTCTCCTTTGGTGGGAAGGCAATATAGAATAGCTATACTTTTTGGGGTGAGGCTCCAAGTTTGACATATTACATCGACCCTAAGTAACCAAAGTTTAATCAATACTAGGTACCTGCCACCATTTGAGTCGTGTTTCTAGAAACTTACCCCTGCGTCTAATGATATATCACGAAGCCTTGACACGTAATAAATGACACAGGCGCGGAGCCTGCGGGGATGCCCGCAAATGACTTAAAATTGCTGAGACGATTCGCTCCTAATGTGTCTGGGAACCGCTCATGTCACAGTAGCCAAGCTTTATCTAGGGGTCTACAAAATTTTGGTACTACTCTCGTGGGTTTAAAAGGCTCGACGGAGGCTTCCACAATGATGGAGGGTTATCCTCTGAGAGGCAACGGCATACGGGTTTCGCTGCAGCCGAACAGATTAGGAAATCACCAAAGCCCCCTACACGAATCAGGCCCGCTGCAGCTATGGTAACAGTCGAAGTTCAACCCCCGACACAAGTTCAAGCGGGGGCAGTCATGTACCCGCCACTCGTTATAAGCTCGGGAAGCGATGATGCCTATGATTTCGTACAGGTTGCCCTTATCGACTCGTACGGACGTGTCCTTGAGGACCAGTTGTATGGCACATTGTCGGCATCTAGCAAAAGCTTAGGTGATAGACACGCTTCTCGAAGCAGCCGGGCTAGAGAATATTCTGTCTTCCCCGATCTCGTCGTGAGCTATGCTGGCATATATGCTCTCCAAGTCAGTGCTATTCGTATGGATTATGCATCTCCCGACGGCGCCGCGGCCGTCATCACCGCGTCGACGACAACATCGCAAATTATGGTATACGACCAGAGCGTTGCTGCAGAAATCCCATGTAGGCACACCAAAATTCAATATTAATGATAAGACGGAGTACTAACAAGGTATATTCAAAGCTCCAGATGAGCAGACCCTCCTGCGAAGACTACGACGTGATGGTGGGTTTGGCGTTCCTCGTGCTCCCAGATAGTTCAACGGTCAACCTGCTGTACGCTGGAGGAAGAATAGGAGAAATGGTGGCAAACTGGAACCTAAATTATATAGAAGCGGCAAATTAGAGATGGTAACAAGCAAAAATGGGTGCACAAGATGCTTAGAGCTTTATTAGAAGTCAATCCTTAACTTAAGAAAATGAACTATTTAGACAACCAAATATACGTATAACACTACAGAAAGGTGATTAAAATCCTTGGGTCATATCAACCCACTTGAACCGGATTTTTAACGTCAGATTCGCGCTCGTATCTACTCGCATAACCTTCTAATCTTCTAAATTGTTAATAAGTATCTATCCAAGGCATATGGATTTGTCTTTAGATATTGTATCTAGTTGAACCATTATCACCGGAATACCCCTGTCTAACAACCCAATCGAATAGGTTATTACTAGAATGCTCCGCTTTCATAACTGCCTGGGCGTCTACTTATCCCTTTTGAAACCATATTCAACAAAGGCGCCCCCTAAGCTATTTTGTCGTACATTACCTATAACCTAGATGCTCTAACAAATGTGTACATGCCGTAGTATATTACCTAGTTCATCTATCAAAGTGAGATTGTTTTATGCAGTGAAACTTCACAGCTGAAGCTTTGGTGTTGATGACGGTAGCGACCTCCTATTCCCGATTTCTGATAAGCTGACTTATTCTTTAGAAGTAAACCATTGGTCAAGATACTCTCATTTCTAATACAGAGTCCGTATGTACCTCATGTTAGTTATTCGATATTTGGTATATGGGAATTTCTGCGTTTACATTGGACCTCCATAGTCTCAGATAGACGGTTGGTACCTCATGCCTACCTACCTCTATACCCACCCAGGCGGACCTTGTTGTACGACACCGGGAATTTCTCGTTCCGTATAAATAGCGGCAATCAATAACCAATTAGCGGTGATACCCAGGATGGTAATACGGGGTAGTAATAATAAAGATTTTTTTCGGCTCTATTTGTTGTCTGTATCGTCCGCGCTAGCTTGGATATGGATAGTGGCGTACTTGATATATTCTAGAAACATTCCCCGGCATTGCTATTTTATCTAGCGGCTGTGCCATGGCTTTGGAAAAAGCAATACGGAAACATTGGAAATAGACGTGGCTGCAGTCGACAGCGCCTCGTGTCAGACTAGCACAATACGAGAATTCGATCCGAACTATGGGTTTTATCGATTTGTTTTTACGCTCATGTCTTGCTATTTGAGGACACGCGACCTATAACGGAATAAGAAAGAATGGGACTTACGTTACCATTGTGCGTACCTATATATTTGTTTACTCGTGATGATATCGGACTAATACCCAGGACGGGAGAGTTTGGATTTAATACGGTAGGCCAAGTCAGACATATCTCGGCATCGAGATCTATACAACACCCTGTCTTCGTTTTTCTTCTTCTCGGAATATACACTTTCCATGTTCACATATTGGTATGTGATGTCAAACGCCTTTAAAGCCCTGTGGCTTGCCTCCACCACATGGTCTATGATAGGCGATGATACTGTAGCGTTCGCAGCCCCTCTGCACGGGGTCTAATTAAGGGACTTTGGTACGTAGCTGGACTCCGTGCCAACCTTTCATCTGATCGCCCAGCACGGCGTTCACCATTCTCTGCTGCTTTAGCATGTTGACACCCCGAAACTTCTCCGATGCAATCTCAATGCCGTACATGGACCCACAACCGCCTGATATGTCTTGAACCATAAGTTCCGTTGGTGAGAATTCAGCTGTTAATTTATCCCATATTGCTGATTCAGCGTCATCGAGGTAATCTGGCTTTTCGGGGCGAGGAGTCCCTTTCGGCGATGCATTTTCCGAATTTATCGTTTTAGAGTCGGTAGAGGCAGAATAGTGTCGGACAATGGCTTGTCGGGTTCTAGAGGAGCTTATTATGGCTGGCTGGACTAATGTTCGCACTGTTTGCACACAAGTCCGTACCGAGGACATATGTATAGGCAAACTTTGGCGTGACAATGTGGTAGAGCTTCGTTTAGGAGCTATCGCAATAAGTCGAGAGCAACGGTGACACAACATTGTAGGAATTGATAATTTGAGACGAATATGGTAGAAACTGGTACCAGAAAAAAGCGTATAATGGAAAATTAGGATTTGCCGTCTCTATAAAAAAAAAGAAAGTATTATGCAAAACCGGAACCTTGATTTGGAGGATGAGGAATTAAAGAAACATCTTATTAAGAAGTATGCAAAGTCGCAAAAAGATAGAAGGGGCGCTTATTAACCTGTATTTATCGATAAGTACAGTACCAACCTATCAAAGGTACAATGTACGTCTACGTGATTATCTTCATGTCATCGCTGATTGGCTCGGAGGCTTAAATAAATATATTTGCTGAGGTAGATAAACTTATGGCATCTTGACTGGAATATTCCATTGAGATATATATGCACCAAATCAAGCAATGAATGTGTATAAAGTACTCCCAGCTTTACTTTTTTGCCTATCACTGCGAGATTTCCCTGGTTCTTATTTTTTTTCTCCAGCGACCAATCTTATTTCTCGTAACAAGGTAGAAAGAAGTACATCAAGAATCGATTCATCTTTCTTTAAAAACTACCTTCTAACGTACCTAGGTACCTAAATAGTTCTAAATAAGATTGAGGTCTGTATTTTCCCTCAGCAATTCGCCGAGGCGAAATAGGAAACGGCCCTGTAATGATAGGAGCAATGCTTGCTAATTCTTGGTCATCTCTAATACGCGATTATGATGCCCTTAGATGAACTGTATAGAAAAATCTACGGTTTCGTCGATATCATAATCGGCCGGGTCGGCAGCATCGCCGAATATATGCAGAGCTTCAAACCGCAGTTTGTATGCACCCCCCGGTGCCCATGTACCGTCTGCAAGCCTTCCGTCCCAGTTCAAAGCAAAAGGATCACGAGACGCGTAGCGGAGCGGCGAGCCGAAAATGTGATTGCCAGTATCCGCACCCACGTCGGCAGTCGCGTTCACGGGAATAGCTTTAATGTTAATTTGCGGTGATCCGAATGCTAGAAGCGCTACAGCAACAGGATACGTAGCGTTAATGGCAGTAACGTTGGTCCTAGGAATTACGAACGAAGCGCGACCTTTGATGGGATCTAGCTCCTCGTCTGTAGATATCGAGAGGTAACCCACATCCAGGACTCTTGTTTTGTGTAGGCTACCGACGGCTCCGTTGTATGGCAGAGACAAGCTGTCGCCATTGGTGCCATTCAGGGTGATATATCCGGAATAGACGGGCAAACGGGTGGCATTAAGTGCGGGCGGAGTGACCGTAACAGAAATGATCACTTCTTCACCACCTGGCACAGTCACTTTAGACTCGCTAAGTGCAATAGTCGCATATTCGTCGGTCAACTCTAGGCCAGGGAAAGGGTCCGGATATATGGAGTCAGAGAAGGTGTACCCAGTCGCAGCACCCACGCTTCCTAACTCGTAAGTGACTTCTTCCGAACCTAGATTCTTAATGGTGAAGTTTAGAGTGTCTACGAAGTGGTCCGTATCATTGAAGGCGAGACTAGACTTGCTCAGAAGAGTAGTTGCGTAAGCAGCATCGTAGGCTTGGACTATTCCAGAACCGAGTTGCACAACGGGTGCCAGCGAAGTATAGGTGTCAGTTCCGTCGTTCAAAAACTGCGGGTTCGACGTCGCTGATAGTATGTTTTCAAGAGTAGCAGGATCAAGAGTGCCTCGGACGTTTGAGACGAGGGCATAGATGGCGGCAACTAGAGGGCACGCCATCGAAGTGCCAGACAAGACAGCGTAGGCACCTAGAGGGATCGGGTACGTCGATAGGATATTACCTCCAGGAGAAGCGAGCTGCGGCTTAATGTCTAACTCGAAAGTCGGGTTCCACGACGTATAAGAACTCGCAAAGCCACCAGTGACAGTGTTCTTCTGGTAAGTCAAGCTAATTCTCGTCAGATATAAAATTAAAGGTAAATCCAATTTCCCGTTTCTTACCTAACCGGTGCTGTAGTAGGGTCAAGCATGTTAAGGACAACTTTGGATCCATTTTTCAGTGAGGAAACCCAAGATTCACCTTGATCGGCTGTTACCTAACTCACCCATCAGTTCCAACATTAGACAAAAAAAAAAATACGAAACAAAATCTAGCCCACTTACCATGCCGGTGCCCTCGACGCTGGTGACTTCGGACGTAGCAGGCCCTGATGCCCCGACCCGGACGTTATTGTAAAAAAGAACATATTTCGCTCCAAACTGGGCCGCATTGGTAGCCTTTTGGACAAAGGTACAGGTTCCACGACGGATCAACACGATGTAACCTGACAAGTCAGGAGTGTCTTCTGATAATGCGGCACAACCCTGATCGGCTTCTGTGATATCGAAAGAGGGGGCCCATAGCGGAAGACTGACGTTGGCCCATTTTCCCGGTTCTCCAAGAGCGTAGCCAAATTGCTGTTGTTCGCCGCCATCAACGGTGAAATTCGAATCGGTAAGAAGTAATGGGGTGACTTCACTGTCAATTGAAGCGATCGACGTAACCTTCTTGCCATTAGAAGCTGTGCTGGCATAAAAGAGACCGACCGCTCCATCGTTACCGGCCGAGACTGTACAAGGAACACCAGCTTCAACAATTCGAGACACAGCGACAGACCAAGGGTCTTCACTCCAACCAGAAGAACCACCGATGGACGCTGTGATAATGTTTGATCCAGCCTCAAATGCTTTCATGTAGGCGTCGATCAAGACATCATTACCAGCACCGCCAGTACAACCGAACACCCTAAACATACCGAGAGTAACATCGGGGGCAGCTCCGGTAAAACCTAACTCGTTCGCCTGCGCTGCGATAATGCCGGAGACGTGGGTGCCATGACCACCACAATCATCGTATGGGTCATCATCAGGTACCGGTGTGTTGTCACCATTGTAATCATCCCCGACGATATCACTACCAAAAGTGAACAGACAGTCTGGACCACCAAAACAACCACCCAATGCGGGATGAGTATAATCGACCTAAGACAGTTAACCCCCGAATCCATCGTTCAGACATGATTACTTACGCCAGAATCAATGATGCCAATCTTAACCCCCTTTCCGGTGATTCCTTTTGCCCGGAGCTTATCCACTTGGGTCATTACATGTGGAGTGAAAGTGTCATTCCCAAGCTGCCGCTTCACATTTTTCATATAGTCCTTCCCGCCACTTCGCCCCGTCCAGACAATTTCATCCTTGGGTAATGAGTACACCCTATTTGGCCACACCTGCTTAACGCTAGGGAGGGAGTTAAGCTTTCCTGCTTCTTCCTCGGCCGTCTTAAGATCATGAAATTGGATAGACACGCCTCTGAATAGCTTATAGTCCAGGTTCATGCGTGTCTTCGCTTTGGAACTAATGTGGTTAAAGAATTCTGCCGAGTCCTAACCCCAAATCATAGTCGGTTAGTATAGAATAAGTCTTTTCACTACAGGTTCAGGCTAAAATACCTGAGAATCTTCAAACTCCACAATATATGACCCAGGAAGATGTCTCGTCTCCCCCGCTATTCTAGCCTCGACTGAAAAAAGGCTCAACGCACTCGCTAGTAGCAGCGACAGAAAAGATGCCCGAACCATGTTGAGGGGGTAGCGCGGCGGTAAGATGAAACCGACGAGCAAGCGCCTGGGAACGAAAGACTTAAGGAGGGATGCGACAGCACCAAACCACTCGACTAAGAGTGGTCAAGGAGGGACAGAGACTTGGCCCTCCCCAAAAGAATGTGGCAACGTGCCTTCGAGTATTTGTAGTCGTTAGCGAGCTTCTGGGGGGGCAACCGAGGGTCCATGGCCCTACCTCCTTGCGGATCAACGCATGCAAGATTGAGTGTGCCATCGCGCCGCACACTCGCGTTACATTGCGAAGACGAGCATTGATAAGAATTTTAAGCAGTCCGGTTGGTCTCCTCACTCGCCGTTAAAAACTCAGCTTCCGTAGTAGTATTAAAGACGCACCATAAACAAGGGAGGTGGATAACCACAGAGATTCCTTGACCTGGGGAAGCTTGGCAGGGGACATCGCGCGGGGGTTGCCGACTGTTGGTTAGATTCCGGGAATAAATTAGGCAATGCTTTATCAGCCCGTGGAAATTATCCATATCTCTCGTGGTAATCTGTGTTTTCCCATAGCAGAGGTGGAATGGACATATCAAATCAAGTAAGATTTGTTGGCACTCCTGGTGAATTGTAAACATTAACAATATCCATCGAGTCTATTCTTCGGTTCAAGAATAATAGGCCTGATATCTTAATCTAAATCAAGCCGCCCTGCAGGTTTTGACAGGTTTTGACAGGGTTAGAGAGAGGGACGTAGCGAAGAGACTCTACGGTCCGGGATATGATGGTATCATTTCTTCGATAAAAGTCGCGAGACGCCGTCGGTTTGGGATAGATAATAGATATCGCGACGCACGCCCGGTGGCTTGGTGACGTAGTTGAGCGAGATAAGACACGAAGCGACAAATCCAAGGATATCACGAGTTACACATAAGAAATACAGATTATGCAGTGGTACCTGATAATATATTAAGTGAGGTAGACGATGCGGGGAGAAAGTAGCATTAAAAAGGAGGTATTTGGAGTCGTTGGAGCTCTTGTAGGAAAGTCTCGGCATCGGCAATACGTCCCGATTAGCAAAGACTCCTCAGTCCTCTCAAGAGGTGATGTGGTGATAAAATAATAAGAGGTTACAATGGGAACCGACATTCGAAATACGAATGATACCCGGTCGATGTCGTGCTTGTGCTGATGACCCAAGCAGCTACTCTAATTTTACACCCGAGCCACGAAGCAAACGACAACACCAACGCGATGCTACTCGTCACATAGTCTAGTCTCTTGGTTCTGGGTTACAAATTCTCACGATTCTCTATCGTGAAGCTCCTGGAAAGTTTTATAGATAGGGGGGGAAAAAAAGAAAAGAGGAAAAAAAAAGAAAAAAAAAAGATAATGTAGGAGAGACTTCTTGAACCAACAACAACACAACAAGACGCGATCAAATCTCCAATCTAATCCAATCCAATACAAGCGTAGTAACAATATGGAGACCTTCCTATTTAGGAGACGCTACCAATGCAGCGGTAAAATCTGCTACACTATCGGCAATGAGATTTAGATATCCACTATGCCCCATTTGTCGACTTATACTACCCGTTCCCGGTAAAGCGTTCAAATCCAGACTTCTCGGCGCATCCCACGAATTTAGCATTACGATTACAGCTTCGGGACTGGGTGATGGCTAACCGCCCCTTTTCTTATATCAACCTATATACTATTTAACGACACTGAATATACTAACCTAACCTACCTAGGTAGTATTGGCTGCACCTAATCACAAACCTAGATCATTTGGCAACATAGGTAAGTAAAGTACCTACCTTAGGTACTCAATATAAAGCTTACTCCCTCACACGCGACCAGCAATGATAGATGACTACCAAAGTTTGCTCAAGACCCATACGACGGACGTTGGTGCGGACAGAAGCCAAGCAGTGCGATTATTCCTAATATCTGTATCTATACCGCCGCCGGTGTCAGCGCTAGGAATACAACTCCGGGAGCTCATTCTGTCATCCGCGTGGCCAAGTAGGATACCTAGGTAAATAGTAGGATAGTCGAATCGCCAGCAGGCAAACTGCTCCCTACCCGTTGACTGAGTCGAATTACGTGTCACAACGGGAAGATACCGATGCTATTATATTTAACAAAATTCCATGTCAAGCTGTGACACGCCCACTAGAAAATGCACATGGCCGACTACGAGAACGCATCCGGCACGGTACTGCCATACGAACGACGCTCCGGCGCCGGCTTGCTGCACCCGGTACGGCTTAGAAATGTGGTTGTGATCGTGTTGGTCAGCTTTCGTGATTACCTATATAGAAAGATGGAGACACGATGTCTTTGGGTAATGCCTAAACTAACGTGGCTCCCTTGGTAAATATTTACGTGTAAAAGAGCTTGGAACGTCGTATAAGGTTGGAATTAATATAACTCATAAGTTTGTAGTACTGCCTACCTAGACATCAAGGCACATACGGAAATCGTTTATTCACGTACTAGTCCAGTGGCAAGGTACAATACAACTATGAATATTTGCTAGAATCTACGGAACACAAGTTGTGTGTTAGGAGACAGATACCATACTTGTCTTGATGGATATGCGGTAAGCCTATTTTTTGAGTATGAAGGTCAAGTAAACAGTGTCTTGTTTGTTTACTTCTCTATATATTATTTCCTTCATAAGCTACGATTCATATGAATGGAAAAGACGTCATATTTTAGACGGGACATTTTACATTCCTACACCCTACAACCAATACACAATACACATCATAGCCCAGTGCCCAGAGCTTCGCAATATTATAATTTATTTTCTATATAACCGTCCTATGTATATTATGCGAAAATGCAGACTCGGTCCTTGCCCGCCCCCGTATATCTTTAGGGCCGTAACCAAGAAACCACGCCTGTCAAATATGCTAGGGATATCTCAAATGCCAAAAGGAAAACCAGCCAATTGTTTTAGGTGCCCGACCAAACCTAGCGCCCGCCCGGACACCGTTGGGTCTATGTAAAAAGAGAATAGCTTTTAAGGGAGGGTGTAATGTGTTAAAATAATGAGTAAAGCAGAAAAAGAACATCATACGTTATCTGTACAGCCTCCTTTTCTTGCTTCTTCTGGAAATGTAATTATTGTTTTGCTTGTTTCTTAATGATCTTCGACATCCTCATCTCGTCCAGGGTACATAATGTCCTGAACAATTACCGCCCTCACATGATTATAGAGAACGAAGAGATACGTGGCCAACAAACAGATGGACATACCCGTCGTGACCCATTTCACCGCCTCGTTCCCGAATTCATTTGAGATTGAGATAGTTGCCAAGATAAAACCAGTGTTGGGGAACACCATTGCCCACCATCCCAAGTGGAAATATTTAGGCGGTGAGCTTATAACAGCAATCAAAGCGATACCGAACCACCACAGAGACAACGCCCAAAGGAAGATGGCCCCGATAAGAGCGAAAGTCCTAATCAAGTGTACGTCGATGAATCCATCCATTTCCCTATCGAAACTGTCCGGGAGACCATTCGACATACCGATGAACGCAAGCGCAGTGAAAGCCGGGGGTCCCACATTCATGAAGAGACCAGGTCGGTGCTCGCGGTTAGGAAGACCTGTTCCATCGATTAGTCACTTCTCAATCATTTCTAGACGTCGATTTCATGGATTCAAACATACCGGCCGACATCAGACGCCCAATCATATGAGCATACATCATAATTGCAACAAAAAGTCCCAGACCTTGACAACTCATGCCGGCGATCACAATGGGAATTGCCGAGATCTCGGGCTGAGTATCAGAGATGACCGAAGCAATAGTTCCCGACAACATAATAGGAAAGATCGGGAGAATCCATGTCGGCATCATAGTCTGCAAGCCAAAGTTGTGAGCTGCAAATACGAAGCTGTATTGTCCAATGGCCACCATCAAGGTAATAACAACGTAAGCCCAAAAAGCCAGTTGGATAGCCCATACGAGCGGCGTGTCATGATCGGGAATAGCATATCGCTGGGTACTTGTAATTATAGTGGCGATGGATAAGAAGTATGTCGGAAAGAAAAAGCCTTCTCGAGGGTGCGAGAGAGATTTGTAAAAGTCGCCATGGTGGAGAAAGAACCGCGATAGCATAGCAAAAGTTAACGTTGTGAAGAGGATGATATTGACGATATATACGAATAACCCAATCTGTCTAAGCCCAGGGAATTGATGAGTCTGGGCAAAGATGAGAAGCGATAATCCACCAGTGCTCATGGGTAGCGTAAACCAAGCCCACGTGAAGTGATGCATTCGCTGGCGAATTCCAAGCTTCGGTCGGTTGGGGTCGTAGATATCTACATGGTCTTGCCCGTGCTCACTGATGCCGTGCTCTAGGTCGCCGGTGTGGTTCTCCTTACCCTCGAGTATCGAATTAGTCGCAGTGCTGGATGATGTCCCTGGCGGCACTTGTTCATCATGTCTCTTCTCGTCTACGGGGAATTGTACTGTCGTGAGATCTGTGGGTAACGATAGAGACGGCGTCGTCGATGCCGGATACGAGCCGACCTCCCGGGAAAGGGGAGCATCTATGGGTGTCCTCTCCATCGCTTATCACAAATCTTAATGAAAAAAGGTTCCGTGTCGAAGAGGCAACGGCAAGAGAAGAGAAAAGGAGAAAGGAAAACTGTACAGATAAACAAGAAACAGATGAAGCAGAACAGGCGGAACGGAAAGATGCAAGGAAATATAGGAGAATAAAAAGGAAATAAACTCAAAAAAATAGAGTACCGGCCTCGTCAGAAGAAATGAAATCCGAAATGTCACCCAGATGGAGAAGCTCTTGGTATGGACTCTTGCAGACTGGGCAATTACGAAGCCTTTATGAGTAATGGGTACTACAGCCACCCTTGTTGGGTCGAGCCAAGAAACCAGAAAACATCTGGAAGTAAGAAACATGTAGGAAACGACTAATGATAGAAGATGCTGGGCTTTCCCTAGGCTTTCCCTGGGACTTCCTGGACCTTCCCGGGACCCGAATCACACGGCAGGGTCGCGATAAGGTTGATCGTCGAATGAAGGTCGGCCGCCTACGACCGAGCTTCCATTGTGATCTTCAACGCTGCCCGACGAGACATGTCTACAGGATCCACAGACACTTTAACCGTACATAGACCTCCGACGTACAGAGTTATACAGTTCTTGGTATTGAGATTCAATCTAAATCCACCTAGATAACGAGCTTTGCCAAGCATCCGCTTTCTGAAAGCTTTGCTCATCCTGCAGCCCATCAGACGAAGGAGCGAACGACTTACACAAGCAGGTACACATACAGATACACAGGGCACACACCTCAGACACATAGTGTACACACACGCACACACTCACACACGCACGTACACATGAAGTATTTGTTCTGCTCTACTCCCCACTCACTCCATACACGCTACGGGGGAGGGAACGACGACGACTTCAAAAATAGAAGTTATGCCCTGTCTAGCTTTGTCATCTGCAACGGGAAAGGAGTCGAGATAAAATGAGAAACAGCGGCATTTCATCGAGATATTTCGTTTGGTTATTAGTGAATACAAGGCGGCGACTTGGCGCGAGGGAGATCGCCATGGAGCCTCATGGCACCAAGCCACGACCCTATTGGATCGTAACAACGTCATCCTTGCACATGTTTCTTACTGGACAACGTCAAACATGAAGATGATTGAGGCCGGTGGGCCGCCACCTAACACCACTCGACAGGCTTAAGCAAATTAGAGATCTAGCGGGAGCCTGCCCTGGTCGTGCTTAGGCATGAGCCTCACACGGAAGATGTATATCAACGCTTGGCACTCCCATCTTGGCGGTTCTTGGCTCGTCGGCGCAGTGGGGGTACGTACCAGAAAAAAGGGTACAGAATGGCAGAAAGGGTAGTAAGGGGGGCTTGAAAAGGGTAACAGTTTGACAAAGAAGAGAAGCCACCCGAAAAGATCCGGACAGCCAAGACGACATCGGATAGAAAAAAAGAATAAAAAAATTTCTGGCTCATCGGTGGATTCGGCCAAATTTACAATGCCAATCTGACAAGTAAATTGTCTGTCTACCTGTCTCGTTTCGTTCTGTCTCGTCTTGTTCTTTTCTGGGCTTGTTCTTTTCCGGGCTTGTCCGCTTACCTGTTCTGCTGTTGTAACGTACGAAGTGGCGACCTCCTCTTACACACCTCACATTAAACGAGTACCAAGAGTACCTAGATACTCAGCCCAGAACAACTGTGGCAGAGCAAGGCAATGAATGCACAGATAATGATATACACTACATACAACTATGTACATACATGCACACATAGGTAATGATCATACACAGGCCACATAGGTATATTGACACTATACGCCACTAGTACACCAGGACGCGCAACCAAGAAGCGGATTGGCAGAGCCAAGACCTCTCATCTTGTCCAACGATAGTTCAACGATAGTAGCGTTAGTTATCGGTTTCCGCTATTGAAGAAACGCCTTGGCCCATCCGGCACTTGCCAGGCCCATGCCCATGTCTATGCAAACAAGCTCTTACATGCCAACAAGGGTAGGGGGGGTACATGGAATAAAAAGCGATGGAATAAAAATAAGAAAAAAAATTTAAGAGGGCATCAGCCATGTGGATCAAGGTTATGTACCCAGGCAAGGTAGGCATGTACTGCCTAACCTAGACGTCGAAGCCAGCGCCGCTGTCGTCACCAGGGGCCCCCCCTGCAAGTCTTTCCCTCTAAGCCAGGGGAGCTTTCACATGCGACATGCGAAACAGATGATATGGATCTCGGAGCTGCTTCTTGATACACGCACCAGATATTTTTATCTTTCCAAGCTTCATGCTTTATCTTGCCTACAGTACACATCTTGCCCTCTCCTAGCGATCGACTATATGGTATCTTGATATGTATGATATTGCATTGCACTGTATCATGTTTTGTGTCTGTGAATGTGCGCATATCTCTGCCTAGGTACCTAGGTAGGTACCTATCCATCTACGTAGCTGGTACGGATCCATACTAAGGATGAGGCATCTAGTTAATCTATTTACATAACTACACTAACTAGCATGATATTCTAAGTTAACTTAGCTAGTCTGAGATTCTAGTATGTATGATGTATGTGGATTAATGGGATGGTATAGCGTTCTTTGTGTTTCCCCAGAGCACATGTTCATCATGATATTCGAGGGTTCTCGAACATTTTTGGGCTTAATTTTTTTTTCTTTTTGTCACCTTATCCCTTTGTCCAGACCACAAGGTAACAGCGAATGTTAATTTGACGTCTGCGCTATCGTAGGACGCCGAGACGACGATGCTCCATACCTTCGCAATCCTGCCCTTCCTCGAATCGGTAGGTGGCGTACTCGTGGAAGCTGATGGCGCCGCCGTTGGGCTCGACGCCAGCCAACGTGGCGATGGGCTTGCCGGCTAGCGCGATCCGTAATGCCACCAGCTGCGTCCTCCCGTCCTCCCGTCCTCCCGTCCACCACGATAGTGGAGAGGCTGAAGACAAATTCAGGGATTGCTCTCAAGGTTGCCTCTATCAGAAGTCGGTAGCCGTCTTCCGCCCGAGTCTTGGTGTTGTGGACCACCTGCGAGTGAACAAATTCGTGCAGGCTCGTCTCCATCGTTTGCCGGTTGATATAATCGATATGCGGCCTGTACGTGCTCTCTAGCTCTTGTGCGGATTATCCCGTCGAAAGAGCCTCTTGGCAGATTCTCTTCGGGGATAAGGTCTGGCGTGTACCTGCATCGGGGTTTGAAAAGTTGGCGCTGCATCTCTAGACGATCTGCTAATATCGGAGTCTTGGACAGCTTGCCGTCGTCCGTAAAACCCAGTTGAACACTTGCTCCGTGAACACGATAGTATTCTCTCCGGGTATCACGGCATCGTCAACAACTACCCTCGCAGGTTTGACCCTCGTGAGTACGGCTGCTTCCCACGTGCTTTTGGGACTTGTCAACCGTCACGGCATCGATGGTAAGCTCGACACTGCCAGCCTTCCTCATTTCGGCGATATAGCCCTCGGGCGTGAAATCTTGGCCGTTCTTGACGAGACGTGATTGCATGTATCTTGGCGCTTCCTCCCGCCTTCGTTCGTTGACGCACCTAGCGATGGATCTGTACGTGATTTCGATATCGGCCATCCTGGTATTCAATTCCTCGACTTGGCTTTTACTTCGCTTCCCGTGGGAGCCTTTGCATTTGTGTTTGGGCTGTATAGTGTATCATTCAATAATGGAACCCTCTTATGACCGTTTGTGGTGTACAAGGTGAAAATTGTTGTGCGCCGAGAGAATTAGAGCTCCGCATACAGACCACGGATAGGACGAAAGATGTCAGGATGCATCGATCGACCGCGGGACCGGGTCAGAATTGCCTACTGGTTTCTTGGCCTCAAATCTTATCCAACTATAATCCTCTCTTCCGTACCGCACACTTTATTTTCCAGGCACATTGTGGTTGTAGAACCAGTAACCATTTTGCTCTTCAATCACGACACGTTCATACCTAACATCATCTCTGTAGTTCGTGATACTTGGCGAGCGTTAGTGTTTGACAAGAGATTGACACTGCTTAGCTTGATCCCTGCGCCAGGTCTGACGCCGTACCAAGACTACGGAGAGGTTCCGATCTTAAAACTCGAAACGTATTACTTGGTTCTTACCGCTATTGGTAAGGATATGTTGGGCGCGAATTAAGCAAATCGTCGGGTAACTATAAATGGCTATATCGCATAGATCCTCAGCTATATGATAGAGATAAGGAAAACCTAGTCCGCCAAGCAACATACTACCGTTGAGAAACATCTCTTGGACATCCGGTGCAAAAATAGACTAGATGGCGGAGACGTCCGTCCACCCACGGCGGAACTCCCGGGCTTGGTTTGGCCCCTTTTCATTTATGCTTGTGTAGCCTGTGTGTTACCTGTATGTTGCCTGTATCATATTTTCTCGAGATAAGTGCAGTGCGAATCCATCCAAGCCTCGTCTAATAATTGTGTAATTCGTCAGGTTAATGGTGAGTTGTTCCTTGGCCGGCAGGTGTATATTAAAAAAGAGGTTTGCGTGGAAGCGGTTGGAATTAAGCGGGAGCGAATAAACATGTTGAATTGAAAATTTTTCTCTCTTTTTTTTTTTTCATGCTGTGAACGAGTGGCAAGTTAATGTCGAGGCCTTGTAGAAAAAAGTCTGGGGGTTGCTTCGATGCATACCCTCCCGTAACGCTCTGATACACATTTGCCATGTGGAAAAGGCTTTTGTAAGTGCATAGTGTTAATACCGGGCTTGCATTGCCTCTGAAATTTGTCATTTGCCATTATTATTGTACCTTGATCGCATTGCGGAAGATGTCATGTACTGACTTAGCCTCTGGATAGGAGAGATCTACATGCCAATCTATTAATTCTAACGACTATCACTTTCATAACTACCTAACTAATTAATAAGGGATCTAGAATGGAAACATAAACTCATTCTCTTGGAATGAATATCCTCTATTGTTACGAGCAAGTTGATCTCCATACCAACATTCCCACCGCTGGCGCCCCTTTTGCAAAATACGTGTATGTATTCCTTTATCCCTCAATTTCTATCCAAGACTACTTCCAAGACATTATAGGCCCACACGTAGATCATAAAGACGAGCAGTCCTCCTTCGGTAATTGTAGTGTCGCATCTGGCATCTAGGCATCCTATCCGCTTCACGGATACCACTGTAACCCTTGAGTTCTTGTCTATCATTGAAGCGTTACTATGAAACACGCTTGTTAACCCGCATATACACACCACCAACACTGCTATTGCCGGATCTTCGTACCAATGTCTAGGTATCGTGGGTGATATTTTGCGATAGAGTAGCTTCATTCACACCGTGAGTTGGCGAGGGAGTATTTCCAAGCGGCAGATTAGCCACAGATTACCATGCGTATCTTGGCTGAGCAGATGACGCTGGCCTCATGCGTCCCATTCTCGCTTCGTCGGCAGTGCAAAGCGAACAACTTCGTAGCCACCCATAATCATTCAGTCTAGCCAGTCTATCTTACGTCGTTGCGCCATAAGCACAGGATGTCGTACGTGTAAAATCCCATAGGCATCATGGTTTAACATATTTATAAGTTGAATCACCTCGGTCAAGAAGAGTGCTGACCTAAAACTACAGACCGCTACTTTCAGAAGCTGAATAACTCCTCGGCGTGCATGTGTGTACGCCATCCGATCCGGTTTATCACGGGCCGAACGGCACGGGGAAATACCTTTACGTCGACGCTGAGCAACCTGAGTGACCGGCACCACCACCTCTCCGGGAAATCGCCGCTTTGATACACACACCCGAGGGGGCATACGAATCTTTTGGTTTTTTTTTTTTCTTTTCGAGGCCATTCAAGATATAGAGATTGGAGGTTGTTGTCTTAGAACATAACACTTGACTTGCTTAAGATCATCGGCTAAAAAGATTAGTGCGACCCGACGGGATGTCGTGCATGTATCTGCGGACGGCATTCCGCTTACGATCACGCGGCAGGCTGGGCAAGGCTTGGGCTGCTTGGGTTGCGGGTTTCATTGAATCGCCTCACCAGGGGGCCAATAACCTGTTAGAGAAAAACTAGCCTTGGCCTCCGGATCGAGGTCCTGAATGGTGACACGATTTAGTCGTATTGTGACAAATTTTTACACAACGCCTCCGAGTTTCACGAAGGTTCTACAAGCAAACAGGATGCGAATATCGGAATTACCCACGAGTCGAGGGATGAAGTGCCGGGAGTTTCCGACAACATATGTCTCTACGATGATCTCTGACGATCTTTTCGAAAAGCCTCATGAGATGGACTTGTTGGGACGCGCGGTCTAATCGGTCAACGGAGCAGACGAGACCGGCTAACTCCAAAAATTGATTTGAATGGAAATTGAGGAATAAGTTGGCAAATTACAGTATGCAACTAGGTACTATCAAATTATTAACATAGAAGAGGGGGTATCAATGCCAACTTTCTCCTTCTTCCTCCTGACTCCTAATCAGTTTCTCCAGGCCTCACGCTCTGAGGGTTGTGGAACAAATCGTTCGGATCCCACTTCGATTTGATTGTTCCCAATGCGTCCAGATTAGGGCCCCAATATGATGCCTGAGCATCTGTCAACGACGGGTCGACATATCCAGGGTATGTGGTCAAGGTTTGAGCAGAACCATTCTTAATCGTGGTCATGATGCCATCGACAAAGTCTTTGGTGTCCTGGTTCAAGGTAGGAATACCAATCCCGTAGCCTTGGGCAAACATGAACTTGTCTCGGTGAGAGTAAGCAGTCGCATTCATGGGAATATCGCTAATAGCGCCGCCACTAGCGTCGAAGATTAGGAACCAAATAAGTGTGCCGCGCTTCGCATCGTCGATGTAGTTCATGAGGTTAGAGACGGTATCCGGCGTCAGTTTCTCTTCGGGGCGGAAAGCTAAGCTCTTAGCAGAGAATGCGACACGAAGTTCTGATAACCAAAGAGCAGCGTCCTCAGCCTGCTGAGCGATGACAGCAAGCCAGTCGTCAATAACTACCGACACATTTCCGGCTGGGATCTTGTCGGGGATGCCAGTGGCTTTCCATTCATCTTCGGTTCCGTAGAATGTGGCAGTAATGATAACACCAAGCTCGTACAGAACAAGTTCGGTACCAAACCGTCGGTCCAAGTTGGGGTCTGCGACGAGATCCTGCCACTGTTGATAGATGGATACCAAGTCGGCGTGCTTGTCAAAAGACAGCGAGTAAGAGTACTGCACGACGTTGCCGGGTTCGGGGTGCGTCTTGACGACAAACTCGGTGATGACGCCGAAACCCGCACCGGCTCCCTTCAATGCCTGCCGTAGATGTAAGTAAAGAGCACCCAAAATAGAATCACAGCAAACCTACAAAGAAAAGATCGCTATTCTCATTTTCGCTAGCTCGTTTGATAGAGCCATCCGCGGTGACTACCTCTACTTCGACAACGTGGTCGAGGCACGATCCCCACATGCGGGACGAAGGACCAAGTCCACCCTTGCGGTCAGGTTATTAGCAAAGGCTTCTTTTTTTCATGCACGGTTCCATACGCAGAAAATGACTGGGACTTACAATGGTAGCATGGCCACCAATACCAACGCCGGGACACGTCCCGTGGGCGATGGCCCGCTTGCCATTCTTGTGAAGTCTATTCGTCACGTCGGACAGCCTGGTACCACCGCCGATGGAAGCTTGCCACGTGTTGGTGTCCATAGAAAAGTTTTGAAGATTTACGAGATCGATAACAAGTTCGCCATCTTGTCCACCGACACCTGTTCCTCGCGCATTAGCTCATATCTCTACTGTGCCATGTTGCCCCCTGGGTGTTTGCGCGTACCATAATTTCTACACCGACGTTAGTCTAATCCATATACCCAATATACAACTTCTTTTTTTTTCCTGTTCCTTTCGACGGGGCACTTACGCATAAGAATGACCGCCTGACTTCGGCTGGACCTTGACGTTGTTCGCGAGGGCGCATTTGATAAAATCCGACACATCTTGAGAATTGTCAGGCCTCGTTACCGCAATCGGCTCCACCGGGATATCGAGATTATATCGGTTGACCCAGGACGCTTGGTATAGCGGATGGTCAGGGAACGCGACGCAGTCGTTGCGACCATTGCAGACGGCGTTGAGACAGTCGGAAAGAGGAGTGCTCGGAGTTTGCCCCATTATATTTAAGAGAGACATATATGCAACTTAAAATATGCTTAATTATGTAGGGAGTTATCTTAGGGTAAGAGGTTTGGACGGAGCCTAGGAGCTCAAATTATATTCCAAGTCCAAAGGGAAAGTATTTTTGTTCCAAGGAGCTTTGAAGAGGAAGCATGGGTAGGTAGGTATGGTATAATCCTCTCGTGCGAGTAAGAGAAGGAGGCGTGTTTGTCAACTCACGAGAAGTCGCAACATCAGATTCTTTTTATTATTTACGCTTCCTTGTATACCCAGGTAGGTAGGTAGGTAGGTAGGTAGGTAAGTATTTACCTAACTAACCTAGTTATTTTAATTTGTTTCCAGGTTTATTACCTTTTAACACACTACTACTCATTACTACCCTATGAGCACCCTCTGTTAGCGTTAACCCTGCCTGCCCGCTTTGCCTGCCCTGTTACTTCCAGATACTACTTGCCCAATAGGGACTCACGGGAGCTTTGACAAGGGTTGCACCCCTCGGCCAAGTCCAATGTCTTGATTACTTGATCCACAGTCACCGCTTGAAGTCGGTAGGATTCTATCGTCTACTACTTATTTAACCTATCAATCGTCCATGTCTCGGCTTGTAGGCTTCTTTGGTTTCTTCGTCACCACCAAGTAGCCAATCCAGCCTTGAGGCCGCCAGCATTGGACGGGGACAAAATGCGAGATTTTTTATCTTCCTAGATGAGCAGCAGGGGACTCGCCTGGCTTTCAGCCCACGAGTTGAATAATAAGCCACCCATATTCGTCATGCGCCCAAGCCACATAATAAATCAGAGCTTATCATTTGCCATTCGAGGATGCGTTGAGCTGCGGGTAAGGTTTCGGCATACATTGTCTCGCAGTTTGTGTTGATATTCATTAGAAATCGTGCCACCTCTCTCGGTGTTGTCTGCATTCTTGTTTTGCATTTTTCGCATTTTATGCATTGATCACGAGTATCCCAAAGGAGTTCGGTCTCGAACGAACGGCGCCAATTTAGCCAATTACAGCTACCGAAGAACATTGATGTATTCTGGGGACGAATCGTCCATCTCTGATTTGCTAGATTGAGAAATGACCTCACCTAGGGGGTAACGTTAACCGTTCCAGGGGTATGAACAAATTGATCAAGACGTACGGCAGTCAAACCCAACATCCCCCCTTCTTTATATAACGCTTGCATTTCAGAGCTGCCTCTTTTATATTTCTCCATGTACTCGTATTCGTTAAAATCTATAGGGTAAGCGTTGCAGAACAGGCCGCCCTTACGATCTGTTTCGGAACGATCGCTCCAATCATCTGTCACGCCCTCGGCAAGGTACATATGTCCGGCGAGGAAGCAAACAGATCGAACGCTAGGGTAACCAAGTATTGAAGAAGAACAATCAAATCAATAAAATCCGACGTGACATGTAAGTAGGTATATGCCTCGCAGTTCGCCAAGATAATTCACGCAGAGCCGCATCTCGAGGTCACACAATATTTCAAACATAACCGTTAGGTATTGTGTTGCTTTATAAGACATAGCATTTCTCAATTACGAGAAGACAGTCGCACACGTCCCCCTCGGCCTTAGGGGTCCGCATTGTTCTTAACAATTGGAGACCCATTATAAACAGTATCTCGGCGCTCCTTCCTCGCCGATAATAAGCGATAATAATTGTCAAATTAGTACCACATGTGCGTCGTTCAGTGCTGTTGTCATATCCACAAGCGTGACGTATAGGTCACACCAAACAGGAGGGGCTATTGGAGTGACCTTACACAAGTACACACCTACCTACCTATATTTTAAGTAGTTCAAAGAAACACGTTCGTTCTACAATAACTATATATACGATTACAAAGTATATAAGTCTGCCCAGAGTTATATGTCAATTGCAAGATTCTAACTACCTAATTCTTATTAACGATTTATACACTGCGGCCAAGAATATCTCAAGATGGAATTGTATATTCAGCAACTGCATGACCTCTATACCCTGCTACATGTATTCCAGAAAGGGACGCGCATACGCAAAATGCAGGGTATCCCCTGTGGACCAACTTGCAAAGCCGAGGGGAAGCCCTTTACCAAACCAATACACGCCTTACAAGAGCTCCACAGGTGTATAAGATCTATGTATACCTCTTATCTAAGGTAATGTATACCTACGTTAGGAGGTATGTAGGTATGTAGCACTTGATTATTTACTTATCTAAATTAATTATAGTTATTATCTAGGTACCTACCTGCCCGGGTCCCTCCCTCCCTAGGCGTACCTACACGTAGGTTTGTTTATGTAAGGCTAGGCACTTTATATACGTCAGGTACATTCCAGAGAATTCAAATTTCATCTCCCTTAACATTCCCTCTTCAACATTGGAATTCTTGATACTAGAACCAATCCGAAAATAACGTAAATTAGCCATGGCCCAATAAGCCTGATCAAGATCATCCTAAGAAGAGGCGACGTTGAGAAGAGACTCTGCTGGTGTCGACTTCCAGATGAAACTGGGCATTGCTACATAATTGCCAACTTAGCACTATTGCCATTGTTTATATTATTATCATTAAGAAGATTATCCAGGCATCTACACATTGCGCTTATTGATTACTTCCTCTTTGTCATCAACTTCTACATCGCCGAGTCTTTCCTTCGCTAAGCGGTGCTACTTGCAACGACTTCGGACAAACAGACACTACAAGTGCGCCCTGCTAGTCAGCATACTCGGCATAAAGTCTTAGCACTAATCAGCGAGCTCACCTGATAAAAATCTGGCAAATTCAAAGCGTCTTTCCCCCGCATATTCAGAAGTCAAGCTACCTAGCTTAAGGTTTGTTACTTAATACTAGGTACCCCAAGTACCTAAATCTCCAAAGATGCTCAGGCGAGGCGGACTCCGGAAGCCAATCCCCAAAACTTCATCCCTGTCATTAGCCCCTCCCCCACCTTCTAGGTACTTTACCCCTTATCCTACTCGTCCTTTTACTTCTCCACCTTCAACATGGTTCGCGCTATCGTCTCCAGCGTCTCCAGCGTCTCCAGCGTCTCCAGCACCCCCAATATCCCCGCAACGGGAATACCGGGTGGATGATTTCCCACATTATTCCTACTTGTCTCGACTTGCCGGACCCATACTCACTAACATTAACCTGACCACTGGCTTATCCACTGGTCTGTCTATCCCGACTTTATGGACCGAAACCGCACCTCTCAATAGCGCATGCAATCGGCACGGAGGGGAACTGTTCGGCAAAAACTTGGCTTATGATGGCGCAACCAATGGGCTTGACCTTGGCAGTTCAACCGCATGTCAACGCCATGTTAATAAGACCCGCCACCGTAGCACCGATTTGTATAATAGGTCTACTTCCGTAACGAAAGCTCCAAAGTTTTTACCAATTGGTTCTAGATCATATAGTACAAAATCACTCTCCCAACCCTCTTTTAGGTACTCTAGGTCCAGAGAAACCTTAGGGGATTCTAGGCGACGATTGGTCACTTTAGACACATTGGAACAACAGCAACAACAACAGCAGCAGCAACAGCAACAGCGTCGCGCATCTTCTACATCCAAGCCCGCCATGTACACAGCGTCATTTGCTTTTTTCGAGGCAATATGGGAAGCCGGTGTCACCCACTGCTTCGTCAACCTAGGCTCGGACCACCCCAGTATCATCGAAGCCATGGTGAAGGGACAGAGGGAGGCTAAGGGTAAATTCCCACGTATAATTACATGCCCCAATGAGGTACGTTCGTAGATACTTAGAAGCTCCGTGCAATAGTTATAGAGAGTCTGGCATTGCAAATTTAAACTGACCCTGGTCCAATAGATGGTTGCGATGTCGATGGCGGATGGTTACGCACGCTTGACGGGTAAGCCACAATGCGTTATCGTTCACGTCGACGTTGGTACACAGGGCCTAGGGGCTGCAGTTCATAACGCCAGTACCGGACGCGCTCCGGTTCTGGTCTTTGCTGGGTTGAGTCCTTTCACGCTCGAAGGAGAGATGCGTGGTTCACGAACCGAATATATCCACTGGATCCAGAACGTTCCTAACCAGACCCAGATCATCGGCCAGTACTGTAGATATGCAGAAGAGATCAAGACTGGTAAAAATATTAAGCAGATGGTTAACCGCGCCTTACAATTTGCTACAAGTGCCCCGCAAGGTCCAGTGCATCTGGTGGGCGCAAGAGAGGTCATGGAAGAGGAAATCAACCCCTACTCGCTTGAGCAGGGCGTCTGGGACTCAGTCGAACTGGGTGGTTTGCCGCCGACGGCGCCTCAGCAAATCGCGGAAGCATTGCTCGGGGCTGAAAATCCGTTGCTTATCACTGGATACGCGGGTCGAAACCAGAAAATACCTGGCGCTCTCGTAGAGCTAGCTAACACTGTGAAGGGATTACGCGTACTTGATACTGGGGGTAGTGATATGTGCTTCCCCGCCTCCCACCCCGCTTGGATCGGACTTCGATTCGGCATCGACCCCTGGATAGAAAAAGCAGACACGATCGTAATACTAGATTGCGATGTTCCTTGGATCCCAACCCTCAACAAACCAAAGGATGGCACAAAAGTTTTCCATATCGATGTTGACCCTCTAAAGCAGCTCATGCCATTGTTCTATGTACCAGCCCAACACAGATATCGCGCGGATCCTCTACTTGCAGTTGAGCAGATTATATCTGAGACTAAAAACCAGGCATCGGGTATCGACGCGGCAATCTTTACAAAGAAATGGGATGCTCTCCAGGCGTCTTACAAGGAGCGCCTAGATACAATTGCATCCAAGGCAAAACCGGCTGAGGACGGTTCCTTCGGCACTGGATATCTCAGCAAAACTTTGAGGTCTTTATGTCCACAAGATACGATCTGGGCCATTGAAGCGGTAACAAATACTGCATTTGTGCATGATAATCTCCAGCCAGAACTGCCAGGGTCTTGGATCAACTGTGGCGGAGGAGGTCTAGGGTGGTCAGGTGGTGGTGCATTGGGCATCAAGTTGGCAACGGACGTTGAAAATGGTGGAAAAGGCAAATTTGTCGTGCAAATCGTGGGCGACGGTACGTTCTTATTTTCCGTCCCCGGCAGCGTTTACTGGATCGCCAAACGCTACAATATTCCGGTATTGACCATCGTATTAAACAACAAGGGTAAGTTCTCAGTCATGCCAGTCAGAAATCCAAATAATGAAAGCGCAGACAACACTAATCATAAAAAACAGGCTGGAACGCCCCTCGAAAGTCCATGCTTCTCGTGCACCCGAACGGCCTAGGGTCTACAGCAACGAATGAAGAAATCAACATCTCGTTTGACCCTGTCCCGGACTATGCGGGTATCGCAAAGGCGGCCGCCGGAGGGGACCTGTTTGCAGCGAGGGTCGACAAGGTAGACGATCTCGAGCGTACTATCAAAGATGCCATCAAGGCGGTCGAGGGTGGTCAGAGTGCTGTATTGGACTGCAAGGTCAATCTTGGTTCCTGATTATACACGCGTGTACAAGTTTTGCACTTCATGCATTAACAGCAGATATGGATATCGGGTTATATCACATGGGATATTGAGGGCGCCGGTATATATAGTGGAAACCATGATTAAATTCTAGGGAACCATAAGAGTTGGATGGCCGCACGAGGGATTGGTTCGTATAAATTATTGCCGTTATGGAATCCTCGCTAGTAGAATACTTAACCCGGTCGATACACACCATCATAACATGACTTTATTAGTAGTTCGACCGAGTAAGCCCATTAGAGATGAAAGGTATATATATGAGTGGATAGTTGTATGTTTCGCATACTGGGACGAGCGAGTTAGCCCCTTTTCTTGGGTTGTGGATCTCGGAGACGCGCATGGATATTGAACAGGTTGATGTAGGAATCTGTCATGAAAGCCACGTAGATATACCTACATCTGATTATCCCGCAGATACTTATTGGTTTTCTACGAGTATTAGGATACCTAATGCGTATTATTCGGGGTGTATCCTTATTAGCTTATGCAAGTGTATGGTCAACTCCTTTCTTGCCATTGTGGTTTCCTTGCCATGCAAGCAAAGGAGGGCA
The DNA here is from genome assembly GCA_025201765.1 of Daldinia sp. FL1419. Classification (NCBI taxonomy): domain Eukaryota; kingdom Fungi; phylum Ascomycota; class Sordariomycetes; order Xylariales; family Hypoxylaceae; genus Daldinia; species Daldinia sp. FL1419. The sequence continues at coordinate 141,016 of MU623380.1, forward strand.
TATGGCTATGATGTCTACGGAATCCGTAGGTAATCTACGATGAACCCTTAACCTAGCGTCGTGTTATTATACATGTAGATTTAACCTAACCTAGTGTTTTATAAGGTCGCGTGGTCTCCCCCACGGGGAAGAGGGGAGTAGTGCTAGTGCTAATCTACTCTGTCTACTTGGACCGAATTAACCTAGCAGAGGAGTTCAAGGCCGATCTTTGTTAGTGCTGTTGGTTTCTTACTCGCGAGTTTCTCTGGTCGGTGGAAAGGGTTTCTTTTTTCTTTTTTGGGGGGGTGGGTTGGCATCGAGTGTCTGGGCGTCGTATGGGCTTGCAGATATGTGCTGCATATAGTATGCGTTTCTTCAAAGGATCGACACTGCGATCCTTTGCAGATACATGTAGAGTTGATTCGTGGCGGCGGCTTATTCTTGTATTTTTTGCTGTGGCCGCCGAGGAGGCAACAACCAGCAACCACAAAAGCGCCGGGAATCGTGTATTGGTGGGGAGGATTAAGCATACGACTCTTCGGTCAAAGACTCAAAGTGTAGCTTCTATCTATGATGCTGCTTCCTCTACTGTAACCCTTCTTGTGCCGCCGACGACTGATGATCTACCTCTTGGCCTATAAGATGAAATCTGGGCGCACTCGATGGATATAAAATGCTGCAGCCGAGGGACGCGTCTAATATTTAATAAGTTAAGTCCTGTAGAAAACATATAGGCATCCGTGGGGCTTGCGACGGAGAGATTGTCGATCGTTGGTATGTCTGGGGTAATGCCAAGGGAGGTGCGTATATAATAAGTCAAGAGTCTCTAAGCGACTGTAACTAGGATGGAGACGGCGGGATTATTCTTGTGGTTTAATTTGGTGGAGTTGAAGAATACCTGCATTTGTTACTGTATATTGGCCGATTCGTTCATGTAGTGGCACCCGGAGATGCGTGATCGTGGGGTATATGAATGAACCATTTGTGCCAACCTTGTTATTATTTTGGTTTGGGTTTGGCGATGTTTCTCCCCCTTGCATATGATTTTTCTGGGTAGTTAAAAAAGATATACTAATCTTATCTAGTTAACCTTAGTTAACTGTCTTGTAAATATACCTTAGCTATTAATAGTCGAATTATTTCTGTATTTAATTACATGATGTTAATTAGGTTTCAAGTAATTCATTATTGGTCCGAACTTGTGCTACCAAGATAGAGCCCAGATATATTAAATTCGGAAACTACCGGCTTTTTTACTTTGATACTTTATTCTTTTTTCTCTACGAGTGGAACGTTAAAGCGATACAAGCGATACAAGCGATACAAGCGATACAGGCGGTGCTCTAATGCGAGAGAACCCATCAACTAAATAATCCAAGTGGGTATTTCAACCACTTCACCGAGTTCTGGACCTTGAACTTGCGTCTTTATAGAAATTTCTTAGCATCAGCTGGTCTAGTATGCAAATATTTTTTGTCATGAAGTTTCTCATCTTCTAGCTTTGCTATGGATGTATTGGATATATATTTTTATGTCAGACCTCCAAAAAAATGGGATAATGCATGTCAAACGCTACCCTGGCACGCAAGATGCCAAATAGGAAATAAGAGCATAGCCTATTAGACGCGCGGAGCTGTCAATTGATTCGCAACACGTTATTTCTACCCGTCTATTCTACTTGTCTAGATGCGAATACTTCCCAATCCAGGGTCATTGGCTCTTTTAATGGCTCATCAATCTCTCGGCTTAACATATATATTAAAGACGCTGTACCTGCTTTGGTGCTTTTGGCGACTCACATGGAAATGCTCTCGTAACACGAGATAAGAAATATAATATAGAACAGCCACACCGGACCACTTACACCCCGACACGGAGTTCTGTCCCATTGGAGAACGGATTATACATTGTTCTCGTAATTGGCAATTCATGAATTTCCTTTGTCATATCTTCGCTCTCACCCATCTTTGTTTAACCATCACTTATCTTGTTAAAACACTGTCCATTCAGGAGAGTGAACCAGTATTTTGGTCGCATCGCGGACTCGACAGGTTATCTCTTATGGTAGTGATAGGCGTAAGACTTGGTGGGTTGGCGGAGTCCTGCGGTCTTCCGGTTTGGGACGATCAAATAAGGTCACGGGTCTTTTGAACCTGCAGCAAAGGCCCCCTCCCCTGTATGTAAGTGTAAAAGTGTAAGTGAGCATGTAAGCTGCAAGTGCTTCTGTATGTAGGTCCTCTAGAACCCTTGAAATATCGAGTGCACATTATGATTGACGATTGGGCAGAGAGCATTCTCGTTATAAGAACATTTGGGGCTGGCAAGAGGTCCAAATATCTACATACGCTAAGAAAAAAAAACAAAAAAAAAACTACGTGGTTACTATGCACGACTTAACAAAACACACATTCTATTTCTGATATCAAGAAAATTGACATAAATGGATAATATACCTACCAAGGTTACCTAAGTACCTAGGTAGGTATCTAAGGCCGAATTTAGACATGCAAGAACTGCGTTTTCACCGCTTCGCCGAGGCTAGAATACCCTAGCGTGGGAGGGGTTGGTACCTATGTAGGTTGGGCAAGGTCCAGTACAATTTTCTATTTGTGGCTCCTGGGGACATCCAAGTTCCAAGTATTTTGGTATAGATTTTGGTACCTACAATACATATTCAGGTACATATAATTATAGGTACAGTAGTATACTTTACAGGGGTAACCGTCTTCTACTATGAAGTCCGAAGAGAAGAAAACTTTAAATCGGACAACTGCTTCTCCCGAGTTCCCTCATTTTTGTTTTTATTCTTATCCTTAATGTAATGAGATTTTAGACCCTTTTCAAAATCTTCCTAACGCCCAAAATTTCCCGCCCAAGTTCATCTAGTCCTTTTAGCCCGTCCAGCCTTGGCCTCGACCGTTGTGCCTGATGCGCCCATCACGCGGCTCTTTGCTGCGCTAGCATAGAATTCGGCCAAATCCGCCCTTTCATAGAACTCCGCTCAAAGAGTGGCGATGCTACCACCGACGATCTCTTAGCTACTGCATTTACCACCAACATGGTCCCGCTGCTCTTATCAAAACAGATCTATTAGATCTGTTGAGCTCCTGCAGCTAGGAAATTAAGTTGGGTAATATATAGCTCCTAGCTCTTGGGCAAGTCGACGGATGGAATACGACCCCTTAGGTCTTCTGGTATATCTTCGAGTGTTATTGGTAGCTGGCTCTAAGTTACTTAAACTTATTGTTCTTATGGAAGACAATGAGTCAAACTACGGGCCGGATTTCGAAACATCACGAGCCCTCAGTTCGATAGCACCCGGTATTACCCACAAAGCAATTGATTTGAAACTAAGCAACACAAAGTTTTGCTATACTGGCTATTCTAGCAAGTACATATTCTAGCTTGTCCTACACAGTTGGTGGTTCATCCACTAGAAGACTACCCAGTAGCAACAGTATAGATTGACTCTTTGAAACAAGACCAGAGAGCAGAAAGGAGATTAAGGTCAAATGGCAAGCGACAATAGCCAGTCAGATGCTCCGGCGTCCCAGACGGACGAGGACAAGAGAAGCGATAGCGCGACGCCGACTTCACCTCCCCCACCTCCTATACCATCTGCAGACCCGAAGTTAGTGTTGCAAGCCCGAACGCCGCCTCCGCTCCATGCCGCCCCGAGTCCTTCTTCTCACGATCTCTTCAAATTATCCCCTATCGCTGCCCTCAAGCTCCTTGGCGCTAGCATCGAAGCACTTGTTCATGTCACGGGCGATATACCCCCGACACCTCCTCCTACGAGCCCAACCATTCCTAATATGCGTAGTATGCAAAGGGAGAAGGCAGAAATAGTTAGGTCTCTTTCGGAAAAGAGCCTTATTCGGTTACGGGAGCAAGCCGAAGCGCAAGCTCGAGCTCAAGCCCAAGGTCAGGCTCAGACTATAGAGCAGAAAACGCCTAGTCAGCCTATCGACGGTGTTCACCTCAAAAAAACCGCGACTCCTTCGGCGCTGAAGAGCACCCCAGAGCCATATATAGTTATTGGCGCTGACTCGCAGCCGCTCAATTTACAGCATAGTGCCATTACGCGAAAATTCTTCAGCAAACAACCTCCGCCAATTAGCATCGAAGATTATTTGTTGCGAATACACCGATTCTGCCCCATGTCAACTGCAGTGTATCTTGCGACGTCATATTATATCTTCCGGCTCGCCGTTGAGGAGCGGGCCATCGCCGTCACCCGAAGGAATTGTCACCGCCTACTTCTCGCGGGTCTTAGAGTAGCAATGAAAGCTCTTGAGGATTTAAGTTATCCGCACGCCAAGATCGCTCGTGTTGGTGGAGTGAGCGAGATAGAGCTGGCAAGGTTGGAAATTAGCTTCTGCTTTTTAACCGGGTTCGAATTGGTCATAGGAGAGGATACTCTGAGAAGTCATTGGGAAACACTAAAGCAAGGCCATGGCCTCGTAGGCTTTGAACTTTTACAATCGGAAGAAGACGCGATACCTACCTTAAAGTTGGATGCACCGCCAAAAAAGGGGTGAGCGTGGGGTACGAACCGTAGCCGGGAAGAAAAAAAGAAACAGTCCTATGGCCCAGCCCAACACCTATTTTGACCCGGGTGCTGGCTACTACGCCTCTCTACTTTCGATTACTGGGACATTTATTTGCAACTAGATACGTTCCTCGCCAATTGGAGTTCTCGCCGCGATGCAGGGGAACGCGTTGTATCTGAACCAGCTCACGTTATGGAGGCCCTCCACGAGACATTGGCGTGCGGCTATCTCGTAGCCATTCAACGTGACCAGCCAACGGGTTGAAAGTGCACTTGCTTTTTGACCTTATAACGTTTTGGTATGCAGGAGGGGTAAACGCGGACGCGTACCTGCGCGACGCGTGCTCATCTGCGCAACCTTCGATTCGCGATAGCGGTGTTCTAAGATGCAGTATTTAAAATGAAGTACCTGTAGACTGAAAGGTCTATTTGATGCTAGAGGTAAAGACCAACGATATAGAGGCAAGGTGATAAGGGCATTTGTTCGTCGAAACTTACTAAACTGAAAAAGTCCTGTGGATTTTAGTGGTCTGGGTTTAGCTATTTCTACGAGGTTGTGGGACTTTTCGGTATAGGGTTCATATTTACTCTAGATTATATGGGTGGTGATTATTTTTGAAACATTTTTGAGGGCACTATCGGAGGGAGGAGGCATATATGGACGAACTCATCTATACATGATACCCGAATCTCGTTATCTGTATATACTATACTGAGGATGCCACTCTAGCGTTATCCTAAGAGGTTCCTTTTTGATAGATTTCTTGGATTGTTTGACTATTGAGCCTCCACGGCGCGGATCGCGATAAGTAGGGATATAGCAGTTACTATCTATCTACAACTAAAAATTGATGATACTTTGTTTGATTGTATTACCTGTCTGAGCGGTTTCATAGTGCATTTAATAGAGCCAAGGGACTGCTCAATGAATTAAATGATCACCATTCTCGTATAGACCAAGTTTTATCTTTTATATTGAATAACTCCTGTTAGCATGGGATTATGAGCCTATTTAAAAGTACATAATGAATCATCCTAAATGTTGAATAGGATAGCATGAAGTACGTTTTTTCTTTTTCTGAAAAACAGGATTCGTATTAATAGTCCATATGCTAGATGTTCTAACTGCTCCTGTTTGCGTCTCATCTCGTAGTTCTCAACCCACGATATGAAAGCCACATATTTTCTAATTTGCCCCTCGGCCTTCGAGCTTGCTTCGACAATGCTGCTACCTAGCGGACAAGTAAGTCATCCTATGATGTTTTATTCGCTAGGGCGTAGCAGGTTTTGCTAAGGACGGGAGCTTGTACTTAGGGTCTGTCTCGTCGAGGTTCATGCCAGCGCCGGCAAGTTCGCCAAGAAACTCCTAGCGGACTGCTATAAATATTGCAACGGCTAGATCGAACAACTGGGAACTATAAACTATGGAACCCAAAGGACATATGCGCGGTCGCTATGTCTAACTATATCACTGTTTTAGGTGGACACTCAAGATAGGGGAGGTCAGGACCATCATGATATTAGACGATGGATATCCACTCTTTGGTAGGTTAAATATAGGTAGTCGTTGTTAATATCAATGTTGACCGAGCCGGTCAATACCTCTGAACCTCGGACGTATTAAGCGCAATAGGAGTCTATGTAATCCGTAGTTGCGATTTAGGAGATAAGAACGGGAAGACTACCTGGTTCGAAGTAGTTCGGACCCGTCGTGTCGGGCCGGAAGGATTTGCAAGTTTGACCCGCCTGGTAGTCCGATGATAGCCGTGGCCGGACAGTAGCCAAGATACGGCTAACTTGACAGCTACCTAGGTACTTACCTACCTATTGCGCTTTCCTAGTGCAAATGGTGAAGAAGTAGGTACAATACACTAGAGCGCACCGTGCTACTTGCACCTGCCTAGACTTATTAATCTGAATGTATAATATGTGCGATACGAGAATATTAAGACAGATACCTACTTCCTTGGGAGTTCTTAGAAATTGCAAGAGTAGTATAAGAACACGTGTGGCGGCGCATCAGCGGAAGCTCTTCACCTGTACGGATATTTATCAAACTACCCCGCATTCGCATTCGTTGCATTCGTTGCATTTGTCGCATTCGTCGCATCTTCGTTCATATTGCGAAATCATCCCACTTAATAAAATATTCAAGGAGTTTAGAATACCTCAAACCCCCTTCCCTTTCGCAACCAGACATATAGCAACGGTCGCGCCGGCGAGACCCATCATGTCCAAGGCCAATATCGACGTCGAGAAAATCCTAAAGGGGAAGTACCCGGCCAAGGCGCATGCGAGGCGCGTGGTCGAGTACATTAGATCCAAAATCCCCGATGCTACCGGTATTTTGTACCTAGAGGGACGTTCGGATAAGCTATTGGAAGACAGCGATGAGCCCGTTCCTTTCCGGTAAAATTGACCGAGTCTATTTCTTGAAGGGCGATACTAATCGCGAAAGCTGCACAGACAACGGAGGGCTTTTATGTATTTGACTGGTGTCGATGTTGCCGACTGCTTCTTCATCTACGATATCGCGACCGAACACTCGACCCTTTTTATCCCTCCTATAGATCCTGACTCCGTCATCTGGTCTGGTCTACCATTGTCTCCTGAGGAGGCCCTATCGACATACGACGTCGACGCTGTGCTTCCCTCTACCGAGCTCAACCCCACATTGGCTAGGTTAGGAGGCGCTCCTAACGCTACAGTCTTTGCCATTGCTGATCGCGTCTCGGATGCTGTTACCTTTCTGGAGTTCACCAACAAAGACTTTACTGTCCTAGGTGAAGCCATTGACGAGAGCCGTGTTATCAAGGACGAGTACGAGATTGCCCTCATCAAGAAGGCTAACGAGATCAGCGGCGTCGCCCACAAGGCTGTCCTTGAAAGAGTGAAGAAGGCCAAGAATGAATTTGAATTGGAAGGAATATTCGTGGGTACGAGTATTGCTCAGGGGGCCAAGAAGCAAGCGTACCCCAGCATAGTCGCCAGCGGACGGTCTGCCGCTACTCTACACTATGTGCATAACAACAAGGACCTATCTGGAAAGGATCTGTTACTTTTAGATGCCGGTGCGGAGTGGAGTTGTTATGCCTCTGATATCGTGAGTTGCTATTAGCTACCGAAAGATTGCAGAGCTAACCAGATCGTAGACGAGAACTTTTCCTATCTCTGGAAGATTTACGGAAGAATCTCGAGCCATCTACGAAATTGTTCTCCAAATGCAAACAGAAACCATAGCTGCCCTGAAAGAAGGCGTATCGTGGGATGAAGTCCACCTATTAGCGCACCGGATAGCAATTGATGGCCTTCTATCCCTGGGTGTCTTGAAGGGAGACAGAAAGGAAATTCTCGAGGCTCGAACTAGCACTGCATTCCTTCCTCACGGTTTAGGCCACTACCTTGGATTAGATACTCACGACACTGGCGGCCACCCTAACTATTCGGATCCCGACCCGATATTTAGATATCTGCGAGTTCGAGCTAACCTACCCGCAGGTAGTGTAATTACTGTTGAACCTGGTGTAAGTGATAGTAATGTACTCTTAACTTATACGTGACTGACTTAATGATAGATCTATTTCTGCGAGTTCATCGTCAGACCCTACCTGAAGGACCCTAAGCACTCTAAGTTTATCGACGAGAAGGTGCTAGATAAGTACTGGGATGTGGGTGGTGTGAGGTAAGTGGAATCTAATCTCAAGAAAGCCCCAAAGGGTGAATGGCTAACGGGGACACAATAGAATCGAGGATAACCTGCTCATCACCAAGGACGGCTCAATCAATCTGACCGACGCGATCAAGGACCCTGATGAGATAGAGAAGATTATTTCAAGCAGTTAAAGAGGAGTAATCTTTGTGCCATGAAGTAAATGCAAAAAGGGTTAAGTATCCGAGCAGTTAAAGTGCCACTGCTACTTTATACGCCTTTACATATTACTTTAGGTAATAAGCCAAGATACAAACTGAAAGATGATACCAACGCGTCCACCCAGTTTTTCATCATCATATCCTGATAGTCGATCGCTACGTGTAGTGCGTTTCTATTCCGACAGTCGTATTTTATTTCTAATCTTGCCGGTTATAATATAACACATCCACCCTGCGATATTTAGATCGATGATATGAAAGACGTCCAAAGCGGCTAGGTCTAATATGTGTTTAGCTGTATTCACGCCATATCCCTAGTAAATCACCACAAGAGCTCTATTATACTAATATCCACCAAAACCATGAAAAATTCACCATCTCATTTCCTACCTTACCATAAAGTATCCGCTATATCTAATTCACAGTAGTCTTGCTAAAGTCTTGCCCATTTGTGGTTGGGCGGCTGCCCCTGCGACTTATTAAGACACACCAACCCACCAGGGGCCCGTTCCGTCATCCTGCACGTATCGCACGCCATACATACGCCCCCCCCCCCCCCCTTCTGCAGGTTCCCAGCCCGGGGCGCCCCAGAGGTTCGAGATGCTTACGCACCTACTTGATGCTTGGTATAGGGGTATATGTGGTGTAGCATTTCACATGGCGTTCGCGCTATCGCTATAACGCAATCCCTCCCCCCCACGGCGTGACGCGCGAGAGCATGGGTTCGCGGGTGGTATGTCCGGCGTGGATCCCGGGCGGAGGCGAAAACGGAGAGGAGGGGAAGGGGGGGGATGGTGAGGTAGGAGGCTTGGGTAAATAAAATACTCGCAACCTTCCTTGTTTAGATGTCCGACGTCGTGCGGTGAGCGTAGCAGTAGTAGGTAATACCAGTTTGGCTCCTCGCGCAGCATAGCATCGTGCCTAGATAAACCGGCGGCAATACGACGAAGCTAGATTTCGAAGCGCCGATTGACCACTCCCAGGATGTCGCAGCTGGAGCTCGGCGTGCACGGCATCACGCTGGTGCCGCAGGGGACGGGGTACGGGCTGCTGATTGGGCTCGGGGTGGCTTTTTGCGTGGTGATTCTCGCCGCGATCAAGATCCAGCGCGCGTACCTGTCCGAGGACTCGGGGACGTCCGAGATGTTCATGGTGGCGAACCGGTCGGTGGGGATTGGGCTCACGGCCTCGGCGGTGTTTTCGTCTTGGATGTGGATTAACGAGACGGTGTTCGCGGCGGCGATGTGTTACCGCTTTGGCCTGGCGGTGCCGTTGGTGAGTCTACGAGAGAGCGTGAAATATGGAAATGCACAGGCTGATCTGATCGACTACAGTGGTGGGCGACGGGGCTCTGCTTCCAGATCGCGCTGATGGCGGCTCTGGGTGTCTTGGCTAAGATACGGGTGCCTTATGCGCATACTTCACTCGAGATTATCAAGATGCGATACGGCAGAGTCGGACATGTGGTGTTCATCGTGCTTAACTTGACCAATAATGTTTTTGGATGTGCCTCCATGATCCTCACAGGCTCGCAGCTTATATACGGCATCTCGGGCATGCATTTCGTTGCTGCTACCGTTCTTATCCCTCTTGGTGGTAAGTTATTCTCATATATACTGGCCCTTCCACTTCGTACGGGAATGATGGGATGAACTAACTGTTAAATAGTGGTGTTGTATACGGCTGTAGGGGGGCTGAAAGCGACCTTTTTGACGGATTATATCCATACTACCGTTGCTCTGGTGCTTATCATGTACTTTACGTTAAGCGTCCTAACCCACGAAGCCGTGGGCGGGCTCGGAGGTCTTTACGACAAGGTAATGGCAACGGCTGCCGAGAACTATATCCCTGGAAACTTTGAAGGGTCACTACTCACTATGAAGTCCAAGGAGGCCATTATCTGGGGTCTGATCCTCAAGTTCGGCAACTTGGCTCTTGTGGTGATGGACACGGCTTTCTGGCAGAAGTCCTTCGCTAGTGAAGTTTCCGCAACCGTGCCGGGTTATAATCTTGCAGCCGTTGCCATCTTCGGCATTCCTTGGGGTCTTGGTACCGTTATTGGTCTGGCCGCGCGAGCTATTCACAATACCCCCATCTTCCCGTCCTACCCAGGCCCTTTCACGAGCGCTGAGGTCAACGCGGGGCTTGTCATGCCGTACACGGTCAAGGCACTTATCGGCGACCAGGGAATCGTCGCCTTCTTCGTGCTGCTATTCATGGCGTTGACATCAACTGTGAGCTCATCCATGATTGCTGTCAGCTCTATTCTGTCCTTCGACGTATACAAGAATTACATCAACCCCAAGGCCAGTGATAAAAAGCTTTTGAAAGTAAGCCATTTGGCGGTTGTGGCTCACGCAATCTTCATCACGGGGGTCTCGCTGGCTCTGAACTACGGAGGTGCAGACATGACTTGGATCGGCTACTTCCGTCCCATCCTCTCATGCCCAGGCATTATCCCCCTGGCCTTGACATTGTGCTGGTCTGGACAGACACGCCTTGCCGCGATCTTATCTCCGGTCCTGGGTTTCTTCACAGGACTCGCCATATGGCTAGGGACAGCCAAAGCTTTGTACGGCACTATCAACTTACAGACGACTGAGGCTGGGCTGCCGGCGTTATATGGAGCCTGCGGTTCTTTATTCTCACCAGCCATATATTCAGTTCTTATCTCCAGATTCAAGCCTTACAAGTTCGACTGGCGCGAATTTCTTCGCATCGAACTTGCAGATGAGTTCCGGATTGATCCCGACAGTGCGTCTTCCGCCGAGCAATCCGAAGGATCATCGATTAGTGACGAAAAGAAGGACTCCAGGCGACGAGATGGGGAAAAGCGCCCTGCGCCTCCCGAGCCGGTATATCTATCCCGAGAAGACCAGGTATCATCAGAGGAGGAAGTGACAAAGGCACCATCGCGTAGCCCTGAGAATACCACTGGCGACACAGAGAAAGGCTCCCCTAAGGCGGCAGTCTCACCGCGAAACAAACCCACAGCGATACCCCTAGATCAGATCCAGCACCCGTTCAGCGAGGAGACGCTCAGGGAATTACGGAAATGGTACCGCATCGCATGGGTTTTTTTCGTTTTTATCGTACTGGTGACGTTTATAGCGTGGCCTATGCCGCTGTATCGCGATTACATCTTCACGAAGCCGTTTTTCAGCGGGTGGACCACGGTCGCTATTGCTTGGCAGTTCTTCTCGTTCCTTGCCGTCGCCGTGTACCCGTTATATGATGGACGGCATGAGATTGCCAAGGGTTCTAAAGGCGTGTGGACGGCTATGAGGGGGTATTTTCGGAAACCGGCTCCGGCGTGATGGATAGGGTGTTTTAAGTTACTTAAGATACTGATGTGATCGGGTCGAGTTGATAGAATAACATCTTATAGATCCTGCGGTTACGGCCAAACCGCTGGGTTGGACTTGAATACGGCGGACGGATAACTGGTGGCTATTGCTAGATGGCTCTATTAGACGATAAATTACGACTGATACTTTTACCACTCTGTTTAGATTTTGACCAAGGACGATGTAAATATTGTGTAATATATGCTAGTAAGCTATGCTAACTGTTTTATGCGGGATATCAACATTATAATAATATATATCCAAGTACCTAAAGTTGGTGATCGTATTCGCATATCTCAGCGACACTTATCTATCTTCCTCGACGTCCTAAACGCGCCTTAAAGCTCTTCTTCATGAGCACGGACTGCTGCTGCTGCCAAGGCACACCTGGTTTGTTCGTGTTGACGTCGTAAGTGGTATTGGCTGGTACGATGTCCCATTGCACCGTGCCATTACCTTGACGATACGTGCTCTTCTTCGTCCCTTCTGTGTGGTAATCCAAACCCACTATCTGAGTTCCGGTCTGGATGTCTTGGCCCTTGATAACTCGCTCGAAGAATTCTAGGGCGGCTAAAGGCTGGTAGAAGGGGACCTCGTGGCCGCTCTCGTAGATTCGAGTGAAGCTGAATTTTCCGGATTGCTTCACCTGGCCGTGCGTTACGTTGTCGCTTGTGACGATATCCGTATAGCCGGCTTCGCAGAACCCCGGCGCCGCTACTTCTTCTACCACAGCTTCGCCTCCGAGCCAGTTGCAGTTGTAGTCCGCATCGCCCGCGTAAATGGCGATGGTAATGTTTTTAGAAATTAGGTAACGTAGATCTTCGATCGTGCCCATCTCCCGGCTATCGTCTCCCGTGCCGTCAAATGCCTGACCCACGGCGTCGCTGAATGTCGAGAAATTGGTAAACGCGCCAATTGCGGTCAGCAGCTCTTCCGAATTTAGGTAGTCGTGGTAAAAACCGTATGGGAATGGATCTGGCACGAGCTCACGCACGTCGTATTCGTCCCGACCAAGCACGCTATCGTAGACGGATTCGACCATGTTGGCGCAGAAGCTGTCCGCTGCGCTACAGATGTGGTTTAACCCAGTGGCCTTGCAATCATTCAACCGGTCCAAGCAATTACCAGGTCCGTATAAGTTATTATAGAACATGGATTCTATGGACGCATTGAAGGGTGCATAATCGTAAGTGTTCCCGGGGTAGACGGTGAAGTTGTAATAAGCTTGGTACTGGAGTATCGGATCATACCAGCCGTTGCCAATCAAGACCGACTCTAGCTGAATCTCTTTCGCACCCGGTATGTTTTTGGCGTTCTGCTCTTCGATGTACGCATTGAAGACAGGTCCATAATGTCCACCGTAGCTTTCCGTCGCGAAGTGAAATCCGCTTCGCGAGTATTTGGGGAATGCACCCATAAACCCTTGCAAGGTCTTCCAGAAATTAGGAGCAGCGTTGGTAGTCGAGTTTGCAGTTAGTGTAAGATTCGGGTAGGAGTAAGTTCCGCACGAGCCGGCGGGCGCATAGTCGGGACATTCGGCGTCTGGTACGGTAATAATGTTACCGTCGGAGTACCACGCGTTGACTGGTTTAGAGTAGGAAAAGCCGACTTGAGTAGGTTGATCGATGAAGAGCAAGTTGCTCACGTTCGACCAAGAATAAGGATTACTATAGACCTTGCCAAAATAATCAACACGACATGGGCCGAGCTCTTCGAAGAGTCCAATCATGGAACTCGCGCCCGGGCCTCCATTGATCCAAACCGTCAGAGGAGCTTCGGAAGGGTCTTGGTTACGGGATTCGAAAAACCACCAGAAGATGTGCTCATCTTCAGCTACGTCGGCGTATCCGGAGTAACTCTTTACGTTGGGGTCCAACTCACATGTCCCCACAGGCACCTCTTTGTATCGGACTGGGATTCCAGCGTAACCGATGACTTCTTCTAGGGAAGTTGGTGGCGCGACGAACTGAGCTAATCCGTAAGACGCCGCAGTTAGGAGCAACAGAGGCCTCGCGAAGGAAGACATGGCGGCGACGGAATTTTTGTCACGACGCGCGGAATAAGCGCAGAGGCGAGAAACAAAAACAAGAAAAAGAGCTGATGGATGCCGAGTCGCGATTTATAAGGAATGCTCGGTAAGTAGCTGCTGTCATGATCACCGGGGTAACTAGCTGGTACCTTGGAAGGTAGGCTGGCATGGGACAAAGGTATAAGCACTTCCTACTATCAATGGCTCATTGACCGTTCTTGGTAACGAGCTGTAGCACTGAGCTGACGCCATTGGTGGTGCATCACATCGTATCGGTCATGTTGCGTTCGGGTCCTGCATACTACCTGGCTACGTATCGCCTAGCTTGAATAGGCATGCAGCATGCCATTGCTTATCTGCCCGGTCTGCTATCACACATCGTGCGGGGGTTCTTTAATCGATGTTGTACTGGGGGGCAGATGTGGATGCGGATTGTGGATGGGGATGGAGATGGGGATGGAGATGGAGATGGAGATGGGGTTGAGAATGAGGTTGGGGATGAGGTTGGTAACGCGATAACGAGAACAAAGAAAAAAAATAATAACTACCTACCTACCTAACTGGTTTAAAAGTTATAGTACATTACCGGGATTATGCATGTAGAGTCTTGTTCTTTCGGCGTTACGATTGAGTATTTTTACGGATCCGTGCATTTTACATCCATGATCAGCAGAAATCCGAATTCCCTAGCTTAAGCCACCGTTCGGGCTTCACGACATGTTGGAATATGATGATATACCCAATAGAATAAGTCTGAAGGGAGGAGCCCTCAGGGGTTCGAGGTTACAAAGAAAAAAAAAGGACTCAATATTAAAACGATTCGTCGTCAATCTAACTTCCAATATAACCCAAATGCACAATTCCCAGACCGTCGTATCTATATCAACATGAATAACCGCCCAGAAGCATAATTCATTAAGGTTCCGTCCAGATTCCCATGATCGGGCTCTTCAGCTATACTGTCAACCCTTTTAATGTCCACTAGCACAAACCCCCCTCGTAGGAACATCTTCCTGGCACCCGACTTATAGGTAAGTCGCTCCGTCTACTTAGAAGTAGATACACAACAGGATGGCTTCGTAATCTCGTCGATAGACTCTCGCGGGTGAGATCATATATAAGATCATATATAAATAGACACCAGGCCCCAAGTACTCCCTACTCCATATTTTCCAACAATCCCATACCACTAGAATACCACTAGACTCATACAAGGAGGAGAAGAACGACGGCGAATAATATACTTTCCAAAGCATTTGCATGGCGTGCGGACTTGATTATACTCCCTGCTCCGTAAGAGCTGGAGGACGTACTGGAAGTAGTCGTTCGGGAACCTGAACTTGCCGAAGTCTAACATTTCTCTATTAGTATCATGGGGAAAAACAACAGCGAAAGAGGGTCGGGCGTCATACAGGATTGCTCGCATCTACGGTAACAGTGACGGTAATGGGTCCGGAATTTATGCTACCCTGACTATTTGTCCCAGAAGCTCCACCGGTCGTGCTGGATGCAGCTACTCGGCCGCTGGTTGAATTTACAGTAACGGCGGTAACTGATCCTGACCTTGTAATGGTAACCGTTCCGCTACTTGAATTTGAGAAACTAGCTGCGGTTGCCGTAACATTGGAACTTGCTGTGCCCCTCGTAGCGGTACCCGTAGTTCCGTCAAACCTAGTAGATGTGAGGGTGTTCGTAATAGTTGACGTGAATGTTCTAGTTCCGGATCCCGATCCACTCAGAGTGCTCGTCCTCGTGCTTGTAATAGTAGATGTAAAGGTCGTCCCTGAGGGGTCTGCACTGCTGGATGAAGATATATCGCCTATGGAAATTAATATCAAAGTCTCCGCACCGGTTGTTGTCGCGGTAGACGTGAATGTCGAACCAGAACTTGTGTATGTGTTTGTAATAGTAGATGTAAAGGTTCTTGTTGATGATACCGTCGCCGTATTTACTCCAGTGGTAGTAATAGTTGAGACAACCGTACTACCTGGGCCCGTGGATGTCCTCGTTATTGTCGTCGTGAAAGGGCTAGTGTTAGATCGTGTACTTGAGCTGCTTATAGTACTAGTCCTCGTCCTCGTAAAGGTAGAAGTTGCTACGCTACCTGAGCTTGTGTACGTACTTGTAAGAGTTGTGGTGAAAGTCCTTGTAGGAGAGACCACTGACGTGTCCGAGTTACCTGCAGTGCTAGTTCTCGTCCTCGTAAAGGTAGATGTGGCCGAGCTGCCGGAGCTCGTGTACGTACTTGTGATAGTCGTTGTAAATGTTCTTGTTGGAGAGGATCCCAGGGTCGCTGAAGCACTCGAAGTACTCGTTCGCGTTCTCGTAAACGTAGAAGTAACCGCGCTGCCTAAGCTTGTGTACGTGCTCGTAACGGTTGTCGTATATGTTGTTGGTGAAGTTACTATGGTGCTCGTCCTTGTCTCCACGTACGTAGATGTTATCGTGCTTCCTGAGCTAGTGTATGTACTTGTAGCAGTTGTCGTATATGTTCTGGTAGATTCTCCTGGAGTATTTGTTCTTGTCCTCGTGAATGTTGAGGTTAATGTGCTACCTGAGCCGGTATAAGTACTTGTAGCTGTTGTTGTGAAAGTTCGCGTTGGAGAAGTTGTTGAAACATTTGACCCGGTCCTAGTGAATGTGGAAGTTACCGTGCTACCAGAAATGGTGTAGGTACTTGTAATCGTTGAAGTGGATGACCCTATTTCTGACACTAAGCTTGAACCTGTCACAGTATCCGTGCCAGTCAATGTAAGGGTTGATGTAAAAGTGCTACCAGGGCTTGTTAATGTGCTCGTAACGGTTGAGGTAAGTGTACTAGTCCTAGTAACCTCTGAAGTTCCAGTAGCTGTGAGCGTGGATGTAAATGTACTACCGGAACTAGTGTATGTTGAAGTGTAAGTAATAGTCTGTAGCCCGGAAGAAATCGTAACCGTGGACACGAGAGTTGGACTAAGGCTAGTCGATGAGCCCAAGCTAGCTGATGCAAAGGTGCTGGTAAGTGTAAAAGTGCTTCCAGATTCCGTGATAGTCAAGGTCGAAGCCTGCGACGTAATTGACGTGACTGAGCTCTGTACTGAACTGGGCCCACCGTTGGTGAGCGTGCTTGTGGAGGTCGACGTATATATGGTAGATCCAGAACTACTGATAAGCGTCGAGGTATACGTTGTCAAGCTCACCGTAAGCCTCGTACTAGTGAAAGTCGATGTGTATATGCTTGCTGATTCTGATATCGTGTTTGTGTATGTTGACGTGTATGTGCTCAGACTAAAACTCGTTTCGGTACTAGGAAGGGTTGAAGAATATAGACTGCTAAGCCCCGATATGGTACTGGTAAAGGTGGACGTGTAAATGCTTCCGAATGTGCTAGAAAATGTTGACGTATAGATACTAGGTATAGAAGAACTTGTGCTATATGTGAAAATAGAAGAAGAATAAGTGCCGGATGAACTATACAAACTCGGAGTAGAACTGGATATGCTGTAAGTAGAACTAGAAAAGTATGAAGTGCTAAAAGTACTAGTGGATATTGTATATGTATTTGAAACTGAACTAAATGTGGTATAAGTAATGCTGGATGGATACGAACTTGTGAAACTGTTGGTGCTTGTAAATGAGTAGGTACTTGGAAGAGAACTGGCGAAGCTGCTCGAAAGGGTCGAAGAATAGGTGCTCGAAAATGAACTGAATTCATTACTAGAAAAGCTGGAAGAATATGACGTGTAACTTGAGCTGCCGATATTACTGGACCAACTTGATAGACTTGACGTCAAGATTGTGCTAGTTGTCCACGTATTGGCGGCTGAGGAGCGGCTCATGTCAGTGTTAGTAAAACTTGAAGAGTACGGAGTCGTACCAGTCCCAGTGGTTACTGACCCGTATATGTTCGAAGACCCGCTGTCTTCGCCGTAGCCGAAACTTGAAGAATCCGAAGGTGTATCTGTGGCCTGATACCCACCACCTCCTGTATTATACGAAGTGCTGCCAGTCTTAAGAGATGGATTAGGAATAATTATGAAATCGGGCTGTGTGCCTTTGTAGTGATACTATCGGGATGTAGTGCGAGAGCACGCAATTAGTGGGCATATGATGAATAGGTACTTACAGTTGGCGAACCAGAGGAATATGAGGAATATGTACTGGTGAATGTGCTATACTTGGTCTAATGTTAGCTTAAACTATAATCAAAAGAGAAACTCCGGGTCACAGAGTATTAGTATTATAAACTTACCGCATCTCCCCATTGAGTATCTGTTATGGTTTCCGTAATTGTATTTGTAACAACCTATCGCGATTTCTAGGTTAACAATGTGCTTCATATGGAACCTACGACATACGGCTAGGGCCTCAGGCGTTAGGATCATGGATAAAAGTTCAAACAAGGACTTACGACTGTCGTGTAGTCTGTCACGGTTGAAGGTGCCCATGTGCTTGTTTGGGTTGTGTAAGAGGTACTGGTCTGCGACGGGGTATTTCCAAAGTCCTAATATGTATCTGGAGTTAGTAGCGTTACTCTGAAGGCCCGTCTCAGTTTGAAATAGTAAGAAGGCTTACAATGCAATTCCCAAACCCAAAAGCGTTGTATCCATGATTAAGAAAGCTCTCTATGCCTGAGTCCAACGGGTGGAAACCGTTGAAGCCATGTCTGCCGTGAGAAGAACCACCGTGGTCCAAGTGAGTTTTGATACCATCAAACATAGCTCGAGTCGAAAGCCGTAGATGATTTAGGGCGCCTTGTACGGAACGACATCCACAGAGTCGAGCTATTGTATCCCTTCTGCCCACCAGTTGCGTGACGAGTGAACCGATAGATTGGTGAAACGGCTGCATAGCTGACTGTATGGACTGGAAATCCCCGTCGTGGAGCGACCGAGCTGAGTTAATAGAAGTCGACGTAACCTTAATCGCAGAGGCTAACGACTGAAATGCCAAGTCAAGATGCTTGATGGTGCCTCCGCCCCTTACGCTCCGTATGGCACGACTCACAGCGTGGACCTGTTGATTAGCCGAATGGATAGCACTGACGATGGAGTCAACGTCATGTAGCCTGTTGCCGCTGCTCTGGCCTTGATTATGAGACCCGATAGACCCATGCTGGTTGTGGTTATTATTACCAAGGCCACTGTTTGCATCTTTGCTTCCAGAGGCTGCATTGCCGTGAGAATCGGCGGGTCTAATTTGGTTAGAGCCTCCAAAATGGTGGTTATTATTACCGCTAGAACCAAATCCATTAGCCCCTCCCAATCGATTTGCTAGTATTGCGGTTGCGTGAATAACCAGAGAGATCAGATAGAAGCCACGGGAGGATTTCATAGTGCCGGCCTTTCGAGAATGAGATCAGGGAGAAGAATTATGAAAAAAAGAACTGAGCACTCGATAATTCTCTCATGTGGCTTTGTGGTTATTAGACCGTAGATAGAATCGCTCTTTTGTTGTTAGTTGGAAAGAGGTCGACCGGATGTGTTTGGTGTCCTTATGGTTCTTAAGACATCCGTATGGGCGAACGGATACGAACATGCTGAAAGTTGATTTGGGCAACGCGATTATTGACTCAACCGACGAAGCCATCGAAAGGTGGTTGCGAATGTAAAAGGGACACTGAGATGGTTGCATATACCTAGGAGGTCAATATCGCCATTCCAGACTTCGGTGATAGACATGGTCTTAAATTGGGTCTACGATGGAGGGAAGGGGGAAGGGATTTACATATTGAATTTACGGTGAAAGATTAAGGAGGATCCGTCGCTCGGTAATTGGCTGCGTCGCTACAAATATCGCCAACTTTCTAATATTCCTAACCCTTCTAGTCAAGCTTGACTGGTAGGAAACGTTGACACCATCCAATCCGTAGTTGCGTTAAGGATATATGGACGGAATACAGGGATATCGGAGCACCAGGCTTGTGATATTGGCTCGGTGGTTTTATTAGCTGATGATAATCCAAGAAGGGGGTATTTGGCTTTAACTTTTCAGAGGAACGCATATAATGCGAGTGTTGTTTCAGAGTAAGCTCTGTTCCCTACGGCATCCGAAAGGGGGGCTGACAATAACGTGGCTATTGTCAATATACTTTGAGACTCGAAACTTAGTCGGTATTCCAACTTCCGACCATTTCTGTTGGTAGTATAATAGGAAGGATTTCTATCTAAGTTTCCTACTTACCTTATATATACTTGAGATAAACTATCTACTCGACATATCGTCTCTATCTTTATGAGACCGGATTCGGGAAACAGTGACTTAGTCCCTACTTACCTAGTCGGTAAATGTACCTACTCGAGTAATAAATCAGATGAAATTAGAATCTAAACACCAGTATTAGGCAGAAGTGAAAGTTAATCAATCATCGTATTGAGAACTTTCTTAGAATGGTTCGGAACTATTAGTCTGGGATAACTTTCAATTTAACTCTTTCATAACCACCCGAACAGTGAAACGATTTAGCATCAGTCATTCATTTAGATCTGGCCAATTCCTGTCAAAGGGAACCCAAGCCTTCAAAGACTACATGGAAAGATGCACACCATGACAGGTTGACAAGGTAAATCTGACATCAATCAAACTCATCCAAATTCTCCTTTCCGGAGGCAAGATCGACAAAACTCGTCATATGGACCTTTAGGTCATTCTCGAAACGTGCAAGCTTAGTTTGGAACTCTTTGGAAGTACCATTGAGGAAATCTTTTGAAGGACGTGTAGATTTATAGTGGCCGAACTGATCCAAGGCAAACTTTGCAAAGTGATGGCGCGCCGCTCGTTCATGTGCTACTTTCAGGCGCTGCTGATCAGTATAGGTAGGAGATAGCTTCTTGTCAATGGCATCGACGTCGGTAGTTTCAGTTTCGACATAAGGGAAGGGTCCACAGACAACATCTTGTACTGTGTCGTAGAAGTACTTGTCGATTGGGATGAGAACATCCTGGAAGCCAAACTGACATCCGGTTACATCTACGACCCATCCCTCATTGCCTAACCAGACGAGTACAATGGCATGTGTTGTAATGGTGGAGGGGAAGTCTACTCTTTCCTTTCCAAGATAATTATGCCATACCATATTCCAGGGAACCTTTGGTACGACGTTCACTTCAATAGTCTTGGATTTTGAGGCGAGTCCTTTAAAATGTAAGTTTCTTATCCAAGTTTCACACGTAGCATTCGATTGCCTTACCTTCGAGTAGATAGCGGGCCAAGGGACCGAGAAGGCATTGGGCCGTTGTGCATTGGCTGCTTGTTAAAGCTACTTCTTTATCCTCTGGACTTATATCGAGGTCGCTCGGAAAGGGCTTGTACCAAGGGTAGTATGGCCTCTTCTGCGGGTCCATATGCAACTGAAGGACATCTTGTTCATGTGTGACCTCTGCTAGTGGATGGTCGTATGCACATTCGCGGTAGGTTAGCAAAGCTGCTTTTAAGAGTTTGGCAATTCTTAGCAGCGATACTCGCTTCCTTAACACCTGACATTTAGCCTTGTGCATAGGCCATTGAAGTCGTTGACATTGGGAGTTACAGTAGGCAACCGCCACGACATCGCCCTGTTGATATTCCGGTGCAGTTAAACAGCCAGAACATCTTAGCTTTGCTGGCTCACCGCAGTTAGAACAAGGCATGGGAGGAAGGTCCATGGTGACTTCCAAAAATTGATGATTAGAGGATTGGAAGAGACATGAGTGATGATACTTTTGTCTAGTTGGGTACCTTGCAAGTAGGCAGTGTCAGTAACAAATGTGTGCCTGCACAAATCAAAACAAACGAAAGATTTAGGGAGTGACTGTGAATAGGAGTTAGAAAATATCGAGAAGAAAGGCCCTTTCACGATCGTCTAGGAAACTATTTAGTACCTAGCTAAGTGCGTTATCACATCATACCGTCGTTACCTTCCCTATGTTGATTGCAGCATCGTTTCGATTATAAGTCCAGCATACTTAAACCGTTTACCCGCATGTACCTAGGTGTTTGAATTGGGAGTACCAAGGGTATCTACTTGTATTACGGTCATGAAAAACGACTAGTCTCGAGGGGAGAAAATAACGGTAGCTACCTATCATTAACAGAGGTACTTACCTCTTACCTAGGTAGGTATGCCATTATGAGAGTCCAAGGAATTCCAAATTTCATCGTTATGGAAACTATTTAACTCGTAATTTCTGCATTTTTAACATTAGACCAATATCCTGAGGCACAATTACTCGAAGTGATATTGTAAAGTTCACGGACATTCCTTTAGACACTTAACCTAGGTAGGTAGGTAGGTACGCAAAGCGCCTTTATTGGATATAAAGCTTTGGTCTGCGTTGTTATACTTCATAATATGTGCTTCTCCTTTACCTCTGGGACATTCTTAGGGGATACTAGACAGCGTTAGGCGAACTGAATCATCCCTATAATCCGGGCTTAAATTAGAACCGACTTTCCAAGCGTGCTCCTACCAGTTTATGTAGATAGTTTTATTAGTTACGATAGTTGTCCATCATCCATAATCTCACTGTCTATGCTTCAAATGCGTTTTACTAACAATGTTGGGGCGTTTTGGCGGATGGTTTATATTTTATAGACAGACAACAACCACATGCTGCTTCGTTGGTATAGCATTAACTCTGAAAACGTTCTGAGATATTCCCTTAGGTAGGTAGATATTTGGAATTAGATTAATAGCGTTAATATAATAAAATCTCGAACACGGTATACAGGTACCCGAGAAACTTTTGGAAAGGGGTTTGTCGGAGGACCCCTAATAGACATCTCCGCATTTTGCTATGGGGCATTGGCTTTACCACTTAGCCATATTAGCGGCCGATAAACTGCAAATCCCGTCTTATTTAGGCATCTCCGACAACGACAGCCCCGTATATGAGGTTCTGGTATCGCTATAAGGTTTGGATATCATATGGGAGAGGGAATTGTGACAATTGGCGTATATACGTTGGAGCACATTTAATTTGGATCGATATTACATACATACGAATAGGTAACCAACTTGGCAACTCCGTATATGGCTCTGGGCTAGCCGCTTAGGGCCGCCGGACCATCATCGGTAAAGCATCGTTGAAGGTGTAAGATATGGGCGTATTTCTCAGCTCCGAAGAGTATATTTAAACCCAGGACAACCCCCTCTTTAGGTGTATGTTGACATGTAAACCACTTACTAGAATCTAAAAGATACCAAGCCAAATATTTCACATCAACCCAACTGTTCGTAATGTCTACCATTAAAACGTCGGTTGTCCTCGAAGCGGGGCCTAATACAGACATCTGGAAGAAGCCTCCGACGACAAATATATGGACTGGTACTACATTCCTACCTGTCATACTTGTCTTATAGCGGTAACTAAACTAAACTAACCAATCCTAGCGCCTATCTCTCACACCTCTTCAGGGCTCCTGAAGAAGTTTAAATCAGCCCGTGTTACCTTTTGGGCAGATTGGAGAGAACGATACGACCAAGGGGGTCTACTTCTTGTTCCTAAGCGCCGGTCTTCAGCACACGTCTTTCCGCCCGAGAAATGGATTAAGACGGGAGTCGAATTTTACTTTGGGAAACCACAGCTTAGCACTGTTGCGACGGACCGCTTCGCAGACTGGAGCGTCGCGCCTCTGACTCTCATAGAGAATGAATCGGAACCTGCGAAGGTGGGCGGAGTCACCATTGAGATTGCACGTGAGAGCGATGAGCACGGCAAGAGCTTCTGGGTGTATCGTCTCGTGCTAGACGCAAAGGGAGACGTTGTGGAAAAGATCCCTTTGCGGGAGATTGGCTGGGTTCTTGCGGACGAAGACGAGGGCGGCGGTGAGGAATGGCTTTTAGATGTCAGTCCGCTGGTGGCTCGGCCCGAGAAGAACGCAACCGACTCACTAGAGGTCAACTTTAAGAGTTTTGAGGTTCATTGGGCGCCATAGGACGGGGGATACGGAAACATTGCTCTTGGGTTGGCATTCCACCATAATCCAAGCTATAATTGAACCAGCTATTTGTTGATGATGGCCAAAAATCTTGCACATATGAGCTTAGCAAAGCACATGCGAATTTAAAGAAGCCTTGTACGGTATTACCTAGGCAAGTTATAGTGGCTGATATTGCTATAAATTTAGTGTCAAACTACCTAAGGTAATTGGACTTAGTGGAGATGCCACTATTAAGATCCGAGCTTAGCAAGTAGCTAATATAGTGCGAATAAAAAAGGAAGACGATCGCATACAGTGCCGAGCTTTGACCATGTGCAAGACTTTTAGCCCCAGCCTTCGTATATAAGCAGATAAGTTGCCTGCACCATAACGGGGTTAACAGCAGTAAGAATCGGTTGATACCTAAAGGTCCTTGTATAAATACAAAAAATATATTGTGATTTCCATCATTCTTTTTAGATTGTAGGAGATAGTTCATTCAAATAAGCGATGTGGATGGAAGTGAGCCTAGAGAAGTGACGCCATTTGCCCAAGTCGAACGGAATACACGTGACACATGATATCATATCATCTTCTTAGTAATCAATAACTTACCTAACGAGCCTAACATAATGAGGCAATCCAAATCAGTAACTTTCTATCGTCATTGTGACGTTCGCAATAGACGCACATTGAGTAAGCTGGTTTCTACACCCACATACAAATTCCGAAGAATGCAACCGAGAAAATATCCACCAATCCTCCCGTCAGTTCCTCTTCCGGAGGAAGTGGAGCCCCCGAAACCCGGCGGCTTGAGACGGCAGAGACCCGGTGCCTGCACCTCTTGTAGGCATCGCAAGATCAAGGCAAGCCTCTAGTTGTCATTTTGGCTTAATCGTTCTATAATTCGCTCTAGTTGACTGTATATAGTGTGATGGTGTGCGACCGAAGTGCACCAATTGCGTAAAACGGGAAGTGATATTTTGTGTCTATCTCGATAAAGCCAAAGCCGGACCCGAGGCCATGGAGGTACTTGAACTCTTGCAGTCATTACCTATGGACCAAGCATTCGTACTCCTAAATTCCCTGAGAGAAAAGGGGGACCCGGCAGCTGTCTTATCGGTGCTAAGAGAGGGAAATGCAGAGGGAAAATCAATATTAGGAACAGAAACTTACGGAACCAGCCCGCCTCGAAATATGCTTGAATTGGAATTGATGGCCAACAACTCAAAGTCATATGCTCCTCTACGTCGAATTAATGCCAGTTCTTTGGCTAAAAGCGACCTCCTACGCCCTATCCGGCGATCTGTCCAGAGTAACACGGTGTAAGTCCATCCCCCTCCCCCAAATCCCCCCTTTCCGACAATTGGGATTGGAACGAGCTACACAGTAGGTACTAAACACGCCGGCTATAGAGATTCATCAACCCCCATCGATACTGATTTAGAAGGCAGACGCTTTCATCTCCCTGTAAGTCCCGGACAAGGAATCGACTACTGTGATGAGCGACTTCGCGGTTTGGAGGTCGACTTTTGGACCAACGTAATGGTCACCAACGACTTTACTGCACGAGCCATATCTCTCTATATAAAGACTGATCACCCTCTCTTAGGTCTTTTTAGCCCACACCTTTTTATCACAGACCTGGTTAATCGGCAAAATAGATTCTGTTCTAGATTCCTATTTCATGCATTGATGTATTTGTGCTGTGTGAGTGGGAAGTATCGCCTGAAGAATTCCTAGCATTGCTGACTTTACTCTAGCAAATGTATAGTGCCATTGACAAGGACGCCATGCAATTTGCCGACCAATTTTTCGACGAAGCTGAGAAGTTGTGGAAAGAAGAACAAGACTCGTACCCGGCCGTGGCAGGTGCTGTATTACTAAGTCTATCCTTCATAGGAAATAGCAGGGATCATGCAGTTCTATTTTATGCGAAGGGGGCGATGCAGATGGGTGAGAACCTGGGTCTCTTTGACGGTACCGAAGATGCGGTAAAATCAAATGAAAAATTGCCCGAAGACGAGGCCACCACACGCTCTTACGCAGCATGGGGCGCATTCAACTGGAATGTGTAAGTGAGATGGCGGCATCGCGTGTAATACGCATCAAGGTAACTTGCGCTAATGACATAGGCTCATGTCGTTGTTCTACCGCCAACCAGGTGTCGAGAGCCCGAGTTCGGCTCCTGTATTGCCCATCCCGGGCGAGAGAACATCTTTACAGCGAGGCGGCAGCACATACGAGAGCATTCCAGCGGATGAAGGCCTTCTGGAGATGATCTTTCCTGCGCTTTGTAACTTTTGGCAGATAATTCAAGGTGCTGCATGGATTTATACACCAGCTCAAGGTCGCCCGCCCGGTAATTTTCAAATTGCTCTCGTAGAACATACATTCCGCGAGTTGCTCGCTTGGGCGGAAGCACTCCCGTTACCCCTACTTCGAGCAGATGAGCGGCCCCATCATGTCATAGTGCTCCAGTTAGTATACCAAGAAGAGAACCGCTGGGCAGGGGTTTAATCAGTACTAACTAGAAGTAGTATATGGCTTCATTGTGCCATTCTTGATATTTTCCGACCCTTTATCGGGAAGCCGGTAGACCAACGACCACGCCTAACAACATTTTCAGCATGGGAAAGCTCTCCAGATATGGCATACGGAGCATCGGTCGCTCAACTCAAGAATCTAATCGTTGAGTATCGTAGCAAGTTCGTGGCTTCTACGTATTCTATCCTTTGGCATACCGGGCTTTTGTACTTGGCAAACGCCGTGCTGAAAGATACGAGTGATCCGGATCGGCGCCTCTACCTCTTGCTTTGCATATACGGTTACGAAATCCTCAGCCGACCATTCCGTATATCCGAGGTCATCGTTCAAGGCCTACTATCAATGACTTTGAAGGAGACTGATATGTCAGGAAGCGAGGCGCAAGGAATTATTAACGAACTGAAAGAGAGAAGACTAGAAGACATGAAGCAATATTTCGAACATAAAATTCGTGCTACATTTATGGTTGATCTGGACTTGGCACTCAAAGACCCCGAGGAGGCCAGGGCCGAGAATTTGGCAGCCGAGTTCGATAATTTGGCCCTGTTTCGGGATTTCCTTGAACAGGAAAGAATGGAGATCTTGAGTTGAGCACGAAGGGGGGAATTATAGATATATAATAGGAGGAGAATTGAGGCATTCTTGTTCGTTCATACAATGTAGGAGGATATA
Source organism: Daldinia sp. FL1419 (assembly GCA_025201765.1). Classification (NCBI taxonomy): domain Eukaryota; kingdom Fungi; phylum Ascomycota; class Sordariomycetes; order Xylariales; family Hypoxylaceae; genus Daldinia; species Daldinia sp. FL1419. The sequence goes on from MU623380.1 coordinate 167,891, forward strand.
TCGTATTGAGAGGAGGTAGATGGTAAAGATGGCGGATACGAATATTCGGTTAGCAACGTAGGGCAATTTTGCTAGGTAATGTACCTAGGGTACGGCCAGGTTAGGTGCCTGATAACAGCGTGAGAAGGTACCTACTAACATAATTTCCCTAACCTTGTGGAACTGCTTAAGATGCTTAATCTAGTTACTAAATAAATAGGTCCGTTCCCAAACCTACCTACCTTACTAGGTTAGGTTAGTAACCTAGGTACTACTCAAAGTAATAGGAGCGCAACTGAAAGTTGACCAAGGCAATAGCTACATGAGGTGTATCGTAACCTATTGAGGTGTCCTAAGATATTGGTACATGCACCTAAGGCCTGGGCGTTGATAGGTCCATATTTTGCATATGGCAGGTAGGTACCTACATCATAAAAGCACGGGTACCTTGCAGGTTCCGCGCAGGTCTCGTCTGCTCGTCTGCTCGTCACTTCCCGTCTCGCGCACCACTCAATTTATTCGGCAGGCACCATATCCAAGCGAAATTATTCTTGAACTTCAAGGTTGTTTCACACAATAGGATACATGCCGAATCTAGTTTATCCTTGAACCCTTTATCAGCAGGGATATAGGCCTAAAAATTAGACGTCATCATGGCTATCATAAGGGACGTTCCGGGTGTTGAAGTTATTGTGCAGGTTGCTGGCAATGATGCTATCGAGTACGAGGATCCCAACGCGTCGGAGCGAGAGAATGAGAGCGCGGCTTTTCCCACATCGACCAAGTACATCGAGTGTATTGATGGGGCTGAGTTCGTCGTCAAAATGCGAATTACCGAAGTTATCCAGTGGTCGAACAAGCATGATGCTTTCGAATTTAGTATTCGCATAGACGGCAAGCCTATTCCGGGTACGGTCTTGAGGAAAGGGATTACCGGCCGCGAAGTATCTACAGGAGAAAAAAAAGGCGTGAAAGTTTACGTTCCCCAGACCGGAGCATGGACTCGTCAGAATTTCAGGTTCTCTGCAGTTGACGTTGGTAGGCTTCGCATAATTATACCTACGGGAATGATAAACTGACTACCTTCATAAGTTGATGATGCGAAAAGGAATCGAATCGAGGAGGATATAGAGACGGCCAAAGACCTCGGCCTAATTCAGGTTTGTGTCTATCGGTGTCTCTATTTGGGCTACACAACTGTCAGAGCTCATGTTCCTATTACGAGCAACAAATTTGAGCTTGCGGAAAAGTCACTCAAGGGGAAAGCTATATCACACGGGACTTCGTGAGTCTTTCTAGCTGGATCCTTTTGTATGAGAGTTGGCTAATGCTAGGCTGGTGAAGATTTTCGCCGCCGGGAGAACACGTAGATGCCCCCGGAGGAATTCGCGTAAAGCGCCTCGACGGGGATAATCATCCGATAGCAGTGTTCAACTTCCAATACAGATCCAGAGGTATGTAAAGTATGTGATAATCGCCTATGAGGTGGTGATGAGTTAACCTACTTTACAGACGCCTTAAAACGCGAGATGGTCATCCCCCGATCCCCATCACCAAGCCCGGGACCGAATGGCCAAGTAGCTCGAATGTCGCGGGCTGAGCTGGAACGACTAGCTAGAGAGAGGCTCAACCAGCTACAGGTGCGTACCTACATAACATACTGATCTGTCTCGTATACTTTTGTGTGAAATGTATACTGATTGGGTCTAGGGCGATGGTGACATTAAAAACGAGCGCAAACGTGTTATCAAGCGAGAACTCAAAGAGGTCATAGACTTGAGCGACGAGACCGAGCGACCCGTGAAGTTCTCGCGACTTAAAACGAGGATACCAGAGGAAGTTATTGACCTAACAGACGATTAAATTGTGACCCTGCTAAAGTAACATGAAACCCGATGAATTATGTCTAGACCTTATTTAGATCATTGTTTCCATCTTAGACCTGTGAGGGAAAGCTGTTCCAATAGACACCAATCCATCAGGTTTGAATAATGATACGTGACAACTTATTCTGCCTAGATTGACAGGATACCATGTGATAGGAAATTTGGTTTAATTTTGGCGACTTCGAACTTCGAAGTAAAGAAAGCTTGGAAGAAATAATACATTTTCCAAGAGTACCTGGGCACGTGTAAATGATTTGATGAGGCTAAAGCCACGAGTGTAGTGGCTGGAATAGTTGGGATTAATGTCCACTAACAGGTCTCCTTGCATAAAATAGAACCCCTAGTTCCCCAAGCTCCCCACTCACAGCTAACAATGACAAGGGTGTCTCTCACATACGTGCCTGGTTGCTTGGTTTTTTTTTTCCCCCACGAAATTCGGCATTTTCTAATATTTGCCAACGTTACCATTCTTCCTCCTACAGCTCATTGAGCTCCGACAAGCAAGATGGCCGATACTACGAAGCCCGTTAAAAAGTCCTCGCCTATTAAGAATGGCTACTTGATCCTCTACAATGCCGTATCGGCTGCCCTTTGGCTAACCGTGTTGGGTCGAGTCGTCATCGTCAACTCGACTAGCACCCCTCAGGCGGTCTACCCTGCCGTTGGCGAGTTCTGCAAGTGGACGCAGACTGTAGCTGGAATGGAGGTACTGCACTCGCTTCTAGGTACGTTTTATTTATGACTGTCTCTTTATGTGTCGCGTTCGTCGTTCAGAATTTGAGAAGAAAGATGTCACGAAGTTTTGAGATACTAGAAAGCTAACGTCTTGATTCCTGATAGGTGTCGTACGCGCCCCATTTTTCACAACCTTCATGCAAGTCTTCAGTAGATATGCGATCGTGTGGGGGATCACCGGGCTGTTCCCCGAGCTTGCCCTCGGAAGTGGCAGCGGTGACGGTTACAGCAGCCTGGCCTACTCGTCAATGTTGGTAGCATGGGGTGTCACCGAAGTAATCCGATACTCGTACTTCGCTCTATCACTCTCGTCTGGTGGACAGCCGCCATCGATACTACATTGGCTACGCTACCACACCTTCTTCATCCTATACCCTATTGGTATCTCTAGTGAAGCATACCTGATCTGGCGTGCTGTTGAGCCTGCCAGGATTGGCGTTAGCCCACTGTATTCGACTGCGCTTTTTGGATATGTCGCACTAGTCTACCCTCCATGCAAGTAATCCCGACCGACTAGTCCGGACAAATATGCTAATATCGTGTTTTCAGCTGCGTATTTCTTGTACACCCATATGATGTCTCAGAGGCGAAAGATTTTTGGAGCAAAGGCACAGAAAAAGGCTACGAAATAAAGCATAATTACGTAGGCTCACGATATAATAGATAACGTAGAATGGGTTGGAAGGCTTAAATGGGAGAGGTAAATAGGTATATTCTCGAATCCATGTAAAAGAGGTTCGGGTAGTATATATATAGAAGCATGAACACAATCTACCTATAAAGTAACTCCTGGCCAGTGATTCTGGTTTACTCGATCGCCCGTCGTCCACTCGATTCGTACCACTCGTTGCGGGACCACCGTACTATTAGGTTCTTTGCATCTTCGGACAGTTTGCGATATCCGGGATTATCTTTGGGCTCAAACATTGCTGCATACGTCAGTCCCCACTCAAACAAGAGACAAACAACAAAGACAAGAAAAGACAAGGTTTGACAAAGCTTAACTTACCCATATGCGCCCCTATCTCGTCCGTGGACTTGTCGTTTACAGCTTCCATCCACAAACCCGACGTGGGCTTGTCTCGTGCAGGTAAATTGCAGAAAGTTCGCTCGTTACCCATCACCGTTCCTACCATGCTAACCTGCTTCGACGATGCGGCTTTCCCAAGTCGTGTGTATAGATTCGCAAAACCGATTCCCATTTCCCTGTCTAGCTTTACCATCCTTGCCACCCGTTCTCGAAGCTCTGTACCCCTAGCTAGACATCCTACAAATTCGAGATGCGAACCGACCCACGACCATCCCGAGCTGAGATGCTCTCGGTTCATGTATGCCGCCGCTCCACCAGCCGCCAAGGCACCTGCAGCTCCGGCTACTGCCGCAATTTGACCCCATCCCCACCCTCCACTGCTCTGCTTCTTGTTTTTGTCTTGGGGTGTTTCTGGGGCAGGCAAAGCACTAACAGGCTTTTTATTGGCACCTTCCGTTTTCTTAGACGCTTCGTTATAGTTGTTCCAGAAGATGCTGGAGAGTCCGCTCAACTGGGCCAGGGCTCCATTAACACTGTTGTAATGACCCTCAGCACCGTGGGCAACGACTCCAGGTGAAATCCCGAGATAAGGTGTATCGAAGGCGAGAACACCTTGGATATAGGGGAACATGAGACTTGTGGGGGCTACTGACTCGCCGACCAAAACGGTAAGGCTATCACGACGACCAGATTTCTTGCGGTGGGTAACGGGCCTCTCGGAAGCGAGGCCGATGGCAGTTTCGGCAGCAACGATTCCTCCCATGGAATGACCGATTAGGATCGTACGAACGGACGGGTCTACGGTTGGAGAAGGTGTTCCGGCGGCGACTTCGAGATCGATCACTTTTTCGAGAAGCCATTCGCGGAAGCGAGCAACGCACTCATGCAAATCACCGCGGGTCTCATATCGAGGGTATGTAATAGCGCGTACTGAGACTCTGGGTAAAGAAGCGCCTACGAGAGCTGCGAGGTGTTGCGCAAACTCGGACTTTTCGCCGAAGGTGTCGTCACCCCCCTACATCCGAGATGGTTAGCCAGGTACCTAAGAGAGTCGATACCATACCAGGTAGGTATTGCCGAGCAGCAAAAAAAGGGAAGGGAGGACGGTACCTTGAAGCCGTGAATAAAACACAGTAACAGTGTCTTCTTCATCTTGAGTCCCCATCGAAAAAAAGGGGAACGAGAAGAAATTCCAAGGTTAATAATAAGGTTGAGTGGAAGTTTCGGACTCGACAAGGTAAGAGGTGGCTAGCATAACCGCACGATAGCTGAATTTCTTCAGGGCTGTAGGATCAGCGGCGAGGGTCCTATGCTTCTACCTACACTAGTTGTTAAGGACCTAACGCGCCTAGGGTGGTAGATAGTTTTAGTGGGTATGCGCTATTCCCCGGCGGTTCTTCGCTCCAAAAATGACGTTTCTTCAGCAGGTAGTTCCACCAAATATAGCAAATATAGCATATACAGCTGCCCCACCTGCTATCAATCTTCCTAACGTGTGCTAGGTGCATGTCTCCCGGACCTCTTAAAATCTTCTATTCGTTTTAATCACATGCACATCACAAAATCAAGAGACTTTCAAGCCATAACCTTCGAAAAACGTAGATTGGTTCGCCCAATTCGAGTCCTCCAACTCCCTATATTAAAGTTGTGGATAGACCCATTGTCGAATCAAGAAATGTCCCACGATCCAATATCCGACGTCCACGACAACCAGTCCTGACGATCGCCGAATGGAGGTTTACTCCAGACTAACATAACGCAAAGCTCCGCAAGAGATTGCACGAGATATGATCTTGGGAAACATCCGGTTGAATCAACGCCAACTAATAAGTAGCAGCTAACCTCTCGACGAGATATTGGCCGCTGTTGATTCCCTCGTATTTCCTATCCTTCTCGGTAGCGTATGTATTAGGGATGGCCTCGATATAGTCTTTGAAATTGGGATTGCAGAAGTATCTGCAGAGCTTCGTTAGTCGTTCGCTGCTTAGACGCTTAAAGAAATCCCACGTGTACATACGCTATGCTATATCTGGCCGGGTAGACGTCGTCTTGGCGAGACGGAGGCTCTACGACACGATGAATAGTACTCTTAATATTATCGTTACTCCACCTTGCCAGCAAATCACCCGCATTCACCACACAAGTGTCCTCGATGGGTGCCGCGTCAACAAAAACACCCGTTGGGCTTTGGACCTGCAGACCACCTTGGGAATCCTGGAAGAGTAGCGTGATGGACCCATAGTCACTGTGTGCGCCGGTGCGAACCTGTCCCGGATTGATTTTAAACACATCCCTCTTGACTTCGGGATAGTGAAGAAGCCTCAAGGTATTATCTCCGACGTCAGTGTACTTATCAAACCACGATTCCTCAATGCCCAGGCCGACAGCGATAGCACGCATAACTTCTATGTGCAAGTTCTTGCACTTGTCATGAAAGTCTAGCATTGTTTCCTTGAAACCTACCAGCTCGCCCTCTTCGTCAGGCCAATGGTTCGGGTGGCCAGGTTCGTCATCACGCCCAATTTCGAGACTTTCCTTTAGGTCAGGCGCGGCATCCCGAAGCTTCTTAATGGCATCTACGTCTGTCAGGTCCGTGTTCTTTTCCCTTCCTGGTGCCGAGTAGCCCCGATTCGCTTCAGCCGTGGTCCAGCAATGAGACAGCTTGGTCTCGATGGGAAGCCTGAAGTACTTGGCTGACGTTTCGAACACATGTTTTCGGTACTTGGGCGTCACGGGGAGGCCCTTGAGATAAACAAATCCGGAGGTTTGAAAGCCGCGGAGAATATCATCGGCAGTCTGCTTCCTCTTTTCTGGGTTACCGTTCAAGAATTGCGAAAAGTCAATAAGCTAGGATCCTCGATGCTCAGTCACATGCCTAAGGCACGGCGGAAATGAACATCTTAAGACTTACCGGGATGACCAAGCCATCGCTTTTTACGGCAGCTTCCTCCATTGCTTTTTTATCGGGCGCCGTATAGAAATTCTTATTATTGTTGATTGTCTCGGTTCAACGAAAGCACGTTGATCGGAAGGATCTTGACAAAAAGAGGGTAAAGAAAGTAAACGAGAAAGAAGTGCAAACCCCCTTGCAGCTATGTCCGGGTAAACGCTACTGAGCTAGGTTGCCTGTTGCTCTACCTAGACCACTAGACTACGTGGGATTCGGCTGCGTCCGACGAAACGCGAAACTTTCTAGCTTTTTTGTAGAACTGTACCCCCAACACAGATGCTTTATCTTTCTTCTGGAACACGGTGACCAGTTTCTTATCGAAGGCACTACAGTACCCGGATATAGGATCCAGACTATAGGACGATGAAAACCATCCGATGTTCAAGCCAATTCAGCATATCTACGATTTCGTGACTAATGTCATTCAAAGATATCAGGTAAGGTCATCCTCTTTTCACATATTTATAGCTATATTTACCTACATATTTACAAACCCCGCCCTGTAGATAAGAGATCACCTTCCAGATCCTGCATGAGATAAGAGCTCGGGGAGGGGGTCTCACGTATAGATAGGTATCTAGATTGGACGCCTCAAAGCCCATACCTCATGCCAAATGTGGGGTATCATTGATGAGCCTTGCATTTACCAAGGTTCGAGGGTAGATGAGTCCCCAAGGCCTGATTCAAGTCGATTCTGAAATTTTAGAGAGCTCGGGGGTAGCAGCAATTTAACAACCACGCAAGTGTGGTGGAAGACTTAACTCGAGTATTTATACAATTGACATATTGCGAGAAGAAATTTATACCATAATGAGCTCGTCAAGATACCGCGTGGTGGATATCCACACCCATATGTATCCTCCAGCATACGTACGGCTTCTAGAATCCCGAGCCGGCATACCCCTTATCCGGAAGTTCGCCGGTGCAAAAGAGCCCCGCCTCATCATTCTCCCCGCGGAAGCGGAATCATTGGACAAGACTACATCAGAAAACCCGGAGGAGACGCCATCACACCTCCCTGGCCGGCCGGTGACGACTCATTATTCTTCCCTTAGTCAGAAGATACATTTCATGGATACCCATAAAATCGATATATCTGTTATTTCGCTTGCAAATCCCTGGCTTGATTTTGTTGCGAAAGAGGATGCTGGCGAAACGGCCAAGTCCATAAATCAGGAGTTCTCTAATATGTGCGCCACGGTTCCGAACCGGCTGTTCTTTTTTGCAACTCTACCCCTAACTGCACCTCCTGAAATTCTACTCGCGGCTGTCGGACATGTACGTAGCCTCAAGTACTGTCGAGGCGTAATTCTAGGCACGTCAGGACTCGGGAAAGGCCTAGATGACCCAGCTCTGGTGCCCGTATTCCACGCCCTCGCAGCTAATAAGCTCACCATATTCTTACATCCACATTACGGACTACCGAGCGAAGTGTGGGGTCCCCGCGCTACCGAAGAATATGGCCACGTCCTGCCGCTAGCCCTAGGTTTTCCTATGGAAACAACAATAGCCGTAACGCGGATGTATCTCGCGGGCGTATTTGACCAGGTGCCGGACTTACGTTTGATACTAGCGCATAGCGGCGGAACGCTGCCCTTCTTAGCTGGCCGTATCGAGAGTTGTATTGTGCATGACGGACATCTAGTCAGAGAGGGTAAAGTAGGCCCGGGCCGACGGACGGTATGGCAGGTTCTCCGGGAGCAAATCTACCTAGATGCCGTTGTATACTCGGAAGTTGGACTGAAGGCAGCGATTGATGCCAGCGGAGCCGATAGGCTGATGTTTGGTACGGATCATCCCTTCTTTCCGCCGCTGAACAGCGACGAGCAGGGCGAATGGGAGAGCGTGGCTTGGAATGCTGAGGCTGTGAGGAAGGCCTTGGGAGATGCGACCGACCGCGGAAGAGCTGTCATGGGGGGTAATGCCGTCGAAGTGCTGCAGCTGCATGAAGATATATAGCTGAAAGATTGCCAGGTTTAAATACGCCTATATATAGTGATTTAGGTTTGGCTACGCTCTATATCTTTGAATACGCACATGATTCTGTCGAGAAGAGACAGTAGGGTACCAGGACACTATAAGGACTTACCAATTTGATGGTTTCATTCGCAGGCCAAGTACTCTGTAGCTGGCGAGCTTCAGCACAAAGGTACTGATCTTTCAGAGCGCGATGATGTAAGGTATACAAGACGAAGTCTCCGGAAGTGCCATCGCGCTCTTTATATGGAAGTGCCCTCGAGAGCACTGAGTGTTGATGCATTATTAACTAACGGTGTAGATAATTATTCGTAAACTGATTTAAAAAGGTGCCGGTCATGTCGGGCCCCAGGTACCTTTAAAGCATATCGGGATGTTCCGTTCTCTGTGGATTTCATACTCTACGTACCTCTCTTGTTACAATATCTGACGTAAGTCCAGTATTAGAACCTCGTAATATACAAGCACGGGTCCGTTCGGAAACTCTCATCATCGATTATGAAATAAAAAAATATAAAGTCGTTTTTAAGAGATGGTCGAACGGGTAATCGAGCGCGCGGCCGGACCTATTTTAGATCTTATTTGGAGGTACCTAGGATAAAATAGGATATTATAAAGAGATACATATGATTTATAGAGCATGACCAAAGAAATAAAAAACATCAGGGAATAAAACTGCAACCCAAACCTTAGATGCATACACGCTCTCTCGGGGTAGCGTCCGCACATAAAGGTTTCCGTTTTACTTAACTGAAATATCGTCTAGTGGTGCTGCGGCTACTATTACCAAAGTCTACCTACTTTATACACGCCGATAACTTAGGGATCATCAAGGTATGACGTGGTCCGGGCTAATATCTTAACATGGTATCCGTCAGTCTCGATCACTATCTAAGTATTTCTTGCAAGGCTAAGTCAACTTGGAATAGTTGTGAGGTACGACTACAATTCCCGCGCGATATCAGTGCTTCTTTATCCCATATTGTACTCATTTCGATCCAGATGCGCTCTAAGCCTTGTCATTGACGAGCGACGCTTAATACTGTTAGAATCCCTATGTCGAGGTTTCTCGCCTGCCCAAATAGACAAAGCTATAGTTCCCTCTCCTCAGGAGTCGTGATCGCAAACCATTGGTTAAACCTTCCTCGAGGATCCCACTTCTTCTTGAGCTGTTGGAGCCTAGGTAAACTATCCCCATATATCCATTCCAAGGGCTCATCGCCATGAGCGAAATTTTGGTAACTATTAACGATAAGAAGTTGACGTCGAATGTCGAATAGGGGTAACTTACATCTTCGGTATATCGTAACCGCTAGATCCCAACCACAATTCTCGGACCCTGGACCCGAAAGCCTCGACTGCGGGATCTAACGACGCGTCCTCGTAGATAGGCACGATCAAAGCGAAGAAGTTAACGTCGCGCTGGGAATATGACGCGTGCTTGGAGCCAAATTGACGCGTAGCGTAGTTCGAGTAGGCGTCAATCCCGATAATGGTACTCGTAATTCCCGTTTTTGCTACGAAGTCGGCATATTCGTCCCAGAGGGTCTGGAATGCTTCGTAGTCCAAAGACTTCAAACCGGCGCCCCACACCGGCTTACGAGGACCGTGGACACACGCAAAGTCCCGGGCATCGTTAACCTGGCCGTACGGGATGACTTCTGTCGTGTCCTTGTAAGGCTCGAGGTCATACAAGGGCTTGAATGCAGCATGCGCTGCTTCGACGTCCGCGTTCATGAAGAATACCTGTGCAGCAATGACCGGGGTGTTATTAGGCGGAGTAAGGTCAATTCTCCAATGGATCGTCATCTCTTCGGTCATGTTCAAAGTGTTGAAAATCTCAATATACTTCTCTAGTTTTTCAGCGGGGTAAAACAAATCGCCTACCCAGACCCTATCGTCGCCTCTCATCGGATGCGCCTTCATCGTAGCGGAAGTGACGATGCCGAAGTTCTGGCCTGTGAGATATTAGCGCAACAGGTCTCGTTGGACTATGGAATCGAGCTTATTTAGTACTAACCTGCGCCGCGGATAGCCCAATCTAGATGCGCGTGGGACGTTGGGGAGACGTGGATCGTTTCGCCTTCCGCCGTTACTAGGTTGACGGATAGGAGGTTATCCACGTTGAGGCCGTACTTGTTCATCCAACGGCCGATGCCACCACCGAGGGTGATTCCCATGTATCCAACGCAGTTAAATCCTCCAGTCGCTAAGATATTGTCAAATCTCCCGATAGATGATAGTGTTTAAACGCGAATATTGAGGATCACTTACAGACAGTGACATTGTTAGCTGCAGCCTTCGCAATCACCTCGCCGCCCAGCACACCTCCACCGAACGATACCACATCTTTCGCTTCGTTCAGACTCACGTGGTTGAGACTGCGAAGGTTTATGATCACGTCGTTATCACTCATACTAAATGTATCCGCCCATCCATGGCCTCCGGCTTGAGCGAGGAATTTCAGATCATGTTCATTGCAGTATTTGACCTGTCTGTCGGTTAGCTTCCCTTGCGGTACACAGTTTCCAGTTTCGTACCGTTTCCGCAACGTCACGTTCTTCCGCTACGCGAACCACATATCCGGCTCGCGGTCGATGGTAGTCGCTCCACCGTGGAGCAGAATCTAGATCGGTCGAAACCGAGGCGCCGGGGGATAGCCTAGCTAATAGGTCTTCGGTGATATTCCCGCCTCCGGTGTTAAGAAAACCCGGTAAAGAGGGATGCCGAAGCCCGTGTGCAACACTTTGCCAGAATTAAAATTTTGAATTGGAAAAGGTAATATTATATTCAAAGTACCTACAACACATTTATTTCGAGTATTAAACTTAAGATGTAAAGATGCATATACATCGTTTAAGTGTATTTATCACACAACAAAGGTTTAGGGTATTATTGGCTGAATTTAACTTATTCAGGTTGTGAAATTACACGAGGAGAAAATGCCTTAAGCTCTCTTAAGGTCTTGTGTTGTAAGATTATGTATTAACATAACTGGTAAGTAAGATTGGGTAGGATTTTCTTAGCCTTATTTAAGACATAATTTGATTCATTATACCATACCGTCTTTTCTAAGATATTTCGGTGCTTGGCACACGGACCACTGCAGATCCGTCCGCTGAACCGTTTCGGCGAGTTTGCTTTGCTATCCTTGGGTGCTGTGTGCTTGAAACCAGGCCAAACCATTCGGAGTCTTTGTGGGCAATAATGTTCCGACCTGTGGGGCGATTCTCGAAGTCTCCGACCTGGGAATCGGGATCCTTTCCGATCGCATATCACCGAACCGTATTAGGTGAGGTAGATAGGCTATCGCGACGTACTCATGCAATGACTAAGACGGAACGAGGCCGGTCTTAGATGGGAGAATATATACCTACTACTTACCATCGTTGTTGGTAGCAGGGTAGTCTCGTATAGGTGGTGATGATCAGATCATCAGATAAGTTTCTTCCGAGTGGGCGTGTAGGATAGCTACGACGCCCAGGTGTGGTGCGAGATCTTCCATTACCTGCCTGTACCATTACTCTATCCGGTGGCCGTCGGGTATGGGTTGCCAACGTCTACCGGGAAGTCTCGTATGGATATGTCGAATCAGAGAAGAAGAAGAAAAGGTCCTATTCAGGAGCCGGAGATTGAACCACCTACGAATTGACTAGTCTACCTCTTTTTTTGCATGGTGGCTGCATGGTTGGTGGGTGATGCACTTTATTGAGGCTATTCGGATCCACTTTTGGTTGTACGAGTCGAACATTTCAACAGAACAATCTGCAGAACGTTCCTTTTTTTTTCTTTTTCTTTTTCTTTTTCTAATACACCGTTTCGGGTTCAGTTAGCCTTCGTGTAAAAGTATATTCCCTTTAGGAAGTATTGTCTTAATTAGGTAAATTGGTAAACGCGGAACAGAGTCGAGTCTTACCTACTTCCTAGACTAATAAAATGAGAACGCGTCAACCGACGATCACCAACACTAATAGTTGGCATTCAAAAATCATCTCATAGGTACCTCCGAGCCCGCTAGGGAATTGGACGGCAATATAATAAACCAAAGTGATACGGTGAGCGGCTAGGTGAAACACTATAACCTAAGGTTAGTCTAGGTACTATTTCCGTATAACGATGGTAAGAAATTTAGAATACCTGAACTATACTGAGATAGGTAAACAGTGTAGATTTGTTAATTTGAATACGTCTATGTAATCCATAGATGAACCCGAATTTACTATCGTATCCACAGAAATTCCATATGCTAGATACCTATGTAGTGGTCAAAGACTATGCGATCATGTGCTGCATCGTCATTTTGTGGCTGTCCTCAGTTTCGCCGCATATATCTCTAATACTAAAATTCAATCTAGGCTTATATAACTCTTGCGTCTTTCGTAGAGTTTGTAGTGCCTTTAGACAATCTGAGTTATGATAACCACTGCTCAACGTCTGCCTCGTACCAACCGCATACACTTGGACTTCGCCATCGTCAATGTAGCTCTGGGCGATGCGACCTTGTTCCCCATTCCCTAAATCCAGTAGCCGTATGAAATATCGTAAAGGTCGAACCGGAAATGGGTGTTCTGTATGCCCGCCAGGCGGTCGAACGAGGAAATTTTGAGTTCGGTATTGGCATGTTCCCGCGTTTTCGTCACAGTATATCTTTTCGGCGGATTCGTACCAGTGGTATTCTTGTGAGTCTGGGGCACAATGCGTAGTATCTCCATCCAGGCTGGCTGGAACCCACCTGTTCCACTCGGAGGATCAGCTTGCTACCCATGCGGGGGTAAATCAAATTGCATGTGGAACGACATTTAAGGAGGAGGAGGAAAGAGAGGGGGGGTAGAGGGTTTGGAAACTAGGAAGCTATGAAAATGCAGGTTGTCTAAAAAAGCTAATAGGAAATTGAGCAATAGGATTAGAAAAGGACGAAATAGTAAGCTAGAAAATCAAGCAAGAATCGGCAAGGTAATCTCGAAGTTTACGTACCATCCAAAGCTAAAGTAACCTTCATTTGACATATAGCAAAAGAAATTAGCTGCCAAAATGGTGCTGTTGGCAGGCGAAGGAGCCTCGCTATTAGGACGAATGACAACAGAAGTTCCATGGAATAAGCTAGCAGATACAGCTTGGGCATATGCTGCCGAAGTTAAGAGAAGAAGATAGTAGTAAAGCTTCATCGTACGGTTACTGGATGGATTGGGCGATGATGATGCGATTGGAAATGACTGGTGTGATGAAGAAACGTAATATGAATAGCAAAGGGGGGGGGGGCAAGGAATATGAAGAGACTCAGTCTCTGGAGCTGAGAAGTTCCGGCGAGTTGCAAAGGGCCGGACATCCTAAGCATCGTCTCGGGGACTTATTTTGCTTATGACGATAGATGAATCCGTGCCGTCTTCCTTCTCGTAAACATACAGTGTAGGCTTCAGATCCCGCATCACCCCAGAAACCGGTCTGACCACGCATGGTGGAAGGATGAGGGGCTACGTGGTAAGACTAACAAGATTATTACCGGCAGACAAAGGATCTCTCTAGGATGTAGTTGAGCTAATATTTTTGCCGATGACACAATGAGAATGTGGCTTGCCTAGGTACCTACCTACCTACCTCTTAATGCTAGGTTGATTGACTACCCGAATATGCTAGGTAACTACAAATCACCCAATAATATATATCCAACGTAGAACCTGTTCGCAACCGATGCATCGCCGATACCTACTCCTAGGATGAACGTCAGCCGGGGAAATAAAATTGCTTACAGGTACCTACCTAGGTAAGCTGACTTTTAGAGATATGACTAGTAATATATATAGTTTCGCCGTTTGATATGCAGGACATTAATCCGAGGTAGCTGAAGTTGAACTGCCTTCCACATGCTTTACGGGATAGGGTAAGGTAGGTAGGTACCTGTAAATATCTTTCTATTGATGCATGTACATATCTTGTTTCTTCTCGCGCGCAGACTAACATTACTGGAAGGGATCATCTATTGTAAGTTTTGATGTAGGTAATGGTGAACTCCGCTGCCGTGCCATAATCTTGCTCATTGTAAGGTAGTCAAAATGCGCCGTTTTAACTCTGCCTCTATGGATATGATATCGGAAATGGCCCTAGAGTAAGGCTGACGAGATGCCACAACTCTATTCGTCACATCTGATACGCCATCCAGCAGGTGGAGTACGTATTGCCCCATCAAGCGTGCGTGCAACGACTTGCTCGCGGCTGGGAGGAAGTTCCCGAATTTGATCTCAACATAGTCGCCTGGACAATCTGCGTCTCTATATGTTTCAACTACCCATACAACCACGTCGAAAATTTGTAGCAATCTCATATAACAGCTCACTATCATTAGGCCTGTAGCAGTGTCGAGTTGGGTAGGGCTGACAGGGCTATCCACATCATCCCAGTCTCTGAGTGTGGTCGACTCGCTCACCCTGTCGGTGATATTTATACGATAACTAATACGATCGACATAGCTACCGAGCTCGCTGATGAAAGTTTCTGTTGTTTTGAATAGCCTTTCTGACCAACTGGAATCGATGGGCCCCCCGTCTCGGTGAGACTTACTGCGAAGCTTTTTCATCTTCTTCTCCTGCACTGATTTTATGAGAGCAAGGCATTGGTAGAGTTCAAGATGAAGCTTAGATAGCTTCTCGATTGGATCATTAAGCGAGTGGTCAAAGGTTGAGCCGCCATTACTGTTCTCATTCTGGTCTATGCGGGGCGCATTTGTTGTTACACTGTGGTCTAGTACTGATGTAGAGAGATCGGGAAAATTGAATACTGAAGGATCTATATCTCCCAATCCCAGCATAGGTATGCCGTCGAGGGTGTTACTGAGAGGGTCGTTTAGGTAACTGAGCGTAGAAGCTTGTACCCCAGCACCCGATGTCGTTGCGGCGTCATTGTTTTCTTGTCTTATGGTGCCCATGGCAAAAGGAGAGGGCTGGTTAGAAGCAGGCGTAGGCCAGGTGAATAGTCCAAGTTCAGATGTAGCCGAATTAGGGAATTGCGTTGAGGCGCTGTCGGACTCGGCCGGCATGCCAGTAGAGCTAGAGGTTGTGCTGACTCCACCTGTGCTAGGGGTCTTATGTCGAGGTGGCTTCCTCGTTGAAGATGACGCGGTGGTTGAATGAGTACTGCTAGGTGGGGTACGGCCGGCGATGGCACGAGAACCTGCCCTGTGCCGGTGCGGATTAAGATCTACCGGCCTACCGATACGCTGAGGCTTCCGTTCAATACAATCGACGTTAGCAGTCAGGCACCGGTCGCAAACGCGACCATTCCGAGGTTGTCGAACACAGCGAAGCTTTTGGGTGTGGCAACGAGTGCAAGCAAGCTGCTTTGTTTGTTTACCGGAGCCGTCGGGGATGGTATCAAGGTCTAGCACATGCTCGTGTCCAACGGTACTAGCAGGTTCGGACCAGTGATTTGTGTCCGAATCCGACATTTTGTGGTGCGGGTGCGGGTGCAAGACGAGGCTGAGAACCGAAACAGACCGGATCCGACTTTTTATTTAATAAAAGGTTCCAATTCTGATGTTTTGGTAACGCCAAACGCACCGAGATATTGTACTGGTAATCGGTTACATACAAAGGAGGTCTAGATCTAAACCTAGTATGGGATGATTTCATGGCACCTGAGTTAAAGAAAACCCGGTGATTGCAGTTATTTTATTAGTGTCCTTACGTAAGTCATAAAATGTAACATTGTAACTACATGTGCGGTACCTGCGGTAACTTTGTGGCTTACACACATTATGTACCTGTTGGCCTATTTCAGCTACCTGCCTTGCATTAGGTACCTTAGGTACATTTTTTACATTACGTACATAGGTACGTTGCCTAAGACATCTGTCACACAACAATGGTTCAGGGTATTATTGGTTGGATTCAACTTATCCAGGTTGTTGTTCTTGGAATTGTTCTTCAGAGGAGAGGCCTCATCCGGGAGATTACAGGAGGGGAGAAATTTTCAGGTCACCTTACGCCTCATTAATCCAACAAGATCTCTGGTAGTGATGTGCTGTTAATGGCATATCTTGTTAGGCTCCATATCGGCACTGAAATAACAAAAATACTGAGGTAATATCCCCCGAGGTGCGACAGTGGCACAGGGGAAGCCCTAAAAACTACTAGTAGTTTGATTGGTCCAAATTGTCATACACGACGAAAATAGCAAAAATGTTATATGCTTGGAACCTCTGGCATAGGCAAATTTAGGACAGAAAGCATGTAGCTACATTTCATCAATTCCTGATTGGACATAATTTTCAGCGCGTTCCACTGTGGCACTCTCGCACCTCGAGGGTTAAAAGGTTAAATCGACAACAATGGCAACAACGGGCTGGCTGGCTTTAGACCACCGAGGCGGGCGTCAAAAAAAAAAAAAAAAAAAAAAAAAGCTGGCGTACTCCCTACCAAAGTATACAGATATATCGAATGTACAACCAATATTTAAATAATGATAGAAGCCCCTAGGAAACTAATTAAAATTAATATAATAGTAAAGCTAAATAAATACTAATATAGCATGTTCTTTAAGTTTTTTTTACTTTAATATTCATATTATAATTATAAGTATAATATTTAATATGAAGTATTAAATATTATGTTATTGTTTCGCAAGGAAGTGCGCCACCTTTTTTGACGCCGGTCTGACCACCGCGTCGTGGCTGGGTGGATCTAAAAAATGCGATGGAACCATGTTACAGTGCTTACTTCACACAGTTAATTCAATAAAAGGTTTCGTACCTGGGTACCCGGGTACTTACCTTCTCCCCGTCACATTCGTAGGTAGAAAGACGTCAAAAAGGTGGCGCACCCTTGCCGAACTACACTACAATCCCTAATATTTTATAATAAAAACTTGATTTAAAATAATAGATTTTATATTTGAATTATTATTGAAAGCATCGTATTTGTATATTTCAGTAAAGGGTACATTAGCATTTTTTGACGTAGTTCTGGTAGTGTGCATCTTACAAAAGTACTTAGGTACCTACCTACTTATTACATAAAAATCAAGACCTCATTCTTGTAATAATCGTGTACTTCTTTTTGTCTTCTCATTTTCTCTGCTCTCCTCGAGCATCGTATTTGTTATCCTAGTATCTATCCGAGCCCTTGTCTGACTTAAGCCTTCTAAGCTACCAAGTATTATATTTATCCGGTACGAGGAGTGAGCTAATGCAAGAGGGGAATTATCAAATAACCAACTAAAGTATCACCAACTTCAATATTTACCTACTAGTTTACCCATGATGTTCCACCTTGGCGGTCTATGGCCTTAGGAGGTACGCAGTCAGGTAGCCTTTTGCTATGTACTTAGATGAGGTGCTCTTCCATTAGTAGGCTGACTTCCGGGGAGCGTCCGAATTGGGTACGTTACCATGCGTTTGATCTACCTACCTATTGAGCGCCTTCATGTCTACTCCCGTACGTTACGTACTTTCGGAATAATGCAAAGCGATTGCGTCTTCTTCACTAATGACTGGGCTGGTGAGCTATTTGCGGCATCGGGGTATCATTCTGCGCTTCACGCTTCACGCTTCACGCTGTCCAACACCGATTCTAATTTGCCTAGCCTAAGTTAGCCTAATGTTGCGGCTGTCTCTACCCTCCTTTTCGGTCTACACCACGTGCGATCCTACCAGGAGGTGACAATGTTGATACCACGCTAATGGGAATATACTATCTTGTGAATCGAGTCTCCCCATTCGGACCTAAAAGATAGGATCCAGTCGGAATAATATGACATCGCCGGCCATATTAGCGGTATGAAAGATGCCGACTAATTCGGATTCCTTCCGCCCCGACGTATTATCGGGGTGGCTTGTCGAGTGTCTTGTCGAGTGTCTTGGAATAGAGTTTAAGGGGGTTGATAGCCCTCTTGTTTTGTTCGGGTTTATTGCTCATGTACGCAAGCTTCTAGCTAGCTCAGTGTATTTTCTAGTATTCGCTATCAATCAGACCTTCAATAACAACATGTCCAACAATATGCCGTCTTCAGAGCCCATCGCCATCATTGGCAGCGGTTGCCGTCTTCCAGGTAGAGCTACCTCGCCGCATAAACTCTGGGAGTTGCTATCTAAGCCGCGTGATCTTCTGAGAAAGATTGATCGGTTTCAAGCTGACAGCTTCTATCACCCGGACGGTCGACACCATGGTACTGCTAATTCTCGGCAGGCGTATCTTCTCGATGAAGACTACCGGCTTTTCGACGCGGGCTTTTTTGGTATCAGCCCGGTCGAAGCTGAGTTCATAGATCCATTACAACGGATCATACTCGAGACTGTCTACGAGTCTCTAGAGAGTGCTGGATTACCGATCGAGAAACTCCAAGGATCCGATACTGCTTTCTATGCTGGTATCATGGCTAGCGATTATAACGACGTTCTCATGCGCGATATCGATACTTTTCCCCAGTACTTTGCCACTTCAACTGCGCGGTCCATCATCTCTAACCGGGTTTCCTACTTCTTTGATTGGCATGGACCTTCCATGACGATAGATACGGCTTGCTCATCCAGCATGTCCGCTCTCCATTTAGCAGTCAAAAGTCTAAGAACAGGCGAATCCAAAATTGCAGTAGCGGCTGGTGGTAATCTATTTCTTGGACCAGGTAAAGCTCCCCTTGTCGTATACAATGGGTTCCTAATTTCTCTAACTCACATTTAACAGATCTCTTTGTTGCGCTTAGCAAGCTCACTATGTTGTCCTCCAAGGGCAGATCCGCTATGTGGGACGCAGACGTCGACGGCTACGGACGCGGCGAGGCTTTCGTATCTGTAGTACTTAAACCACTCAGTGACGCGATACGGGACGGTGATTCTATTGAATGCGTGATTAGGGAAACCGGCGCAAATCAAGACGGACGCTCAAAAGGCCTTACTATGCCGAGCGCTATTGCACAGGCAGACTTGATTCGCCAAACTTACCAGAATGCCGGCTTAGATTTGAGGAAATCAGAGGATCAGCCACAGTTTTTTGAGGCTCACGGAACCGGGACTAAGGCTGGTGACCCTCAAGAAGCCGAAGCTATCTTTAACGCTTTTTTCGGTAGTGGTTTCAACGCGTCTAAGCAAGAGAACCCCCTTTACGTTGGCAGCATCAAGACAATTGTGGGGCACACCGAAGGAAGTGCGGGCCTCGCCGGTGTTCTCAAAACTTCACTGAGTCTCCAGGCGGGAGTCATTGCTCCTAACATGCTTCTGAAAACGCTCAATCCGGCTATAACTCCATTCTATGGACCATTTCAAGTCCCCACGGAAGCTGTCACATGGCCAGTGTTACCGGAAGGTGTTCCGCGTAGAGCTAGCGTTAACAGCTTCGGTATTTATACACACTTTCCCCCTTGAGGTTGTAATGTGTATTCGCTAATAGATTTCTAGGTTTCGGGGGGGCAAACGTTCACGCTATCCTCGAGAGCTACTCACCTCCTGATGATATTTCTTATAGGATAGGTCAAGCGAATATCCGTATAATTACCCCCTTTGTTTTCTCAGCGAGCTCGAACGCATCCTTGCAAAACTTGTTATCTTCCTATAAGGATTATCTGTCAGAGCACCCCGAAACCGACCTCTCTAGTCTCTCTTGGACGCTCGGTGTCAGGAGATCTACCCTTCCCATGAAAGTCTCTTTTACGGCATGCAGTGTTGATGAATTACGTATGAAGATAGATGAAAAGCTTAGTAGTGTATCGGACGCTGCGGGGCCTGTATTAGGAATACGGTCCGTTCCGAACAAGAAGAGGATCCTTGGAATATTTACTGGGCAAGGGGCACAATGGGCGACGTAAGTAACGCATGCGATAATTCTAATGACTGCTACGATAGGTGCAAATCGCTAATGGCCTATTCATTATATTTAGAATGGCAACAGGACTACTAGATGCACTGCCTCGAGCCAAGGAAATAGTTAACGATCTAGACAATGCTTTACAGAGCTTGCCCGGAGACTACCGCCCCTCGTGGAGCATCGCAGAAGAACTCTCACGTGGAACTAAATCTTCACGCATGCAGGACGCTGCCTTTTCGCAACCGCTCTGCACGGTGGTCCAAATTATACTTGTGGAACTTCTCCGTACCGTCGGTGTCGAATTTTCGGCTGTTGTCGGGCACTCTTCAGGGGAGATAGCAGCGGCCTATGCAGCCGGTTTCATTTCTGCTGTAGACGCGGTAAAAATTGCCCATCTACGGGGTCATTACGCCTCCCTTGCAGGGGGCTCAAATGGTGAAAAGGGGGCCATGATGGCTATTGGAGCTTCAGTCGAGGAAGCCGAAGACCTCTGCAATCTCCCGGAATTCCGTGGTCGAATCAAGCTTGCTGCTTGTAATTCCTCATCTAGCATGACATTATCTGGTGATGCCGACGCCATATCCCAGGCAAAAGCGGTCTTGGATAGCCAAAAGAAGTTTGCCAGGCTTCTCAAGGTTGATACGGCCTACCACTCCCACCATATGCTACGATGCGCCGGTCACTATGTGAAATCTTTGCACACCGTCGGAATTTCCGTGGAACCTTCTAAGGAGTCCTGTGTTTGGTATTCGAGCGTTTTGGAAGGAGCCGAAATGAAGGCTGGAGATTCGCTACGTGGAACCTATTGGAGAGATAACATGGCCAACACTGTGCAATTTTACCAGGCTATCACGAGTGCATGCAAGAGTGAAGAGCCTTTCCAAATGGCTCTGGAAAT
Source organism: Daldinia sp. FL1419 (assembly GCA_025201765.1). Taxonomy (NCBI): domain Eukaryota; kingdom Fungi; phylum Ascomycota; class Sordariomycetes; order Xylariales; family Hypoxylaceae; genus Daldinia; species Daldinia sp. FL1419. The sequence continues at coordinate 189,132 of MU623380.1, forward strand.
TGGCCCTCATCCAGCCCTTAAAGGTCCTGCTACGCAAACATTAGCAGAATTGGATATTGCCATACCATATGCGGGAACTCTAAAGCGCGGTGAGGATGATATTAGTTGTCTTTCCGATTGCTTTGGTCTACTTTGGACGCATTTTGGACCCTCGGCTATCGATTTCGAAAAGTTACGCGGACTACAACCTAGTATTAGTAGCCCGAAGCTCCTTAAAAACCTCCCATCGTATTCTTGGGATCACGATAAAATCTACTGGTTTGAATCTCGGAAGAGCAAAGTTTTCCGAACTCGATCGGAGCCTCAACATGTCCTCTTGGGAACTCGAAATGACGATGGAAATGGAAGAGAATACCAATGGCGTAATTTTCTAAGCATTCGAGAAATACCATGGCTCGAAGGCCACAAAATTCAAGGACAGGTTGTGTACCCAGCAGCTGGATACGTGTCAAGTAAGCTATGCCCTTGTGTCATCGATTTCGAATCCTTGAGGTTTACTTATATTATGCAAACCTTCATTAAGAATATGCTAACCTCTCGTGTTTTGAATAGTGGCGTTAGCCGCCTCCCAAGTAATTGCCAGCGGAGAACATGTTCGACTTCTCGAAATTGAAGATCTGGCAATAGGAAAAGCAATCGTGTTTGATGAGAAGTCGGAAATTGAAATAGTCACTAAGTTTTGGAACGTCCTTAAGCAGGAACCCACTCCTCATTGTCTAGGCTCTATCACAGCAGAGTTTACTGTGTCGACGCTCTTAGCACGAGATCACACTGACTTGACAATCGTTGCGAGCGGAAAACTAAACATCACTATTAGTGACGAATCGATACCCTCGGCCACCCTACCCGCGAGAAGTCCAACTCCAACTCATTTGATCGATATAGATCCTAATAAATTCTACTCATCTCTAGAGAAGATCGGCTATAACTACACTAGCATGTTCCATCGCTTTTCTACTATGCAGCGTCGCCTAGAATTTTGCACCGGGCTTCTCCAGCAGTCGGCTCCCGATACCATAGATGAGTCGCTGTTGGTCCACCCTAGCACATTGGACCATGCATTCCAAGCGCTCTTTGGGGCATACTGCTGGCCCGGTGATGGTAGGTTCTGGACATTATTCCTTCCGGTAAGTATTCGAAGAGTGGTGGTAGACCCTTTCGGTTGTAAAATGGGTGGCATCAATCCTCAAAGCACCAGCCTTGCCTTTGACGCCTGGATGACTGAAAGCCCATCGAGGGAGATGCGCGGTGATGTTGTCTTTTCAACAGCAAATGGCAAGGAATACCAGCCATGCATCCAAGTTGAAGGGGCACGTATGGTTGCCATTGCCGATACCTTGGCTCAAAATGATCGTCGCATGTTTTTTCAGACCCTATGGGGTTCCGCTTTACCGGATGGTGAGCTTGCCGTCGGTACGGAAAGGGCCACGAAAGAGGAATGTGAGCTTGCAGAGGCTTGCGAAAGGCTCGGCTATTACCACTGGCGTAAACTCCTTGAGCAATTTGGCCCATACGAACGGGAGCATTGTGCGGACCATCATAAGCACCTTTTCAAGGCTATTGCTCATTATTTCTCCCGGGAAATGGACGGAAAGGCGTCGTATTTCAAGGAAGAATGGATTCGTGACGATGAAAAGCTCATATCCGATTTAATAACCAAGTAAGTCTCGATACCGGATATGTATGACGCGTTCGAAGAGCCTTCTAATCAATCTTTAGGTATTCTTATTCTATTGATATTCGACTTCAGGCCAGTGTTGGTCGTGCTCTACCGGCTGTAATTCGTGGTGAAACTACCATGCTTGAACACATGAGGCCCGACGGAATGCTGGATGAGTACTACTCGCACAGTCTTGGGCTACCCGCATCCAATCGGTACTTGGGACGCATGCTTAAACAACTTGGGCATCGGTATCCACGTATGAACTTGATCGAGATCGGTAAGGTTAACTCTGGTTACAAATCGTTAACAATGTATGCGTATTTACGAGCTCATTCGGCTAACCTTGCAACCTTCACATTGTAGGCGCCGGCACTGGCTCCTCTACTCAGGCGGTTTTAGACATGCTAGATGGGGAGTACACGTCTTATACATTTACCGACATCTCGAGCGGATTCTTCGAGGATGCAGCTGCTCGCTTCCGAAAAGAAAGAAGCAAGGTTATTTTTAAAACTCTCGATATCGAAAAATCACCGGCTGACCAAGGCTATATTCCTCATTCATATGATGTATGTCGACCCAACACTTTGTAGAATGTTGCCTGTGCTCACTATTTTAGGTTGTCATTGCATCTAACGTCCTCCACGCAACCACTAGCCTTCAGAATACGCTTTCAAATGTGCGAGCATTGCTCAAGCCTGGTGGCTATCTCTTCCTTCTTGAGATTACTGACAATACCACTATTCGTATTTCATTCATCATGGGGGGTTTGCCAGGGTGGTGGCTTGGTGTTAATGATGGAAGGCCTTATTCTCCCTGTGTTTCTCCAATTATGTGGAACAAGGCTCTCCGCCGTGCTGGATTTGGTGGGGTGGACGCCATCACTCCAGCCCACGATCCCCATCCAAACCCCTTTTCGATCATCGCAACCCAGGCCATCGACGAAAAATTTGAATCAATCCGACGGCCCTTATCGAAGGCTCTAACCGGTGGGGGGTTAGGCTACCTCTATGTGCTTGGCGGGCGTACACTTGACACGGTCAACCTTGCTGAGGAAATCGTGGACCTTCTTGGGAATCGGTTCAATGAAGTCATAACGATTGAATCGTTAGAGGAAATCGATATAGAATCGAATGCCACCGTGATTAGTTTGCTTGACTTGGACGGACCTGTCTTCAAGTCCTTGAGTCCCCAGGAGCTCAAATCACTTCAAGCATTAGTTGAGCGCTCTCGCAACCTTTTATGGGTTACATACGCCCAAGACGTGGAGAACCCATATTCTAACGGAACTGTTGGATTTTTCCGTTCCGTCACGGCCGAAATCCCTACTCTCCGAGCGCAAGTACTTGATTTCGAGAAAGGTGAAAAACCTCATATGCACGGGCAAATTATCGCCGAGGCTCTCCTAAGACTCTCCGTTGCAGAAGAATGGGAACAGGACCCCGAACTACGAGACCATCTACTATGGACAACAGAGCCAGAGCTTCGTTTCAAAAACGGAGAGTTGTATATACAACGTGTTGTAGCCGATTCATACAAAAATGATAGGCTCAATATCATTAGACGAACGATCAACCGTCAAGTCAAAAGCGGCACACCCGTTCAATTACTGCGCAACGATGGATCCTGGATCTTGCGCCAGCATTATGCGCCCAAATCATTGCCTTCCGATACCACCAAAGACATCCTGGCCATTAAAGTAAAATACTCGACTCTCTGGGCTCTACGGCTAACAGAATATGGTCCTTCGCTTTTCTTGGTTATTGGCCAGGTCATTGAATCTAGTCAGTGGGTGGTCTCGCTAACCACACAGCAACATTCGGTCGTTCATGCCAGTCGAGCTTTGACTACACCCCTTCTGAAGCAACCCGAAGACTTACGAAGCTTGGCAGTGACAGCGTTAGCCGAGGTATTAGCTGGCCGAATAGCTGATCTAGAAAGTCAGAAGGGTGGTCTTATCCTAGTCCACGAGCCTGATGGGCTCCTTGAGTTCGCCTTACGCCACTCGGCTTCACAGCGGGATTTCAGAGTCAAGTTTATAACGGAAGACCCTACGAAGAATGACCCTGATTGGATTATCTTGCATGCGCAACAGCCTAAACGTACTGCTAAATTGCTCATCCCTCACGACGTGTCTACATATATACATCTTGGTACTTCAAGGAATCAGCGTTTGAAGCATCTCATTATCAATTGCTTACCACGAAACTGCAATGTCGTGGAGGATATTATAACTCCCTATAGCGAGGGCCCCGCTAGTACTGGAGACCTCCAGGGAGAGGTAAAAACAGCAGTGTCAGGATTCGTGAGCCAGGCCCAAGCAAACCTGGTCATGCAAGATGAACTACTCATTTCTGAATTTGTAAAGAATCATTTGGTGTCGCTCAAAGAGTTACAGCAAGATCCCAAGAGAAACGATCCCCTAACTATACTGGACTGGGAGTATAGAGATGAAATCCCCGTTGAGATTTCACAGCCCCAACCTAACTTATTATTCAAAAAAGACAAGTCGTATATGCTTGTGGGTATGACTGGTGAAATGGGATTATCGCTAGCTCGATGGATGGCTAGGCATGGTGCTGGCACCATTATCCTGTCCAGTCGCAATCCTAAAATCAAGCAAGCTTGGGTTGATGAAGTCGAGACAATAGGAGCAAGAGTTAAGATCAGTGCATTGTTAGTATTTCCTAACTCGCCCCCTTTCCCGCTTCCCGGAAAACATAACTTAGGTTTTCGCTTTAACTAATACGCTGACGTTACATAGCGACGCGACGAATCGCCATGCATGGGTAAAGTTCAGAAACGAGCTCGAGGAAACTCTCCCGCCGCTGGCTGGTGTAATTAATGGGGCTGTATTTCTACAGGACCAAATGTTTCTCGATATGGATGTCGACATATTCAACAACACCTTAGCGCCTAAGATCGATATTACCGTTCTCTTGGACGAAATATTCCGAGATGTACCATTGGATTTCTTCTTGGTCTTCTCTTCGCTATCCTTCATAATTGGCAATCGTGGGCAAGCAAATTACAATGCAGGAAACGCTTTCATGACGACTCTAGTCAGACAACGACGCGCTCGTGGACAAGCAGCATCTGCCCTTCATCTAGGCAGTGTCGTGGGAGTTGGTTATTTGACAAGAGCTGGCGATGTATTGGAGCAAATACTCACAAAATACGGATATATGCCGGTATCAGAAACCGACCTCCACCACCTTGTCGCTGAAGCCATTATGGTAGGCCTTCCGGATTCAGGCCAAAGCCCAGAGATCATTACCGGGCTACGCTATGCCAGGGAGGGAGAGGATAGCGGTGTCCATTGGACGGCCAATCCACGGTTTGCGCATATGAATCTTCCTTTGACTGACTTGGATGATGATGGAGATGCATCAAGTAATTCCAGGGCAGTCGTCTCTCTTCGTGCTCAGCTTCTAGCAGCTACATCTACAGAGGAAGCTTATAAAGCTATTCAAAGTGAGTGCCAATATATATATTACCTATTTCAGGATTTATGCTAACTATTCTATCACAGCATCATTCAGCACTAAGCTTCTGGCGATGCTCCAGATGGACCCAGATGCGCTTCACATGGATACGGCTCTTATCGAACTTGGAGTTGACTCTTTGGTGGCTGTTGAGATCAGATCCTGGTTCCTCAAGGAGATAAACGTCGACGTTCCTGTGTTGAAGGTTCTTGGCGGTGCGTCGGCAATCGAGCTCTCCGAATATGCCTTTGAACAGTTGCCTCAGGAACTGCTCTCGGCAATTGCAGATAAAGCTGCAAATCCCATCATCATCGAATCTACGCCTACGGAGGTCAAGCCTACATCGCGAATAAATCTACCCGAAGTTAAAGCTGTCGAGAACCAGCCTGTAAGTAAACACTTTAGCAACTAGTTTTACCTAAAATCATTCTACTATAATATTAGAATGCCCCTTACCCATTTACCCTGCTCGTGACACTGGTAGCTCTGTTACCCATCCATAACGAATATCGGCGCATAATAGTAGTAAAATGCTGACACTTTGATCTGAGATACCAGGACCCGGACGACGCAGCTCACTCATCTACGTCATCTGATTCTCCAAAAAGCGGCGAACGCACTCCTAATGAGAATACCTCTTCCTCGTCGGTCTCCGTTGTCGAGGTCAAGCCGCTTCCCGAAATACTACGTCGTGTCAGGATCTCCTCCGCACAATCTCGGTTCTGGTTTCTTGACATGTTCTTAGAAGATCCTACTTCATCAAACATCACCCTTTCATTTGATATTTCCGGTCACATTCGCGTGGCAGACCTTTCCAGAGCTCTCAAGGCCACAGCACAGGCACATCAAGCTTTAAGGACTTGTTTCTTCGCTGAAGAAAATCCTACCTCTGCTGTGTGGCAGGGAGTAATGAAGGTATCAAAATTCGAGCTAGAGCATTCCGAGAATTCGACAGACCAGGAGGTCAAGGCCACCTATGAGCGTGTTCGACATAACATCTACGACTTAGGACAGGGAGAGACCATGCGAGTTGTACTCCTTTCCAAGAGCCCCGTCTCCCATACTATTATATTTGGATACCATCATATAGTTATGGATGGCGTCGCTTTCCAGACCTTCATCGTCGACTTAGAACGGGCCTACGATGGAAAAACTCCATTACCACAGGGCCTACAATATCCAGAATTTTCTGAAATGGAAGGACTATCAAGGCAGAGAGGAGACAAAAAAGAAAATATTTCTTATTGGAAACGCGAGTTCCAAGAAGTCCCCCCCGTCCTTCCCCTTTTCCCTGTGTCTAAAGTCACCGCAAGAAGAGAGATGGGTCGGTATGATTCAAGTTATGTCCAACACAGACTAGACACTACGCTGGCTTCCACCATCAAAAAGATCGCTCAAAAATTCCGCGTTACACCGTCACACTTCTATCTAGCCGCATTTCGCATTTTATTAACGCAGCTCACCGGCGTTAAGGACTTGTGTATTGGACTTGCTGATGCAAATCGACACGATAGAGATTCGATGACGACCGTTGGACTATTCTTGAATATTCTGCCTCTACACTTCAAGCAGAATCTGGAGGCGACATTCGGTGACATGCTAACTGAAACCCGTACGAAAGTATACGAAGCTCTAGGTCATGCAGGTGTCCCATTCGACGATATTCTACAAGGCAAGTCGCCATCACTGACCTTAAAGCACCTTTCATTATACATAGAAACGCTAACACTCTAATTTCTTAGCCATCGGTTTGCCGCGCTCATCAAGCCACAGTCCACTATTCCAGGCTTTCTTTGACTATCATCAGGGAGCTCAGGAGCAATTTAAATTTGGAGGGACAACTTGGACTAACGCAGATAGAAATCCCGGAGAGAGAGCCTACGACATCACGTTAGATATTATTGAGGGCAGCGCCGGATCTCTCGTTGCATTTATAGGTCAGGATTATCTCTACGGAATCACCGAGATGCAAACAGTGCTCGATTGTTACATCGCGCTATTGAAACAGTTTGCGGATAATCCAAAGATCCGTTCAGACGCAGCAAGAATCACGAAAGAATCCCAAGAGAGTAGCGCACTCTTGGACTTGTACCAAGGTGAGAAAGAGGAAGAGTCAATGATTGAATCAGATCTACAAGTCTGTCGTACTCGCTAACAAAAGAGATAGGGCCTCGGATGGATTTTGAGTGGAGTTCTACACTAGGGCACCGTGTCTATGAAATGTGCCAGCGATTTCCGAACGACATCGCCGTTAAAGGATTTCCAGGGGACATTCTTACTTACAAGAACCTCGAAAGGAAGGCCCAATCATTGAGAAAGCGTTTGGTCACAGCTGGAGTAAGTCCTGGTGATAGGGTAGCTATATTGCAAGAACCAGGGCCAGATTGGATCGTCTCATTGTTGGCGATATTCTGGGCTGGAGGTGTATACGTGCCCATGGTACATCAAAACCCGATCCCGCGTCTCTCCGCTATCGTAGCAGCAGCGGATCCGAAGGTTATCTTGATACATAAAGCAACTACGGAGCTTTCCCAACAACTTGAAGTTAAAAACACCGAGCTTATCGATGTTACTCGTGTCGAATCGGGATCCGGGTTTGGGCCTATATCCATTCCTATTTCGGGTGAAGATCCGGCGGTAATTCTCTTTACCAGCGGGAGTACCGGGACCCCTAAAGGAATTAAACTACGGCACAGAAACTTAATCAACCATATCGAGGGTTATGTCAAGACCTGGGACATAGGACGCGAAAATGTCCTACAGCAAAGTGCATTCTCCTTCGACCTGTCAATCGGCCAGATTTTTACAGCTCTTTCGCTTGGCGGAACACTCGTGGTTGCTAACCAAACTATTCGGAACGATCCCACTGCTCTCGCCAAAGTAATTCGCGAGGAAAAAATCACTTGGACGCTTCTTACGCCTTCAGAGTATTCGACTATACTTCAGGCTAACCCTAAGGACTTGCAGCTAGCATCTTCATGGAAACATGCCCTTTCATGTGGCGAAGCGCTGACACCTAAGCTAGTCCGAGAGTTCATCAATCTAGGACACAGTTCACTTCGGCTCTACAATTGCTACGGACCCGCTGAAGCTATTATCTCGGCGACGATGGCAGAGATCCCTCTTCGAGGCTCTAAACCGAATAGCCCTGTGCCGATTGGGCGCCCTAACGCTAACTATTCCATCTATATCGTAGATGACAATGGCAACCTTGTACCCCAAGGGTTCTCTGGCGAGATCCTTATCGGCGGTTGTGGTGTAGGTATAGGATATCTCAACAATGAGGACTTGACAAAAGAGAAATTCCCACCCAACGCCTTCGCAACGCAAAGCGACCGCCAGAAAGGTTGGCACACGGCATACCTTACCGGAGACATGGGTCGCTTTGGGTCGGACGGGTTACTCATGTACGAAGGCCGACGAGAGGGAGATTCCCAGGTCAAAATCAGAGGCTTCAGAGTCGACCTACTTGATATCGAGTCTACGCTTCTCAACGCAGCCGATGGGAATCTCGTTGATGCGGTCGTCACAATGCGGACTGAAGCGCAGGTTCTCATAGCCCACGTCATACTTTCAAAAGGTCGACAGTCGCAAAACCCGACCGCATATCTTACTAAATTGCTATCATCCTTACCTCTTCCCACGTATATGCGGCCCGTTATGGCTATTCCGGTAGACAGTTTCCTTAAGAACCTACACGGCAAAACAGATCGCTCAGCTATGGTCAAGCTCCCCCTGCCCCAAGAACTCACTCCCATAAGTGGAAACACCGAATTAAGCGTTCTCGGACAGCAACTTATTGAAACATGGCTAGAGATTCTCCCTCGCGACTTCTCCAGTCTATTCACCATCGACGCGTCATCCGACTTCTTCTCCGTCGGTGGTAACTCCCTTCTCCTCGTCAAGCTGCAGGCTCGGATCCGCGACGTGTTCAACGTCTCCATACCTCTTCTCCAACTCTTTGGAGTTAGCATATTGGGGAAGATGGCGGCCAAGATCGAGGAATCACGCGAAATCGAGAGGATCGATTGGGACCGAGAAACAACCCTAGGATCAGAGATCATTCATGGTGGAAGCCAGAATTCTGGTGGCAACGGAAAGCCGTCAAAGACAGATAAAGTGGTTCTATTCACGGGTGCCACGGGATACTTTGGTCCATACTTACTAGATGAGCTAGTCAGAAACCCCGATGTGAAGACGGTCCACTGTCTTGCCGTCCGTGCACAAAGCCAGGCCGACGCAGAGCGTCGAATACCACTTTCGTCTAACCCGAAGGTTGTTGTCCATCAAGGTGACTTGGGCTCTTCAAGGCTAGGTCTTTCACGAGAAACCTTCGACCACCTCTCCGCCGAGGCTGACCTGATCGTACACTCGGGCGCAAGGCGTTCGTTCTGGGACAATTATTCCGAACTCCGCGGCTCGAATGTCTTATCGACGAAGGAACTTATTCAGCTAGCCTTGCCGAGACGGGTGCCTGTTCATTTCTTGTCCTCTAGCGGTGTGTTGCTTCTAAATAGTTCATCCAAGGCTACAGAGGCGTCGGTGGCCACTTTCCAGCCTCCTACGGATGGTACAGAAGGGTACGTCGCATCTAAATGGGCAAGCGAGGTGTTACTCGAGAACGCAAGTAGCCAGCTAGGCATACCCGTCATCATTCATCGATTCACGCCCCACGACGCCGCGATTCCCAGCAAGAATCTGCAGGCCGCTCTCGACGCCCTCTTCCTCACAACCGCACGTCTCGGCGCGCTCCCCGAGCGGAGCACATGGGAGGGACACTTTGACATACTCCACTCACCCAGCACGGCGTATCGAATCTGCGCATCGCAGATCGACGACGGCATCAGGTTTGCGCATTACCCGAGCGAGGCATCCATGAGCCCCAAGGAATTATTTGACTCTCTGGAGGACCACCTGGGCGACAAGATATCCAAGAGGATGGGCCTATTGGAGTGGGTCGGTGCGGTCAAGAAGACGGGCTACGATTGGTTGTTCTCGACACACGATCTGTCGCTGACGACTACGGAGCATGGGGTGACTACTAAGTTGGTGAACAGAAGATGATTTATTTCTCAACGTCTTAGAAATTCTAGGTTGACGATAAAATTTGGTGATTAGAGAAGTTGGGTTGGGTAAAGTGAAGCTATAGACGGGAAGCGTGGAAGGCGGGAAATAAGGTGTGGAGGATCTCTCATGTGCGCGATATTTATAGCTCTTAATTACTGTTGCCCTTCATTACACGTCGCTGATGTGCCCTTGGGTGTTACGATGTGATTATCGGTCATTATCCGAGGTATAACACGACTACTTGGGCGGAGACGAAATCTTCATCTTCATCCAAATGGGCGTATAGTTGAATAAAGCTTATTCAATCAACTCAATTTCGCAAAGCCGTCTCCTATCTAAGTTCGTAAAGTTAGAATGATCCCGTAATAAACCACACAACGCCATGATACCCCTCAAACCTACCTAACCGTTGGCGAAACAAAAGCAAGAACTTGAATTAAGAACAATATAATGTATCGCTAACATATATCCCCATCTACTTTCAACGTAGTAAACGCTCTGTAATACTAACCTTACAACTACCCTCTGAAGGGGTAGCATCTACAGCTCGAACATACCTCAAACTAGAAAAAAGGCTTAAAACAGAACGGCTTTAAAGCAAATATACTAACACCCTAGCGGATAACCCCCGAATAAATATTGCACCGAACACAAGCTCACTTGGAGGAGCCAACGGGAACGGCTTGAAAATCATCATATGTACCTTATAAAGTTTAAATTACAAAATATCAAAACATTATATATAAAAATAAATAGCTCTACACGCCGCATACCCCTAAAGAAATCTGCGGGAGCTAGTCCTTCCCCCCCGCCCCGGCGTTAAATATACCAACCAACCAACCAACCAACCCATCTACTTTCACAACTAAATACTAGGGCTATCATACCGGATATATCAAGCCGTAAATAAATAATCTTGATGGACGACGCGATCCTAGGTAGGTAGGTATATTATCTCGGAATACGGAAGCACCGCCGCGTCTTTTTCTCTACAATGGCACGTAAATCGCCAATTTTTGTGCGTGGACTCATTATAAGCGTACCTACCTATATATGATAGAACGTCTCATATATCAGCCTCTACCGCGCCAACAACTACTTACCGAGGTGAAGCTCGCTGCCTTATTCTCATCCGGTCTTACACTGGTAACCAGAAGCCAGCTATTTCCATCGCCGAGGTAAGCCTTCCGCTTCCATCCCTATTAGCACAATCCCATCTCAACGCACCAACACAACCCACTTGGTCATAAGCCTATCCTCCACTGTCACTGATGCAACACCAGCCATACCGACTCCTGGGGTCGGTGTGACAATCGTGTAAGAGTCAATACAGAGCACAATAGACATCCGGGACCGACTGACGCAGAAATGCCGGCTCCGTATTAGATCGATTGGCGGTAGCGCCCGTTCTTGATGCATCGAAGATATCAATGGCCAGGTTCAAACCCCATTGTTCCCATTTCCCACTACAGATTCGACGTCGTCATTAAATCCATACGTCCTCTGCTACAAAGAACACATCCACAAAGGGCTAGTGTTAGCCCCTCTCCAGCCTGATAACCGATGCTAATGTCAACACCGATGCCACTATTCGTTGAACCAAGAGAGTGCGGTGCTCGTGGGTTTAATGTAACTCCTATTATGATATTATAGTACGATTCAGAGTATTTCATCGTGTACCCTATGTAATCAGCCTCTCCATTTTAGTATGGCAACCCTGTTGTACATCTCTAATCTACACCACATTCCATGTGTTCTCAGCGATGAGGCCCCTTTAGACAAGGCGATTTCCTATCTGCCAGTGATCAAGGCCTCTCCGCTTTTTCGCCGTTCACGGCTAAATCTCCTTCACCTTGCTTCTTCTGCTTGTATTTCTTTCGCTTCTCCTCCTCCGCGTCCAGTCCGGTCTTGGTCATCTCGTGCGAAGTCGAGAGCTGTGTTTTCCGAATGCCAAATGTGATTGCGAGCCCGACGGCACAGATGGCCGTAAACATAATCCACATAATAGAGAACGAATCGGCGATGGCTTTGTTATACGCTTCAAGCTGGGAGGGGTTCAAGGAACTCCTGATTTCAGCGCCGTTTGAAATTGAGCCACCATTCACAAGGTCCTGAACCGTATGGTCGGGGAGACCCGCATCTAATAGTGCATCCGCCTTCTTTGCTAAAAGAGCACCGTATAAGACTTGACCAATAACAATGCTGATGGTGGTAGCAACGTTGCGGACGAAGTTTAACGTAGCTGTCGCAACTCCGATATCTTCAGGCGGTACCAAAGCCTGGATACATATTACAAGTGTCTGCATGTTGGCACCAATGCCAAACGCTAGAAGAATCTGGAAGATGATGATCTTGGCCCAATTGCGATGTTCATCGAGCAAGATTAGGAGGCCCGTCGAGAGGGTAAGTAGCGCCATGCTTCCACGGATAATCCAAAGATAATGGCCAGTTCGTTGTATGAATATACCGGTGGTAATTCCCGCTACCGTGAATGCAATGGCGAGAGGAAGAAACCATACACCGGATTGGATCTATTACTTGCAATTAGCGAGTTGTTATCGCAGTCATGTTTTAGGGGGTCACTTACTGGACTGGCTCCTAGAGCAGTTTGGAAGTATAGGGGGAGAAAGTAACATGGTGCCATGAAGCCGATACCATGGCAGAAAACCACGCCGAATGTAGAAACCGCCGAAAAAGATCCAAAGATACGGCGTGGGATAATCGGGTAACGAGCGTATCTCTCATATATGCCAAACACCGCATAGCATACCACCCCAAAGACGATCAGGCAGATGACGGTCGGCGAGCCCCATGGATAATCCACACCACCGTACTCCAACCCGAATAGTAGCATAAGAGTTGACCCGGTTACAAGGACAGATCCTACCCAGTCGATTGCCTTGAATCCCTGACGGAGTGGAGTTTTGGGGTTGTGGACTTCGAGAAAGAGGATAGTGATGATTAGGGAAAGACCGTCGAAGGGCACTATTATAGTTAGTAATGTTTCACGTTAGGCATTCAGAAGAGGCCTTCGCCAGACGGGTCTTACAATTGACTAAATGCAAAGATATGGTGTTAGCTTGATGTCACGTAGGTATATTCCTGAGATATCGGGATTACTTACACCAGAAACACCATCTCCAAGTCACGTATGTTGTGAAAGCACCACCTACTTAAGTTAGCATTATAATGCACGGGTTTCAAGGGGCTTTGGTGCTTTGCCTACCGATGATAGGGCCTATAGCCGTTGCAAAAGCCCACACTAGTCCGTATATGCCATAAAATAGACCTCGTTCCCTAATAAAGAGTAATTCAGCGTAAGACTCATGATATTAGTCGGCATGTTATAGTGTAGTTTCCACGAACCTCTGACTGAACATGTCGCCCACAGATATCTCTACCAGCGTTATAAGACCACCACCACCAGAGCCTTGAACAGCACGCGCAGCCAATAGCATACCCAGATCCTTCGACAGAGCAGCTACAAGACTACCGACGAGGAAGATGACGTTCGCTAGGATGAGGACAGGCTTTCGGCCGAAGATATCGCTAATTTTTCCCCAGAGCGGCGCGGCAGCAGATAGAGCAACCAGGTATGCAGAAGCGATCCAACCGAAAGCTGAGTTAGAGGCGCCCAGATCCTCGATGATACTGGGTAGTGCCGGCGTAATGATAACAGCGTCGAGAGCTGCGAGGAACACAGCAAGACATAGTGCGATCAAGATCAAAGTCAGCTTCACCTTTCCAAAGTGTGGTACGTCAGGCTCCTCCTTATTTTCGCCGTTGACCTGGTTCTCGCCGTCGCTGTTGGAGGACGAAGTAGGTTGTGTGACATCGCGCCGCTCGTCTTGGGCGTGGTCATGTGAATCGTCGGGCGCGTGAGTCGACATATTGACGCGATTCCGGGATTCGTAGAGCCGCAAACACTCCTTTCTCAAGAGTCGAAATTAGGAATGTGTAGTATACCTCGCCCAAGCTCTGAAAAAAAAAGGAGAGGAATGAGACGAAAAGTATAATGGAGGGTTGTTTCTTGCGAGTTGAGTTAGCCTAATCCTATGGGTTGGACAATATATACTCAACCGCAGATTACAAATACAAAAGAGTAGAAATTAATTGATAATTTCCCAAACGCGAATTGTAATCAACGGACAAAAGAATGCGTCTTGATTCTAAGATATCCGAGTCGGTCACTTTGCTAGTGCCCACTTTTTCGCCGTTGTAGCTAAGTACTTACTGTACCGAACCGGGGTTACACAAAAGATTCCGAAAACAGCACAATATCTAGATTTCGCGATATTTGATTGGCCCAAAATTTTATAGGTACGTACCAGCCCGGTTCGGACACTTATTTCCCTTTTCGTAAAGAAGTGTCCGACGCGCCACAGCGCATTTTGATGCGGTCATGAATTCAATAAACAATTAGGTTTTAGATCTAAGAAAATATATTGGAAGATAGGCTCTAGATTTTCCTTAATAATTACCTAGTTATATGATTCGAAACCTATCGGTAACACAACATGGCTCCATCAGCCGGGAATAATTAAGTTATCGACATCTAAGGGGAAATATGCATGCATCTACAAATCCTTCATCCTAAGACCTCGTGGTGAGCCAATGTTTGACAATATAAAGGTCTAATATGGGATGCCATATCCTATCTCGCTACCATGAGGTTCTGTGGTAACTCCTCCTTTTCTCACTATGGCAAGATCAGAAAACCAAGTCCTCTTTGCCGGGCAGAAGGCCTCGCCAGACTACGGCTCAACTAGAGTCCAAGTGGATCGGGAAACCAATGCGAGTTCTTGTGGAGGAGATAGCGAAGTAAACGATACTCGAGAACCATCAGGCGTAGACTCATCCAGGACTAAGGCGAGGCTCAATTTAATATTCCCAGCTCTTGCTATTGGCGTGCGGCTCCTACACCGCCTATCTACAATGAACTAGGAACTTACCACATGCTAGATTTTCCTCGCTGCTGCCGACCAAACCGTCATAGTATCGAGTTACAGCCGCATCGGCAGTGACTTGGATGAGCTGAGCAAGACGTCATGGCTAGCCACAGCGTCAGTCACGACCGTCCCTACGAGATGATACTTAACATACCAAAACCGCCTATCTAATATATTTCTCAGTTATCTATGTACCACCACCGCCTTCCAGCCCCTTTATGGCAAACTCGGTGACATTTTCGGCCGCAAGCCTTGTCTCCTATTCGCATATTCCGTCTTCGGCCTAGGAGCCTTGTTCTGCGGGCTAGCCCTAGATATGAATCAACTAATCATCGCAAGAGTACGGCGCCCCCAGTATACTAGAATACCCCTGAGCTAACCGAAGATTAAAACCTCAGGCCTTGACCGGAATAGGGGCCGGGGGGATAATAACCACCGTATCGATCCTCCTTAGCGACCTTGTTAGTTTGGAAGAACGAGGAATATGGCAAGGCTACGTGAACATGGTGTTTGCTTGCGGAGCCGGGCTCGGAGCTCCGTTAGGTTAGTCGCTTCTTTGAAAGTAAATGACACTTTGACCGCTTATGCTTACAGCCTTACGCAGGCGGCGTTCTAACTGATGTTATCGGTTGGAGATGGTAAGTCAGCAAATCGACTTCATTAGGAAACCACTAAGTGCGACGTTACTAACAATTAATGAATTCAGGGCCTTCCTTATCCAGGCACCTTTATGTGCCATCGCAGTCCTTTCCGTCATTATACTCCTACACCTACCACCTCTCGAGCACGACGATAGCCAAAGGTCCAAACTAGCACGCGTCGACTTTTTAGGCGGCGTTAGTCTCGTCACCTTTTTAATAATGCTGCTTATATTCCTTGACCGGATATCATTAGAAAACTACCAGTGGCAATCGACGTTTTGGCTGGTCGGCAGCGTCGTAGCCTTCGCCACGTTTTTACGAGCAGAAACTGTAACAGCAAACCCCTTAATGCCTCTGCGCCTCCTTTTCGGTCGGGAATTTCTTGGCGCTTACCTGGCTCTCTGTTTTGGCAATGTTGCATGGTACGGCGTTCTGTTTTACATACCTCTGCTATACCAAGCCGTGGGCCACTTCTCGGCTTCAGCGGCGGGAACCCTACTTCTCCCAGGAATAGGGGCGGGGGTTATAGGCGGCTTCATAGGTGGTTGGTTCCTCAAGCGCGGAGGGGGTTCTGGGTTCTCCCGGTTAGCCTTTATCTCGTACCCGCTTGTTACAGTATCGTGTCTCAGCTGTGCTTTAGAGTCTCAGCTATTTTGGACCCAAGCGATACCAATACCTGGCTTGATCTCCATCTTAAGCGCAAGCCTCTTCGCTGGCGGGCTCGGAAACGGTGGGGGTATGGCATCTACACTCATTGTTGTGGTTGCGGTTGCGAATCCTCAGGACCAGGCAGTCGTAACGGCGTGTGTCTACTTTTATCGGCAGCTGGGAGCAACTATTGGACTAGCTCTGATTTCGGTCGTGTTCCGTCGCGTTCTAACTTGGACTCTATATCGCCGGCTAGCCGAGGTACACTTGGACTTTGACATCCCCGAGCTTGTCCAACGAGTACTAGAGTCATTAGAATATCTGGATCATGTTCCTGCAGATGTGCGCGCGGCAGTAGAAGGCGCATATGGTATAGCTTGCAGGGCCGCTCTTCTTGTTTGCCTTGGTTTAGGAGTTTGCGCAATTTTGTCTGTTTTCTTCATGCAGGAGAAACGGAAAGGGGCAGTGAACAGGATGTAACGGGCGGAGGACCGATCATAGATCTGAATACTTTCACCCATTCAACATAGAAAAGTATCAGTAAGTTCGAGTATGAAGGTTTAAATATCATCTTGAATTGATTTATAGGGAGCGAACAGAAGTATATACTCAGATCTCAAATACGACTTTCCCCTTTCTACATAAAGCATCCCTCTAAGGTTTCGATATCGGTTTAGGCGATTCACAGCCAAGCTAATTCCAGCCCTTCTATGTACTTCGATTTCCTGCCTATAAGCTTCACAGTCAACCTTGTGGGAGTTGAAATTATCAACTCCACTGGCAATGCGTAAGCAGCACGCTTCAGAAATTCCCTGGTTTGGACCATCGCAAATGGTAGAGGCATAGAGCCGGACTCGGCGTGACAACTTAGTTAGTTGCTCCCGTATGTCTACTGAAGTTGAAAAAGGCGATAGGTATTAACTTACGAGTGCAACCTTCCACTTCATATAACTCCACGTTCACGGACCCAACACTACATAGACCAGCTGCCGGAGGGGCAATTTACTTACAGGCGTCATTCTCAGATTGTGAGACGATGTAGGTGCCAGCGGATGCTGAACCGCTATAATCCGATTCACGGGAAGCACTGAACTGGGCAATGTTCGGGTTCTGACGTTGAACAACACCTGCGTTGGTACTGACAGCCAGGATAGCGGCAGCAATGAAAGTATCGAATTGCACCTTGAGTGGTTTCGCAGGGCGTATATGTTAGAATGTTCAGCCTCGACGATCAAGCTCCGCTCTATTCACCCAGACTTATGATGAGCCAAGCCCTATTACCTTATACAATTAAACAAGTATTGATACCGTCGCATTGCAGCTGAGTTACAATGAGAACCTTGAGGGCGACAACAAGACGCTCCCAATGGTGTAAGAACAGGTTCCACTAGAGATACAAATATCTCTTCAAGTAGGTGATTTTCTGACGTTTAACTTCATTATGATGGACAGTTCCTAAGCGATTTATCGTGAATCTCCGTTATTAAAACCAACATGAGAGATTGTAATAATTATCTAGTCTATATAGGTACCTAAGTAGGTAATTACAAAAGACTTTGCCTTCGCTTTAGGTATCTGAATCACAAACAGGCTCCGATCCCCAGACACCGCTAAACTTCGGTCCCGATAAATGGGGCCGTAACTGACCCCTATCTTTTCTTGGCAACCGCCAAGACCCAAATTTCCTTTCTCCTATTCCCACCAAAATTCAGCAGGCTGCTAGTCCGCCCTTGCGTCCCAAGGTATGATAAGTAGAACCAACCTGGCATCTACTATTGGCAAGGGGATACAGGGGCTCACTTGGCAGATATCGACGATCCAGTCCTGGCCGCGGTAACACATAATGCACTTCTTCAGCTCAAAGGTTACGCGATGTAACAAAGCACAGCAAAAGCACAAAGGATGAGAAAACACTGCCTAGTAGCCTCGCACTGAGTAATCTAAGCCGAAGCGATATATCGACTCTGAACAATTTAGACTTACAAAAGCTGGACGAAGGGGCTAAGGTGCAGACGTATACATTGTAAGATTATAATAGAATACCTACGGCAAAATACAGAAGATTCCTTTTCGCCCCCCTTGAGACGTAACCAACCCATCGCCACCGCATATTTCGTACAGTGGTCATGCAGTTGGTCACCGATATAGGGCAGTACGGACAGCCACGCGCGCTCTCCATCACTAGATTATTTGGAATAGATATTAGTAGCAGTCCCATGCACTGTTTGGTATGATATGAAGATATTCCCTATGTTTTCACATAAACGCACGCTGATACCTGAACAGATTATATAGTCCGCTTATTTATTATATAAATTGACTACATTTCGTATTTTCGATTGCTTTTCTGAGGGTAAGTGTTCTACAGGAATATACCTTGGCAGTTCAAGTAACTCGACGTGCACAAGATAATCCTTATTTC
Source organism: Daldinia sp. FL1419 (assembly GCA_025201765.1). Classification (NCBI taxonomy): domain Eukaryota; kingdom Fungi; phylum Ascomycota; class Sordariomycetes; order Xylariales; family Hypoxylaceae; genus Daldinia; species Daldinia sp. FL1419. Next base: position 208,004 of record MU623380.1, read on the forward strand.
TAGTTTATAGGATTGTTACCATCTATATAGTGATATGTTACCTAAGCTCTAAAATTCCGAATACTAGGATCGCTTAACAACCGCAGGCCATCCAGAGCTGAAGTCGAGCTTGTTCCAACCAAACCGGAACTCATTTGCGGGTGTCTTCGTTTGAACGTCGTACGGCACTGAGTTTTTCGTCTGGTTAGCTTACGTTACTCGTTATCAGAAAAGGTAAATGCTATAAAGGACTTACCATAGTGGTAGTATATGATAGGTCCCCCGGCCTCGTCATCAACCATTACACCTTGGCCGCCAGGAGCCCATATGTTATTGTGGGTTCCCAAAATCTCCTTGCCGCCATTGTCATTGGCGCAATCGGCCCCCTTGTCGTCAACGTAACCGCTACCCGGCTGTTTGGAGCGGCACACCATGACTTTATACACGTCACCCCGGTCGACCCAATGGCCATCGGGTTGCTTACAACATCGGCCGGAAGAGAAGAATAAGTAATACCAGTCTTGCCATTTGAAGATGTAGGCAGCCTCAGTCGGGCCATTGGGAAAAGCCGACGTTTTGTTATTGGCGAGATGGTTGATGTTCTTGTTAGCACCGTCCGCGATCTTGATCGGTGGGTCTGCTAGTGGAAGCTGGAAGATGCCCTGCTGGTATGATCCAAAGGAAAGGAGGTTTCTGCGCTTTCCACCATCGTCAATCGTTAGGAGGGCAGCGTCGAGGATATTGTACCTCTTTGCCCAGTCAATCTCAAGACGACCATGCCACTTCCAGTCGCCGATCTCTAAAGTCTTGGATGAGGCGACAAGGAGACTAGAGTTGTGTGCCCACGTGTGTATAGCAGGGTCCGTCACACCAACCGTAGAGTAGTCAAACTCATGGTTGTTGATGTAAACATAGTACGTGTCGCCTATGCGATGTATCGAAGGGGCACCACCATACTCGCGGAACTTCGCGGTACCTTCATGCGTCCAGGGGCCGTACAGCGAATCGGCCGTCCATACGCTGCCGTTCTTCCCCGTAGTGTACAGGAACAATTTATTATCCGATTGGCGCCGAATCAAAGCCGGGTCTAGGGTTTGCGCGATAGGGTTGTTGGGGATGGTTCCCTCCATGGCTTCGGGAGCCGGCCAACCATTCTGAGCAGAGACATACTGGGGTAGGAGACCTGCAATGAGGCCCGTCGTGAGGGCAACGAATGTCTTAGAAATAAACATTATGGCGATTAAGCACAATAATATTAGAATTGTGCGTCAACCTATTGGCATGAAAGAGGCAGTTCGCACAATTATCAGATTCATTCAAGAGTTAGAAAGTTGCGCCCCTTTAATAGTCAACGACAACATACTCGTTACGTATTAAAACCCACGCTATGGATAAACCCTAAACCACCCTATATTGTGGTCGTATTTTGTCACCATTCAACGCGGCGGAGGCTGACGCACTGCCACCTCGACAGATTACACTCCGGGATGAGAGTGGGTAAGGAAGTGCAGCTTTAGCTTTAGTAGATCTCATCCAAGTCGTTGACGCAGTGTACATAGGAGGCGAAAAAAAGGGTCCCTCTACACTATACCTATTCTTCGTCACTTATTATAGAGAACTCTAGATGATCGTTAGTAAAGATAGACATCTCAGATGAAAGGTCGCAAATTTCTTAAGTGTAGAAAATTGCAAGTAAATCGATTCATCCACTCACCTACACTACAATATTTATTCCATATCCCTGCATGGAATATACTACTAAATATACCGAAAATCGGGTAGCTGTGGGGTAATTACGCAGATGCAGTACGGCACAGGTGAAGATCCCTGAATGCCGTCGATTTTAATCCTAGTTCGCGCCTAGCCTTTGGGGACAACTCGGTCGTCGGTGTAGTCAAGCTCTGATTGGACATTATTAGATGGTATCACACATTACACAATTGAGAAGTATTCACTCGTGCTTGTAAACGTTGACGATACAACGCTGAGGATAAAATATATGTGATAGACGGAACAAAGTAGTATCCATGCAACCAATCTAGAGCCTCGTCACGTACCTAGTTCGTTCAGATTCCTAGCCGGATTAATTCATGTTCATTACACTTCGTATGAATACAAACTCTGGGTCCTTAATATACACACCAGCAGAACCCAAACAGCAGTTAATTATCATCCGCAAAGGGCAGCCGAAAGCGAGGAGAGATGAAATATTAAAGGACAGCAAAGACCGACCCCCAGACCTAAGACATCTCGCTGGTGAGTTATTGGATGTAGCTCAAAGGGGAAAAGCAAAAATGGAGCAGAAACATCCAGCAGATCGAGGTCGCATCTTCCAAAATGCAATAGGATACTCTAAGAGTATACCGGATAAAGCAAAGCCATTGCTAGATCTAGATCCAACTGGGTATGCAAAGCTGGCGTGTCTACCCCTGAGTCTCGCTTTAGACGTATGCAATATTTTGAAAATTCTTACTGCAACGCTAACTTAGGTATACATATCCGTACCCAAGCTTACAACCCGAAGCCATAATTCTTATGAGGATTCTCTTGCTGCATTCCATTTTGTTTCTTTTCTAATCTGCCAGTATGAAGAAGGAGAAAGGGACTACAAGAAGCACCATATGGAAGGCGAAACGAGACTGGAACAGCCCGAGAAAATCCTTACAGAGAAGGTCAGCTATCCATACATAGCATGGGTCAATGACAGAGGCTACAAGACGTACCAGCCGGCTGAGCCCCTATTTGTGACATGCGTATGGGGATTTGATGAAGTTGTTGCGACAACTATCCAGCATAGGCTGGAAGTACTAAATATCCCTCGCGGAAGCACAGGAAGATGTCTACGCACTTTTACTTAGTAAGGGGGCTGATCTAGAAATCCCGGACTATCTAGGGCGAACTTCTGTGTGGTATGCAGTGTTGCGTTCATATGCGAAGTCAGAACGCCACCATTTGGAAATAGTCAGGATTGCTGCGAAACTTGCTACATCACTAGCCAACCATGAACTCTTCTCGGTGTCTGATTCTATGCATGGTCTTGCGCCCTGGTGCCCTGGTGCCCTGTCATTCTAGTCCTCTGCATTGTGTTGGCGGAACTCGATGCATCCTATTTTGACTACTCGTCTTACAGAAACATCTATTCAGTGCTTGGGTGCTATAGAAGTGACGTCGATGACACCGGCATACCGAAGTATAGAACTACACTGAAGATAATATTACAGAAGTTCATAGATCCAGAGAGTAGGAAATACTCTGCACAATATTTCGTACAACAATATATTGTACAACAACTTGAGATACTACTTAACGAGCTCACATCGGCTAATAACTACGAAGCCAGCGACGATCCAATTACTTCAGCATCGGATTTAGTCGATTGGGAATTTGTGTGGCATCATTATGAAGCTCGAGAGGAAGCAGGGACGGAAGTGGTTGATTACAAGTACAAAGAAGTAGTGAGAAGAGTATTATCAGATCTAGGACATGAAGATAAAGATGAAGGTATTGCTGATTAGGTAGGTATCTATCTAACCTAGTTCAATGCTATTCTTATAAAGCTTCACTTTTCCTAACGTGAATATTCGAAAAGGGGCTAGGTTAGTTACTACTAACCTAGAAGTCTTATATATAGGTACCTAGGTACCTAACCTAACGTGTACTCGAGTATCCAAGTACCTACGTACCTCTTACACTTTGCCCCACCATCACCGCAATGGATCGCTTAGTTTATTTAGTGGAGACCCATCTTCTGTCGCGGTCCCTATTGATTTCAATTCTCAAAAAAACATTTACCATTTACACTAACAACGTTGAACCCGTCTTCTTCAGAGTGCGACACCAGCATAACAGCTACGATGGATAAGTCTGACCTTGTTGCATACGCCAAGGAATATGCAACTACTCAAGACCTATACGACCTCTTGGGCGTGACGTCTGACACGCCCAAGGAAGATATTCACCGTGCATGGTATGTCAAATTCTAAGTCTTAAGCATATGGGCTACACTACTGACACATTTTCCGCAGGCGTAAACGCAGCTTAAAATATCACCCTGACAAGGCGGGAGCGAATTTCGATCCGGAAAAATGGGAACTTTTCGAACGGGCGCGGGACATTCTGTCCGACGCTCCTGCACGCGAAGTCTACGATTCGCAACGATCCGCCGCCCTCCTACGTGAACAGCAGCGCCGCGCTATGGACGCCAAGAGGCGTGCTATGATAGATGACCTCGAGGCACGAGAACGTGGTGCTATAAAACGCCCACGTGGCGAGGGTGATGCTCCTACGATGAGCGAGGCTGAGAGGAAACGACTAGTTGAAGCTGGGAAGCGGCGTATGGAAGAGAGGCAGAGATTAATGAGAGAAGCCGAAGAAAGAGAAAAGCAGCGAGAAAAAGAACAAGTGGCACAAGCAAGTAAAGAGAGCCAGCAAGATGCTAAGTCGCTGAACCCAGAGAAACAAGAAACTCGAAGAAAGACGCCAGACGCTTCAAACACGGCCGAATCCAAGATGGACATTGATCCTGAACCACCATCAAAGAACGGCGACGGCTACGACGACCAAATCGCGGATCTCGAGCGACGATTAGAAGAAGCGCGACAACGAAAAGCAGCCAGGAAGGAAAAGAAGGCAGGACGAAAAAATGGCACACATGGCGATGAAAAACATAAGACACATGAGACTATACCTACTTCTGATATCCCACAGGAACCACAAGCTGACGAAAAGAAGGGCCCTTCCTCGTCGGGGACTGCAAAAGCATTCTCGTTCTCCGCTCCCACTGACAACAAGCCCCGCGCTAAAGGAGACTTTTCGTCGACGATGGCTAGGTTGCGTGCTGCGCAGGCCGAAAAGGAAGCTCGGAAAAAGGCGGAAGAGGCCAATATTACTTCTACTACCGCTGATGCTGTTGGCACTTAGCTACCCAAGTTACGGGAATGTTCTGCTCTGTCCCGACACCTTCTATTATCGTTCTTCTCTTTACTAGATATTATGATACCCCGGTTTTCCATAGAATGGATTTTATTTCAAGAATATACATTTAAATAGAGATATTAGTTCCAAAACAACCCTGTAGGGCAAATTATTTCTTCCTGACGTGAACGCCTTAAGACATGTCGGGGGCGGGGGGGTTCGCGTCCCTTGGTAAGGTACTTTGCATTCATCCTCGCGTACGAACCCACACAATATACCTTGAGGGTGATATACAGTAATATATCAGAGAAGCGGGTTTTGATATATACGGAAATATACAGGTTTCGTCTTTGAGACGTACCTCCTAGCAATATATATAGGTGGTGGTAAGTACCTAAATATCCTCACGCATGCCCAGGAACATTTGACATTTATACGCTTCGGTCATTCGACACAACTAAAGCCAGCCCTTCAGGCATCCTCTTGCAATCTCACACGCATCCAATCCGGTACAAATGCTTTAATCTTGACAGACTGTCCTGCGCTGCTTTCCTCATCGGCTCCCCATTTTACAACGAACTCGTCACGGGTCGGGTCGAAAGGTGCGCCGGCGGCCGTTTCTCCCGGTAATTCGACGTCCGTCATGATCTGTAGCCTACACAGCGCCAGGCCAATATTACCTACACCTCGAAGCCAGGTCCCTGCGCTGCGACCCTTGGTACCGTCCCTTCCTATGCTGAGGTTCGACGGGATATCCTCTGCCGACAACCTCTCCACTTCCCCATCCATTCCTTCAGCAATATAGGGCTTATATTCGAGAGTTCCTGGTGGAGATGGAGAAGAAGGACTCTGGGGGTATAATACACATGGTAGTATACGCTTGCGTACTACACCGCGGTGTCGCGTGCGGATCGTCAGCTCCTGGCCCACGTAGCACCCCTTGCGGAAGTCGATGCCTCTCATGAGATCCATGTTAGCCTCGAGTGGCAGCGCCTGCTCGCGTGGTATCTCCGCCTGGCCTTCCGCAACACCTAATAAGTATCTCCGCACGCGATAGGCGCTATCGTCGCTTTGCGCTAGGTCTAGTTCCAGTCCGTTCGTAGCCCCGCGCCGAAGTACTCGATACCCCATTCCAGGGGCACGTGTGTCCGGTAGGACGATGCTGTTTTTTAGGTGCGACAATCGTGAATCCTCAGGGGAGGGGAGGGAAGAGCCGTCCCACACCTGCCAGGCAGCTACCTCGCCCTCATCTATCACCCGAAACGTAAGCTTGCTCCGCAGTTTATATCGCTTGATATGCCGTGCCAGGATGTCTACTTGCCCAGCATCGACCTCGACAACGAAAGCCTCCCCTTCCGTCGCCCCGGCGCTAATGCCAAGCGTATCCCGGTAGACGAATACATCATGCAGCACACGGCCCGTTGCATTCAAAAATCCGCTATAGAAACCCGGCGCCCCCGCAGCAAGACTGGTTCGAGAAGAAGCCGGTGTGTTATGCCGATGTCTACTTCCACTCTCTGGCTCGTCGACCACAGACTGCGTGATCAGGCCGTGCAAGAACTTGGGCGCGTCCGGACCGGCTAGACTGATCAGGCGCCGGGATGTTAGAAGCGCATAACCGGAGGATGGCGGCGCTGGCGGAGGAGCGGTAGCACTTGCGCGACGTGACGTCACTGAGAATCGGCGCAGGGAGCTCTGACAAGACTGGCATATAAAAGGCAGAGGGAAGGGGCTGAGGCCACGTCCCGGGGCGCTACGAGGTAGGATCGGCATCGCGTAAATTTTCCCGTATGGAATGAGGAGCAGATTAGGTACCCCAGGACGGGTGGATTTAGATAGGTGCCGTGCCGCAAAACTCGTAAGCAACACGCAGCAAATAGTACGTCGTACTATAGTATTGTAACTAGTTATAGCTACGGTAGCCAGGTATTCCAAAGTTTCGGATATCTGGTAGTCAGCGAGGTCCGAGGACCTGGGCAATGTCGGAATCCTTGTACCAAGGGAACGGATTGGATTATCGTGAGGCTTTGATGGAATGAAATTATTCGTAGGGCGTGACAAGGCAAGGCAAGGTAGCCTTGTCGACTTGGCGTTTCCAAATTACGTGACCGTGCGTTCCGGAGGACGGACCTCGGATGAGGGAAGAAAATAAAAGCTGTGATGTAATTGTTCGTGAAGCTCCTTGCATTGGTTTTTTTTTTCGCCGTGCGACCTGCGAAACTTTCCGGCCGAGTATTACATAACTAATGCTACCTCTGTTCTAACCAAAGAAAACCAAGGAATTCGGAGCTGGCTCGGTGTCGGTATCCGAGGTCGGATTTCGGTATTGTCCGGACCCGCGAAATCCTAATCTCCTTCTCTACCCCTCCTACGTAGTGCTCAATTCCAGGCTAAGGATCTTTTATCTCGGTGCCTAAGCTAGCAGGCAAAGACTGCTAGTGTAGGTACCTAACCTCGCTAGCAGCCCTACCTGCAAAATTATTTCTACCACGCTAAGTCGCTACACCATGCTAAATACCCGGCAATAACGCTCCGATGTATTCCTACTAACGGTAGCGAGCTAGCGACCGGCTCTAGAGGGGGTTACAAACTCACAGGTAGGCTCTGCCCTACGATAATTGATACCAATGTAAATCCGCTTTTGCGAACTAGGCCGTGACTTCGGTTCGCGATTAAGGCTGCAAACCTTGATGCTGTGTAGATCCATTAGACCGGGTCAATGTACTGTACATACGATTAAATTGTCTAGTAAGTACCTCCATGCTAGGCGTAAGTATACAGCCCCCAATTGTGTCAGCACATGATGCTATCGATGCTACAAGCCGCAAGCAATCCAATAATCACATTGACTCGAATGGGATTCCGTATACTCCGCGAGACACGATCCGCAAACTCGACGTCAATCTTCCTTCATCTGCCGCTCCGGCCGTTAGATAGGTACCTAGTAAGCGATCCTCGCAGATCCTAGCAAACAATCGTGGCAACGGAGGGAAACGGTTTAATATATTATATACCTTAGTCATATTAAATTGGGACCGGGAGAAGTCCACAACGGCGGCGTGGATACATCCTCGAAGGTGAGTAAGTACCTAGGTTAGGTGCCTACTACCTATGTAACATCCATACCTCATACATAGGTAGGTACGGCATCGCATCTAGTTAATAAAACACACAAACATATCTCCCGTATCTCCATGGACCCTTTTTGCATAACTTCTCACCTTACACCAACACAAGTACAAGATAGGTAAGTCCGTAAAACGAGAGTATCCGTACAGAGATGCCGTGGGGAAGCTAGGGTTATCACGTCAGCGAACAAGCTCGTTATCTTATTATCTCACTATCTCGTGCGGATATTGTCCACGATCGCCATCATAGATCGTCTATGCTTCGCGACTCAATTGAATAATACATAATAATACAATACATAAGACAGACCCCGTACGTGGTACGATATAATAAATACTCGGTAATCGGTATTTGTTCGAATCGGATTCACGTCACGATCGTGCATACTAATAAGGTATAACCCAACATTACCCAACAATACATTCAATACCTAGACACGCACATACGTGCCATGCATGCATACCTACTAAGACATATGCCCTCTCCCGGTAAGGAAGAGCGCAAGGTGATGGACCATGGCAAAGCCGAGGGAATAGTCCGCGAAGAAAGGTTGCCCGGGTTAGGTAACTAACTCCCTTATGTGCGATACCAACAAAGTCGATACTTTCGAGGCTTCCTGCATATGGCCTCCCCCGTATGTACCTACCATTCAGAGCCATGACGATCTCCTTGCATGCATGAGGCGGCAGCAGCAGTAGTAGCAGCAGCAGCAGCAAGCGAACAGCTTAGAGCAAAGCCCGGATTTGTGTCACCACCTGTAACGTGTCTATAGATCCATTCCGCCCTACTTTACGATACATAGGTATGATACATCCGTTTCCAATTCATCCATAGCTGCATGCGGTATGGTGAGGAGACGAAGAAAGTGGCCTTGTGCCTTGTTGTAAATGCGCGTGTATGTATGTATGTAAATAAGTATATGTAAGTGAGCGCAAGTGTGCGTCTCGAGTATCCTCCTGCTGGTGCGTTGGCAGGACCGAAACTGCATACTAAAACCGTTGAAGGACCCAACTATATACACTTACATATGGTGCTAAAGGGTATCATGTTTCCCAAAGTCTCAAGGTGAATGGTCAACCCATATAGTTTAGTCATCCTATGAGATGCCCCAGCGTCGAATATCGAGTGCATGTAATAATTTAGTTAAGAAAACTAAGCTTGTTAGTTCCCTTTAGTGTCAACCAGTCACCGATCAAGATTAACGGCATCCAAGTACTATAGCTAGGTACATACCTACCTAAGCCACCTACCTACCTGCACTATGTATTGTACCTATGTAGGTAAATAGCTTCTTTTCCCCCATAACCTTTTGGTCTTGGCTTTAAGCCTAGGGCTGTTGAAAAAGTGATATGCAGCTCAAATGATTCACACGGTCGGGTTTTTTTTCTCTTTTTTTTTTTTTTTTCTTGCTGAACCACAAAATTTCATTGAATCAGCGTCGCTTTTCCCCGCCGACTGTCCCCTCCTTACCACCGTTGTGTCCCGCCAATTCGCAAAGCCTCACCGCTCCTCTACGATTTTTACGGTAGGCTCGCGGCCAAGCCAGGCCGTCTGTGTGGCTGCTCCGCAATGGCCCCCTCTACGTTCTGGCGGTCGACGTGTTGGACGTGTGGGTAGATGGATGCGTTACGATGGCAAGATGACTAACTTGACTTGCCTCTCTGTCTCTCTGTCTCTCTGCCTCTTGACTCCTATGTCTTCTGCCTTGTCGGCAAGTGACCAATTCAATGTAGCACGTCCACGACCCGTCCACCCCTAGCCTAACTCAACCTTGCCGTATACTACACTACTAGACACATGTACTTCTCTAGTATGTCAATTGTCTAAGCCTAGTTACTATGTTATAGACAACATAGTTAGTTAGTTACATACTACATAGTATATAGAACACAGGCGAGTATCACGTATATCGGTCAACGTATTCGTAGTGCCTGGTCTTGCCCGAAACTTACCTGGCCAACCCTAGGCACCTAACCTAAGTAATTGGCAATATCTTCACCGAATGCTCTAGACATTGTTTCATCCAGTCGACTTTAACAAGGGGTAGGATCTATGGGGTCACGGGAAGATCTCCCTTCAGGGTCCTAATTGTCTTATCCCGGGGGCCATTGTTTAATTGCCCATCCCTTCCCGCATACCGACTTGTGTACTTACTTACCTACATAACGTACATACCGCCTGAGGCACGTATGTCACATCGTGAGGCGCGTATCCAGCTTCCATATGTGCAATTAACACTATACACAACTATATTGACCATTGATCGACCCCACGATCTTCAACGTCTAGGTCAGACACCGAAGACGTGCAATAGTTACTCAATGGTCAATTCTCGAGATGGTAATGCAATGTCAGATAGTAAGAATTCTATCATAATGTCATATCGGCGATTACGGTCTTCCGATAGTGGCATCATTGATCATTATGACAATCACTCTGATCATTACTAGTTAGTACAAGAGTATACATTATACAACGTGTGTAATACTGGTGAGTGCGACACTGGGAACCCAAAATCATATGTCTCGCATGTCGAGATGGTGAAAGGCTGCGACAATAGTAGATATCGTGATTTGGAGTCTGTAAAGTCGGGCTTTGAAAGCAAACAACAGAGGCAGAGGCGCCCTCTTTACAATCTTACCTGCCTAGCGGACCAATATACAATATATTGGTCTTAGCGGGAAGAAGCAGTAGCTCTTCTTCTACGAGCAGTATAGAACATGCACGGTCATCATCATCGTCAAAGGGGAGCCAATAGAAACCCTTGATGAAACCCAACCCGCGGCGATAGTAACGACAATCAACCGCTATGACTGGCTCTTCACCAAAACCGCCGCCCCATACTATAGAGGGAGCGGTGACAGGCGTTGAAGCTGACCGCAGATTTGGGTTACCTAAATGTGCGGGAGAGCAGGGGGGGTTTGTTTAGGGCGTGGCCGTGCTTTTGGCTGCTCTCCAGTTGCTTTTGGGGTTCGTCTTGGAACGATCTAACCCTCAACCCCAGCGAGCTCTGTATTATCTCAGCATCGTCATCAATGAGTTCGCACTTCTCCGCTACCTCACCCCTTCAGGGAGGATAGAGATCGATCTACTGCAACTCGTCAGATGTCTTCATTCTGCATCGCCAGAAATGATAGGACAATCGGCATCGGGGAACGGCTTGAACCCCCTCCTTACCCGTATATTGACGCCTCTTCGCTGAATCTCTCCCCAGACTGAGCTCGTCCCAGAGGGGTGGCTCTCGACGGTGTAGGGCTGGCTAGTTAGCTGGCTGGCTGGCTGGCTGGCCTGACCACCCGGTTGCCAATTCGTCCCCAGCCGGATGCGAGGAGAGCATATCCGTTTAAGACATTAGATTAAGATTTGACGGCTCATCGTAGTAGGGGTCCATCATTCATCATGTATCTACTTAGTGTATCTATTGTACCCTTTTTCTCCATGCTACTAACCTCTCTCCCTGGCTCGAACGGTACTTCTCTAAATTGCCTATTACCTTAGGCAGATACCCGTCCTTTTCGTCGGTGTCCAGACGATCTAGACCCTGCAGATAATGGGAGAAAAGAAACCACGTAGCGTCCGAAAGGGGAGATTGAGCACGAATCGAGTGCTCCGTGCTTCATGCTCCGCGTTTCGTACGATGCGGTATCAAGTGATCCGCGGTTGAACCATAACCTAGACTTTTGGGTCCGGGACCTGAATGCTCGGAGCAATGTTGGCTAGCTGATGACTAGGTACCTAGTAGATTAAACCTAGGTAGTCTTCCTCCGACGCTCCACGAAAAAAAATTTTAACCGAAAAAAAAAAACAAAAAAACAAATCAAAACAATAATAATCACAATGATAATTTAAAAACCCACAAGGGTTATTTTCTTTCAGCCATGAAGGTAAACGAAATTGTGGGGTGTATCACGGACAGCTCAGCCCCCAAAAATCTGTTCCGCCTGAAGATCGCGGCAGAAGTTGATTGGATGGTTAACGGCCGCTGCCTTTGGCACGCCCTCCACCTCTTGCGGGAAACCCAGGCAGTTGGGTCTAAAAAAGTTAAGTTTTGACGGTACTTTGAGATTTGCACTTTAAAGGCTGAAACCAGACCCGTTTGAGCCTAGGCCGCGGTATCTTGACCGGTGGATCTAAGATAATCACCCGACGACCCGATATCGAGGTCGCCCTTTATCAACGACCTTAAGACGCTTTAGGCATGATGATGCCACCTCTTACTAATCCGTTGCCGCTATCTACTGCTACCTAATCTGTTGTTATCGTGTACTAACTATTAATTAGATACATTATCTAATCAACGTCTACCTATTGTCCAACTTTTTACCCCCACCGGAACAATTATTAAATCACAAGGCCAGAAGGGAAAGCCTTGTCTCGTTTTTGACTACTGCCTAGCGGGTGATGAGGAGTAATTACCATACAGCAGCAAGAAGACAGACTCAAGAAGCTTCGCGATCCCTGGCGAATGAAAGACCAGGGTAGGCAAGAAGCTTCCTTGTAAAACTCCAGCTCCTTTACTTACGTCCGTACCCTCTTCGAACTTAGCCCAACATGGGAAAACCAAGACTTTTTTGTTCCAATGATCAATATACTCATTCCGGCATGCGTCGGACTTTATGGCTTTAATGTTAATTTCCTCTTTCTTACTTTTTATCAACCTCGTCCATTCTTTTTCTTTTTCTTCTGTTCCCAGCCTGTGGGTTCATAGGTGTGCCTTACGAACACGACCTAGGCCTATTGCGCTAAATTTGCCCAAAGTGATGAAAGGGCGTCAGAATTATTTTTCTACGAGGGTCCCTTTGTCTTGACGAGAAAATCAAGGGTCAAGGGCCAATAATTTCTTCCTGGACCTCGGACTTTTCGTGATTAAGCAAAAAAAAAAAAAAAACTAAAACTAGGTAGCTATCTGGTAGCTTTGGGCTTCAGACCTGGAGAGGCTCGGGGTCCGGCACTAAGGCGGGGTTTATGTTCGCACCGAAACTTTTTTTTTTCGTAACTAGTATTGTATGTAGTAGGTATTAGCACCCAAGGTAGTAGGGGAAAAGAATATGCTAGCGGCGGAAGGAATAATAAACAATAATAAGGTCGGATGAAAGAGAATCCCTTAGGGTTCGATTACTAGTCAAAGATTAAAGAAGCCCTGCCGAAGAGTTAGTAAGATCCGCTTCCACCTCGGCATCTTGCATTGTGATGAAAAAAATTTAATCCAAGATTTTCCTTTTATTCGACTATCATTACCGATATCGCGTACGCCGCGGCGTGCGTTTTGTACCCACGAAATTCCACAGCACATGACTCAAGAATGATCTGCACTTCGGCTTTTGGATTAGATCAACCAAGATAATCATTGGTACAACTGTCATTGTAGACTTGATGTGATAATGTGATGAACGGGGAAAAACTTGTTCACGAGACAATCAATCACTGGCACGTCGATGAGGAAACTTTAAAAGTTTGACTAATTTATCTTTTTTTTAATTTTTGATTGATGGGCTTTAGCTGCATTTGCATGTGCAAGCTGTCCTAGCCTTCGCTATGTAAATGAGATTTAGATGAAGCGAGGCCTTTCGTGTTCCACTCAACCTTTGAGATTCAAGCCCAATATCTGCTGTCGCCGCAAAAAAAATGCTAAATAACTTTTGCGTGGGTTTGAAAACCAGGGAGCGAAGCAAAGCCCCGCCTATAGCCAAGATAAAATAAAATAAATGTTTACCGCTTTGGGTAACATCTGTTCCCGTAATCCTCCAATAAGAAAATATAGCTTGTGAGCGGCGACATATCCTCCCGCTTAAAAGCCAAGCCTGGTTTCTGGGCTATCGCGGTAATACCCGATACTATCCTCCTCATAATACCATAATGAGACAGAAAAGGAAAAATCAAACAAGTCGCTTGCGCTTGTAAAATGCCACGCCGCTATTGGTATTTTAAAACGCCGCCCAGATGCAGATGAATAAAGCACACTATGTGGAACCAGACCCTATGCTGATGCAAATTATTAGAGACGAAGAGGAAAGAGGTGATGATACAACAACGCTTCTAATACACCGATATCGTAGATACTACTCGTGTTGGGTTTCGCGGCGGTAAGTAGTATCCTTCGCTGTAGAAGTCGTTTTTGTTGCCCTCCTCATCTTCTTGTCTCGAATCAAGGTACTTGGTTGTGACTGTGCTCTCCTTCTGCTTTTCTGAGAATGTAGGTATTGATGCCACGGGCGGCGACGGGGGCATTGCCTCGTCTTCTGATGAGTCCGAGTCGTGCTCGAGCTCAGGTGGTGATGTTATAGAGTGGGATGATGATCGAGTAAGGGATAGAGCGTCGTAGTCTTCGTCGTCGTCTTCGAAGTCGTCCTCATCCTCGTCTTCATCCTCATCCATTAGATGTAATTGGGGAGATTTCGGTGGCAGTACTGTGTGAGAAGCTATCCTTTGTAGTGGTAATGCGTCGGCCATCTCAATGTCCTCGTCTTCCTCGTCACTGTCGCTGTCCGAGTCGGACGAGTCCGCCTCCCACTCGTCCTCCGCCGCCGTGTTGTCGGCCCATTGCACGTGCCTCTCTTCCGCCTTGGGTGTGGCTCCTCGGACGGATTGGTTAAACCAACTCTCTTGTTCTCGCTCGGCTTCAGCAAGGTCGAGCATTAACGAGTCTAGTAGGTTGGCGTGACCGACGAGGAGTCGGAGATTGTGGTCAGGGCGGGCAGCCTCGTTAGAGAGCTTAGCCCGGGCCTTGTGGGCAAGGAAGTATGTCTGTGTGATGGACATTGTCTTCTTCCTCGGTAAGGGTGACGATGTGGGTTGTGAGTAGGAAGGATGAGTAGGAGAGTGGAAAGGTGACGGTGAGGTTGCTGAAACCATTTTGTATTATGTTATGTTGGTAATGTGTCTGTGCTTGTGTTTGCCGTAGATATGGTGCAATAGGTAGCAATTATTATTTTTTTTGTTGTGTTGTGTGAGTCAGGCACCGATTTCCGGCCAAGGGTAAAAGCAATGACCAAACAGCGAGTCCTTCTCTTTTATGTTCAAGTTGCGATGGTTTGAACTTTTTCGACAGGGGTGTGGGGCGTAATAGTTGTCCGCGTTGGGTGGATGGGCTTGGATGGGCTAGGATGGGTTGGATGGAGTTGCCGGGGTGTGGTACCTTTACCATATACAAAGATACAATGGTACCAAGGTACGTGTACCCTACCGACCGCTGTTGTGGAATTTCGAGGCTTGCGGTGTGGAGTTGGAAGTGTTGCGTTGGAAGGGCGCCGTGCCTGTTGTAATATCTGCGTAATATCCAAGGTATCCAAGGGCTTGCCAGGCAAAGCAAATTCAACCACTGTGCTGCAGACAGGTAATATTGAATCTGGGCCGTGCCACGATCTCCAGATCTCGAGCTATTGGAATATGTTTCCTTGATACGTTCCTTGATATATTATCGAGTCCTTGATAGTACTGGATAGATTAAACAATGGTCCGTGGTCCTTGCTTTTTCTTCTCGTTTGCGTTGTAGGTATCCTTTGCAAGTCGTTTCCGAGTCGAATAGATGATGATCTAAAAGCTTGGGCTGCCCGGGACGAAGACGGGATGGGGGAGCAAGAGCTTCTTTTGTAATGTCCGCTGACTAGATCGTATGGACGCTTGTTTTCCCAAACGATAGTTGTACAAATGTATCGACTTGTAAGAAATGCCCATTACCACGACACGGTTACGGATGGACTTATGGTCCCTCGGGCTTAAACGGATTGGCGGGGGTTCGGATCATTCGTAATGGGCGCGCGTGGCAGTACAAGGCCCCGGTTACCTGACCTTACAATTGAGTCGTATAGTTAGTGGTACATAAAGTACCGTACTTTTGTATTGTATGTTGAAGCATGGTACTTTACACTAGTTTTGACAGCCCTGGGAATGCTGAATTCCATTTGCACTTAAATGATATACCGGGATACCTAGGTACGTATCTACCTTGCTTCGCATGTACCTAATGTACAAGGCATGCCCAGGCATGTCAGGTAACGCCAATCTACCCCTGTCGCTCTTACGCAAATGCGAGAACTGCGCGATGCACGTAAGTTGCTCCTTCACCGCAACAAAGTATCCGTACCGCTACCACTAATGTGCCTACACTAAAGCGTACGAGTCGGGCCAAGAGCCTAGGCTACTTGCACAAGATATCGATTCGCATCGATTCGCATCGATTTGCAGTTACCTAACTTCGCCGACCGCTCCTAAAGCTTGCTTAAGTCATAAGCCCGTTTCCGCATCCCACATAGGTTGACAGGGCAAGGGCATGGGGATTAGGGTTTCTCTTTTTTTCTTTTACCTCCTAACCGTTACCTCCGTCCGTTGACATGCTACGTGCATCCGTTGGCCGTTGGTCATCGGTCATCGGAGACAAGTTGTCAAAAAAGTAGTCATTTGCGAACGAGCGGGCAATCGGGAACAAGGATGGGATGCGACCGTAAACCTGCGTATCTGTTCGAATGGTCTTATATTGAAAGTTCTCAGGTTGCAAGCTACCGGTCCACCTGGAAAGTCGGGATTGACTGCTGACCGGATTGTGGCTCTGCCGTGACACGGCACGTATTACGAGCTCCCATACAATAGATACTAGGTTGACTATCTCTACTTGGCTATCAGATAGGTACGGATCTGTACTATATTATTTGGCTATTACCCTTGTACTGCATAATTCATAAAACGCTCGCTTTCGGTTTCCAATCCATCCCGCTTACGAAAAATTCAACGGATTGATAAGTCTTGAGCAACCCGTTCATACTTATGAGATCAAAATGGCACCGGCAAAATAAGACCGATTGTGATCGCACAACTCTATGCCATGGTTGCAACATAGGTACGAAGAATCAAACAGTAATAGTAAGATTGATATAACACGCTAATTCTCAATTGATCATTATAAAAAGTTCTACGTGTTACCAATGGGTACTATGAGAAATACGGTCATAGCACTCAATAGATACGGAGCGCGTTGCTTACGAATCGGATCTGTGTCGGGATTGCTGAGCAATACATTGGTATTGGCACACATAATACGGCGATCTACCGGTAAGGGTCGAATAGTCGGGTCTGGGGAAAAAGTAATTTACTTGACGATTAATAATGGCCAACTATAGTTTACACTAAATGGTATAGTTATTAAGGATGGAAAAAGGCATAACTCATAACGCCGAGTCGGTGACAAAAAGATTGCGGACTAAAAACCCCATGGCAAGTTGAATCAAGCCCCCGGAGGTGCTGCTGCGATGCTACTACGGACAGATACTAGCAACAGCATCCATGAACGCTAACTACCTAGTATGATTCATCGGCTTCGCATTACATAATATAGCTAAAGTTTAGTTACTAAACCAATCAACGAAGGGCTTCATCATAATTTTTTGTCGCATTCGCAAAAGTATACTACAAACATTCCTTCATTAATAATTACCATAAACCTCTGACTCTTAACCTCGTCGACGCTGATGCACCGTTTCTAGTAATGTCCCCAAAGTCCACAAATCTCCGCCCGTAACAAATCGCAAGATGAACCGATCGATCAATGAGGCACATGCATAATAATCCTAGGCCGAATGGGCTGAATTTTCAAATGTCTACCCAATATCAATGACGGCATGATATTATCTAGGTATGTAGCAAGGCTGCCTTGCATAAAATGACAAATCTACGAAACAACAAGGCGAGGTAATTTAATGCACGATATTTTGTCGTAATCTAATCAGTCGTCAATCGTCACAAGGATGGATTCGTCACAAGGGACTGCTATGGAATATATCGGACCTGAGACACTTTTCTTTTATTTGTCAACCCCGTAGTTATCCTATAGATCTCGGCCCCGTCATAAACCCGCCGACCCGTAGCATCCGCAAGGAAAAGGATCAATTAGATTCGATCCATCTCGGTCAACCATCATTACTTATCTAAAATGTCCAGCCTAGGCATTTTTTTATACCGTTAGGCTGCTGTCGGTCACATGGTTACCCAAGGCACTCATTCAACTCATTGGTATGAGGCATGGATATATTGTATTGTATGCATAATTGCGCATCTGCCGTCGTAGGTGACCGTAGCAGGTAAAATGGTTTTTAAATCGCTCTCGGCAAGGTCCCGCGACCGAGGTGATAACACGCGGCACCCGCGGTCTCTCCCCAGTTGATTGATATAGGATCGCCCATTGTCCACATGGCGCAGTGTGCGAAGACGTATGCAACGCAGCTAAACCCTGAGCGTATCCTAAGAATTGTGTCACGAGGGATTCAGGTACACCCGTTTGCGCACTTGCGTCGTAACAAAAGGTTACGCCCATCCTTTGCTATGTAGCCCGTTCGTCGACGACCGACGCAAGGAACGGGTAGGACTTTCGCGTCAGAATGGCAAACACGGTAAAAATGAAAGTATTCATTTGTTTTCGACGTTGCATCTCGAGTGCGACATTATTGAATCTCCTCCCCTTTGTTGATGAATCGCAAACGCAACCCGATTGGGCATTTGGGGCCTTTGTTCGAAACAATGCTTGCATAAAAACAAACCAGCTACATTACACTTTGGACACGACATCATAAATTATTTCGAGAACATTTCCAATTACGTCGTTGCTACGCTGACAATCCTCTCTGCTTGGCCTTCTCTTATTGACTGATTCGCAAACTCGAAACCACGATGTGGAGAGCTTCATAAAAAAATGAAAAATAAAAAAAGGGACATCCAAATTGCCTTACAGTTTTTGGAATAATAGGATCTAATGCGACTCGAAAGTCTTTACACTAGCAGACTAGTTGGCCCCTGTCAGCTTACCTACTCCCTTCAGCCCCGTAAACCGTACTATGTAAAACCGTAAAGTACATAAGTCAGAGGAGGGGGAAACCGACCCCCCTTAGAAACCGACCCCCTGTTTAGCACAGACCATTTATTACCCATTTGGGTTTAACAGAGGTACATCAGAAAGAAAGAGATAAATTATTAAGCATATGATTGGTCAAGGAATTTTCAGTTGCTATTCTGAGCATAGCTCCTCAAAACCAGCCAATGAACCAGTACTGCTAGTCCCAAACAGGCTTAGCCTTTTATCTAGCTCATCCATAATATGAAAGGTAATAATTCGAATAAAAGTATGATTTGCATCTGGATTAACCTTTTTCCGTTTCCCGAACTTTACCCGAACCAATTCTGGTTTAAGCTTTTGAGCTTAATTTGGATTATAGCCAATTAGAAGGGTCATTTTGAGGACAGAGGTTTTAATTGGTTGAAAAATAAGGAAAGATTCCAAAAGAAGAATAAGAAAGATACATCGAATTGGTATAAAAAGAGTGGATACCTAGTTATTTATTAGATTATGATTGGTCCATTTTGACAGGGGGTCGGTTTCTAAGGGGGGTCGGTTTCCCCCTCCTCTGACTTAGTAAAGTGACTAAAACAAAGTACACTACAGGACAAGGGTAGAAGTTGTAGGGCTGAAATTATATTATTACATAAGTCAAGGTACCTAGGTAAGTACCTACTAATGGATGTAAGCAAGGGTCTCCAGAAGTCACCGAGGTCATTGAATCATCCGGTTACCATTCCGTCGGATGTTTGTAAGAGATTACCTTTTCCCCAGGATCTCCGTTCAGCTTTAACCAATACAATTCTCCTAGTAGTTAGATATTTGCCAACGCCGTCTTTCACTTTGCCCAGCCTTATAGGGAATGAGTCGGGGCTCATAAAGTGGGAGTCATTGGTTAGTTCTTTTGCGTCATTGGTAACGTAACGATGCTATCTTAGCCAAGATCTCTTAACAATGGTATTTTGTGGCTCTGCAATTTAGAAGTTGCCAAACTCTCGTATGAGTCGTCCATCTGAGCCAATACAATTTCTGACGCAGACATTAAATCTTGGATAGCCTAGACTCAATAATATCATACTACGGATATTAGGTGCTGTTGCTACAACAACCAGAAATAGGACTGAAGAAGAAAAAAACCACATCTGCTTGGGACCTTTGTTGGGAATTTGGACGGTTCACCTTCGTAATTTTTGGCCCCCTCTACTTACAGAATAGCAGCCTAGCTAAGATCAGCTTGATGCAGCGCAATACACTTCCTGTTCCTGCCAAGGAGAAACAATCCTTCGGACCTGGAGTGATTCGATGCCGCCAGATCAAGATCCAGGGTCTATAACGGAGAAATGGGGACCGGGTCGGAATTAAGTCCACTCTCTCCAGTATTCCCCTTACAGAGTAATTTAGCGAATCATTTGGGGACATCCTCGTCCCATTCCTGGGTAGCGTGCCATCCAAATACGAAACTGGGCAGCCTCACAAGAAGAATTCTTCAAAGCAACTCATTGGTTGGGCGTATTGGTGAATCAACATGCATCTTCTAAATTAATTCATATCCCAATTATGAAAGAAAGCACTTGGGGCTGAGAACCTTGCATAATAAGACGCTGCTTGTGTCTAGACCGGGTCTAGGGGAGGGTTGCAGAGAACAATATCCGCTCATAACTCAGCCTTCTAGAAAACCTTCTCGAAGGCTTCACTCGCGTGCATACACGTGGTGAGATCTGCAGGAGAATTCGCTTACGTGAAAGCGTTTCTCCCAGCTAGAGACGAATTAGCCAGTCATCTTCGAGCATTGGCTATTCTACGAGCGGATCTGATACAACAGCCAGTTCGCCGATGTTACCCAATTTCCTTGGTTAGAGGATAGAAGCCTTTTACGTCTATGCGCGGTCTATGCAGACAAGCCATGCGAGCAAGCTAACAAAGAGATTTTTCCAAAAAGGGCCACTCACATCTAATCTCGTCGTTCCCGAAGGGTATCATTATACTGATCCTATGGTAGATACCTATCTAATTCCCCTTTCTCATACAGGCGCGGGCCCTTCTCCAGTATAACTACTACCGCAGGTAGCAGCACTACAAATAACAAGAGGATACTTGGAATCCTTCGTCTCTGCGTGTACTAACCAACATTGCAGGTACCAACATAATATACGACGCCCATTGGCGAAGGGGAAGGCGAAGGATTCATATTGTGCAACCCTCCCTTTTGCACAGAAAAAACGTGGCATCCACGGTCCCTGCGTTGCAACCCCAATCGCACAACTCGGCAGTCCAATTTCCCCTCTGACATCAGCACGCCACACGCGCTCACTAATAAATTTCAAATGTCCAAATTAGTTTGTGGGGGATGCTATGAGAAAAAAAGAAAAAAAAGGAAACTAACAAAGAGCTATCTATGGAGTTCACCACCACAAGGATGGAAGCTGGGGGAAGGAGGGTCAATGGCTTGCATATGGAAATATTGATGCACTCCTATCTAATGCAGAGATTCGAACGCCCAGTTGTCATGTCTCCCAGAGTTGATGACGGAATGGATGGTATGCAATGAGCTCCTTCTGACGCAAACCATAACCGCAGCCTCGTCGGCTTTCCATAGAACCGAGGGCCTGCTCCACGATCGACGCCGTGCAGGCGAGAGATACGCACGTACTCGTGGATTTTTCTAACCCTCTCGCGTGACCGCGGGTCAAGCCACCAGTTTCGCGATCCTCGCTTATACGTATGTACGGCTTGTCCCAGCGCCGGACTAGCACAAGTCTTGCGGTAATAAACTCGCAGCTGCGTGGGGATCGCGATCCGAACCTAAGCGCCTCGGGACTTATGACCTAGGACGTAGAAAGTGGATAGCGGAGAGAGCTCTGAGTATACGCCGCACTATCAGATGATTTATCGATTTATACTAAGATAGGCCTGACATCTAATATCCCGCGACTCTAGCGCACGTTAAACCCCGTCTACTCTCGTACTGTCGCCTACAGTATCTCAGCGTAGTGTAGGATAATGGGATGAGAGGCATGGGGGTCAGGCCGGCCCCCTTGTCTCTTCGCACGTGGCTAGACGAATGAGACAGGGGGCCACACACCATACAAGACCCTGCAACGCACGCGTGAGATACATTTGTTATGCCCGACTGGGCAGGCATGTCTCTTTGTTATCAGTCAAGCCATGTACCACTCTTACTTGGACTAGTAACGGCTAAGTTAGCGAGGGGGTGTAAGCACTTCTTTAATATGTAATCACGATGATTACATATCCGGCAGCTGTAAGTAAATTGCAAGTATTAACTCTTCTACTCATAGTAGTTAGTAGATCGACAAAATGCGACTTTGTATCTACCGTATGCGTATTATAATTAATGGGAAGTGAATAGTGATCAATATAATAAGATTGTTCTTTAATCCTTCTAGAAAGACTTCATGGATCATCGTTACCCGTGCGCGTATAGATTATAGATTAACTATAGATTATAGACGGGTCATCGTCGGATAACTGGAGACTCTCTTTCGTGTCGGTACATTGGGAAATCATTCTCGGTGTACCCTACCTCGTACCCAACCCACGAGAAAAAAGAAAGTGTATATTGTCCGAGAAAATCCGTGGCGTCCACTACCGGACCTCACCCATACCCTTGGGACGCCGGCTCCGGCCCTACGAGTGGATAGAGTCCACATAGAACAAACGTATGTAATTCGCATTCAGCTTCGCATCTCTTCACCTCATTGTGTCGAATCTTTATCAATATTGAGCATGCCATAGTAGCCCGGGCTTAGTGTATAGTAGCTACCTGCTAATTTACTTTCTATCGTCTTTTCATTCCTCATCTGGTATGTCCCACCAGTTCGGTCGTCTTTCTTATGTCAGAGTAGCGGACATTGAATGCCATGCATATATGCAATCTGAGACGTCTATGCCCCGTTTGGGAATTCTATCATACATACCTAGGTCCCTTAGTTAGTATACTTCGTACATGCTCAGCAGTTAGGTACGAGAGTGCACAAGGTGACGACGCCGACCACGGCTCCATGTTCCCGGACGTATGGGCCACTCTTGTGGTGTACATCATCGCGGCTCTTCTTCTATGTATGTAGACAGCACTCGTACAGTGTAGATCAGATAGTCGAGCTGACCGACAAAGGTAGGAGATTACAGCTCGTAGGCAACGGGATCACCGTACCCAAGGGATAAGCAAAGACAGTCCCAATGGTAGGCCGACACTGGTTAAGCTTACAACGGACAGGGGTTCTAGGAGCTATGGCACTCTTTGGTCCCTGAACACATCATCATAATTATTGAACCCATCCCCGGTAATGAAGCAGATAATGGCCCGTAGGACTTATCTGATAATCTCCTTTCCTTAGCAGATTCGAAGCTCGTCTCCTTATCTATGGGTCTTCATCGCCATCATTCCAGGTCCGTAGCATAATTAATAAGAATACGACGAAACAATCCTACCCGGTGCTCGGCCAACGAAGCTGTCCATGAGAACCCCGAAAAAGGGTGGCCGGACAGACAAATGGGTAGGCTTGTCCTCGTTGACAAATCATTCGGGGGCGTAAGCAGCGTGAAGCATTCCCTTGTCCGCACCGCCCAATGAGAACCTCCGTCCGCGCTGCTGGTAGTAGTTATGTCTGAATGCAGTAAGAAATAAGGCTACGAGCAAGCACGAAAGAATGGGCAAGAGTCTGCGAGATCAGACTAGGACCGATTGATCATATCACATACAGCAGCACCTCTCTGGACCGCCATCGACCCAGGCCCAAGCCCTCGGGTTCGAAAGGGACCATATTTACCGTAAGCAATTCCTTCTAGAAGGAGTCTCCCATGCATGAAGAATGCTCACTCCATCCGTATGTAAGCCTCATTAGCTTTCCCCGGAAACACCTAGGGGAAGCTTTTCGCGTCTCAGACCGCTGTCGAGACAAAGCAACGAGTTAATCAATCACAGCTCATAAAATAACATGTCATCTAAGCGTCACTTCGTCGTCTTTTTCCAGCCACGGCTATTCCATTCCTAAGCCCTAACGCTCAGACTTATCTACGCTAGCCCGCAATTTCCTTCCCTTCCGCGACATTTCGAAGGAAGGGGTTTATTTGTCGAGAACGGCAAATGCAGTAAGTCTAGCCGGTTTCGACTTAAGGGCACTCGGCACTGGCACTGGCTATGGTACGAGGCGGGATGAGAGTAAATGAGAACAAACGCCATAGTGCAAATTTCCGCGTCCAAGCTCTCTACCGCTAAAACATATTCGTGCGTATGTATATATTGTACCCCGGGAAGTATCGTATGTAGCTGTCTAGACTTTAAGCCTCACGCGGTCGAGACCCAGAAAACGAGGTCTCAGCACCGACAACGGTGCGGTACTACCAAGTAGCCTATATACCGGATCATATGCCGCATCCACAATGGCCAGCCGTCCGTACCGTACATAACGTATCCTGCTACCAAAAGAGTAAGTCAGGAGAAGGATAGTTAGAAGAAGAAGAAAAAGCAATATCCGCCTTTTTCGCACAAACGTCGTCGCGCACGGATGCTTCAAGGGTTTCACCGACACATCCTATCCCATATCCCGTAGCCATGGTACACAGTGCGTTACCGCGGAACCGCCGCATTGAACCTGATCCACGATGCTAGCGCAGCGTACCTGAATGTACCGCAGCCCCAACCACTAGCAGCGGCAGCCTTCTTCCCAGACCCAAGTCCTCGGGTTCCAGCTGCCGCAGGAACTAGCTGGGTGCGGTGCGCAATTCCGTAGTCGCCGACTCCGGTGTTTAACAGAGACGTGCGTAGTATGGATGTGGTCGCCGGGCTCAGGCTTGAGACACCGTCTGGAACCTTATAGACGGATCGCATAGATGGCACGATCGATGCGCGCTGCATTATCGTTGAGCTAGACCTCCTACTGTGCAATTCAACATTTCCAAATAGCTTCCTTCGCACGTAAGACATTTTCCCGCCCGTGCCCGCGTTCCGCCAGGGGGTACATATGCTATGGACCAGGTTTGCACGTCCGCACGTCCTTATTCCCGTGGCGTAAGGCAATAGGGGCAGAACCGTAAATCGACCAGCATCCACGCTTCTAGAACGCAGCACAATCGATATTAAACTCCAATCCCGCGCCCAGACCATCCCCTTCCGTGTTGCCGGGCTAGCGCTATGGCCTCCCAGTCAGGCCATCCTGCTCCCCCGTCCCGAGCCCGGTTCCCGCGTCAACGAGGCTCCCGTCCGCGGAACTAGTAGCCTATCGATCCATTCGCCGAAGGCGGGTAGCCTCGTCCCGTGCTGGGTAGCCGTTTGTGGTAGTATTTTAGGCAGTTCGGTGCCGAGGGCTATGGGTACCCCTGATGTAGGCCCTCGGAATTAGACTCGAATAAAGATGGGAAATCCGTATAATTTAATGACGAGCCTTGTGCGCTTTTCGGGTCGGGCACGGGTGCTTTGGACGCCTAATTAACCCCCTAAATTGCCGCAATAGCCCCTGAATTACTTGCAAAGGGGGTGAAAGTAACGGTAGTGGTTTGGTAGATTGGGCGTTGAAGGATTCAATAAAAACTCCTTTTCCATATTATAACAGGGTTATTGCCGTCGACGTAAATGTTCTCAATGTTATTGGATTACAAGTCGTAGCTAGCTGTAAGAAATTTATTTTCTCCCGTATAACAGCAAAATTTACCCTCCTGAGATGGCCGTGAGCATGGTGAGATGAATTACATCAATATCTTTAGGTACTGTAAGGGGCATATTCCTAACAAATATCAGCAACCTGAGGCCATGTCAGCATAGCCACGCATTTAACCTTTAGATGAATGCTGGATTCGGAATATGCTACATGGGTATCAAATCCCAAGTAATGTCAAATGACTTCGTAAATTTCGTTGTCTATCGACGATTAACTCTTCCAATGAAATAATCTAATTGTGGTGGTTACTCAAGCCGTAACTTCTTTCGTTTTCTTTTTCCGCCCACCTCCCGATGCTCTTCAATATTCAATAGAGCTTCTCGCTTCTTCTCACCCACCTCCTTCATGTGGTCACGGATAAACCTGCTCTCTAAGTTGACGCCTTCTTCTTCCCATTTCTCTAGTTCCCTGCCAACACGGGTTTCTATAGCGTGAACACGTTCGACGTCCCTCTGCCCAATAAAGGTAACTGCATCACCCTTTCTCCCCGCTCGGGCGGTACGACCCACGCGGTGAATATAGTCGTCAGGGTCTTGGGGGACGTCGTAGTTCACCACGAGGCTTACTTCTGGAATATCCAAACCTCGTGAAGCTACATCCGTGGCGACGAGGATACGTGCTGCTGAAGCCCTGAATCGTCCCAAGTTATCCACACGTTGGCGTTGTTGTAATCTGGAGTGGAGAGATGTAACACGGTGATTTAATAGTCGTAATAGGTGGTGGAGGTACTCGGCAGTCGAGGTTCGATTGCAGAAAATAATAAGCGATTTTTCGATGTTGGCTTCCGTTAGGAGGAATGCATGTAGATAGTACTCCTTGTGTGTAACATTGACTTGAATGTACATCTGATGTAATGCGGTTGGAACGGCGAGCTTCTGCGTATCAACCTCACATACGAAAGCTGGCTCCTTTCCGCGTTTTGGCGGCATATCTTTCAAGGCACGCACCTCTGGCGTAATAGTAGCCGTAAACAGAAGCGTCTGTCTCTCGCTTGAGGGTGGAAGGACTCCTAGGCATTCTTCGATGTCTGGTAGCATGCTCCCGGGCCCCCCTGCCGCTAGTAATCGATCCGCCTCATCGAGCACAACAAATTTCACCCTCCGTAAGCCAGCTATCGTATCCTCTCCGGAAGAATTGATGTGATCCGCTAAACGACCGGGAGTAGCAATTACGACGTGAGGCCTTTGGGCAAGAGCAATGGCTTGTGGGCGCATGTCAGATCCACCGGTAATTAATATTATCTTAAGGGATTGAGGTGAGGATATCGCCTTGAACTGCTCGTAAATCTGTAAAGCCAATTCACGAGTAGCTGTCAATACTACCGCGTAGATGGAACTCGGGTCTTCGGACCACTTTTGTAAGATAGGTGCAGCGAAGGCGACTGTTTTTCCCGAACCTGTCCGACTCGTTCCGATACAATCTCTACCCTTGAGAATCTCGGGGATACAGGCTTTCTGGATACCCGTTGGCCGTTTGATTGCCATGTTGGCAAGTGAACGAACAAGCCATGGCTTCAACTTCAACGATTCGAAAGTCGTATGACGGCTCACTGGGGCGGCGATAGGGGTATTCACAGGGACTGCCGTTGGTAATGAGCTCTCAGACGCTTTGGTCTGCGTATTGCTAGTACCCTTCCGCTTAATCCTAGATGGTACGTTTATGGATGATGTACCCGGTTCATCAGCAGCGGGAATTAATTCGGCGGATAGCCTGCGTCTTTTACGAGAAGCCGCACTGTCGAGCGAGTCGGATTCCGCTTCCGATCCCGACTCGCTTCCCTCGGATACATCCTGACGCCGCGACGACGAGGATGGAGAGTCCAGTATTTGATCGTCCGACTCAGACGCGGATAGAGCGGCTACGTCCGTTACAGATGCAGGCATATTTTATTTTAATACGCACAAAGCCCGTATGTAGCCGCTTGTTTATTTGATATCACTTCTAGGAAGATGCATCAATCAACATTTCGCTAAGCGCTTGTGAAGAAAAAAAAAAAAGTTGAAGTTGATACTGGATCAAACAGGGGTCTTTGATGTGGGGAAGAATTCAACATTTAAACCAATGAAGCACTGCACTTTAAAAGTACGTAACTACGCTAAAGTAAACGCGCGGCTGTTGGTGCAATCGACTACTCCAATTGCCAGATTACCTTTTTAATGGGTCCTCATCCTTACTATTCCTATGGCCACATCTATTGGACTGTTTTCCTGCAACTGCATCTTGAAACTACTATACGTGATCGTTAATGCGGGAAAGAGATACTTGGGTACATTGACATACATGACCTCAGAAACAGCGATTTGCACCCACCCTGCAATCTATGATTCGTGCTTCGTGTCCTATGTTCCCTTTAATCAAACTCTCTCAACTTGATGGTTTGTTTTTTCTTGTTCTTCATGTTTCAAAATATCTAATAAGATGGAGTCGTCGGAAAACTAGGATAAGATGACTGCTAAATTCTACTAGTTACGATCTTTAACGAGTTAGGGAATCAATGTAAATACTTAGGTACTTACTGTATTGTGTGTATTTTTATTTTATTTTTTTCATCAAATTGCCAGCCCTACGTTGTGATAATATCAAGAGCCGGACGTATGTCGCCCCAAAGGATTTCGGCTAAGATGTAGCCAATCTCTCATCTCAAGCGCTTGGCAGCCTTTGAGCAGGGTCTAGAC
Organism: Daldinia sp. FL1419; assembly: GCA_025201765.1. Taxonomy (NCBI): domain Eukaryota; kingdom Fungi; phylum Ascomycota; class Sordariomycetes; order Xylariales; family Hypoxylaceae; genus Daldinia; species Daldinia sp. FL1419. Next base: position 236,197 of record MU623380.1, read on the forward strand.
GGGAAAGCATCTATCCATCCCTGTACACATGCATGTGCTATGCACATGATATTGCCCCTGACCATAGCTGGCAACCGGTAGCTGCTTCACCGAAGCCTTACGCTGCAACAAAAAAGAGCTCAATTTCACAAGCCAAATATGTAAGTATTATGAGCTTGCATAGGGGCGGAGGGGGTCAAAGGTCGAGATGGGAAATCTTTGTGGAAATAATTACGAATGCATCCTCATCCCTCGCGTAGTCGAACCACCATCGTTCAACGTCGTTGTTCGACACGAGAAGGCATCACGATCGGGCACCGCTCATCCTTTTGAGCCTTTGGACCCCAATGTGCAAAACTCCAGATGGACTTCCGAACCAATCTACTCTAGCTTCGTGTCGCTATCGAGAGTTGGGGTCCATGCCGTCTAACCCCAAACCTGGACCCCAACAAAGCTTTGAAAACTTCAAATGTATGAGCGCACTTGATGGACATATAGGGAATGTATGCCCTATGGTGCGTAGTTCCACAGACTCCAGAGTTGGGGTATTCGGTCTAGGGCTAGCTACATACACTACATACACTACATGGACATACATACATAGTACGCGATGGCGAGCTACCTACCCACCTCAAGTCGAGAGGGGGGTTCATACGGTATCTAGATGAGCACTGTCTTACGCTCACCTTACCGTCGTGCGGTACATGGCTGCAACGGTACATGGAGCTTGACATGTTATAAGTTCGGTACGTATATGTGTACGTGCATGCGATGGTTGGCAATTGCTAGCTTACCATCCAGGTTGCGGACTACTATTGTCGCTATTCCTTCCTGGGTTGCCGATTTCCGACTAAATTTGAGATAATCTCGCCTACTCCGAAAAGTAGTGAGAAATAATGGAAAGTAATGCGCATTAGCGGTCGACCTAATACAGTCTGACACAACAACCGGACATGTCAGCAACGACAAGACCTACTTGGAGTCCTGTCGAAACATTTCTCGACAATGAGACTCCCAAGCTATGAGTGGTGGAGCCGGGGACCAAGGGTGGATCAGTGATGTGTGGACAGGGTGGGCATGGCTCCCCCGGCCGAGCTGGTCAGGGGTCTTAGTTGGAGCTGCAATGTTCCACGATTTGATTCCTTGGGACCCGTCGTCCATGATCGGTCGACCGTCAAGTTGGACCATTATTCAACCATTCGGCCATTAAGACGATGATGGAAATTGTACAAGAGACGGTACTGTACGACTTCAGACCAAACCCCTTGCACGCAATAGCTACTCCTCAAACAAATGTCGACAAATGCAGACGAAAGTACATATAGCATTGTTTTGATTGTCCATTCATTCCACTCATGTGGACGATGATCATTTTCGAATCCGAGCGTCGTCACATCTCCAGGATGTCCCAGGTACTGGGGGCTAAGCGGTTCGGATAACTAGGTACAATAGAAATCTGATCTAGTGTACATATTGTACCTCACCTCACCTCACATGCGTAAGAGAGGCGATAGTAAGATCAATTGTTATTACCGATTATAGGTATCTTACCTTATATATTTTGATTATATTGTATTATCGTATGCTTTGACACCGTAATCAAGAGTACCTAGGTAATTGATCATACAAATCCATCTTATCTTTTTTAGTTCTTCTTACTATAACTACATACTTCAATAATAATAGTTAATAACTAATGATAAAAAGTCTTTTTATGGGTTACCTAATTTTTCTTTTTTATGATCTTGGTTTTGTGTCTTTATTATCTATTGCTAACCGCTAGACATTTCGTCTCATATTTCAATCCGAAACCTACTACACCAACTTGAACCAGAAAACCCACATGGCATCTCTCTCTCTCTCTCTCTTTCATAGCTAGTAGTTGTCTTACTAGGGTGCAAGCTTCTTCTTCTTCTTCTTCTAATACGTCCCTTAGGTTCGGCCCGGCCTTGATAACTTGGAGACTTTGAATTGTACTTTGTATTTGCCTTAAATGGTAGGTACAAGTTGTACCTAACCTTAAGTTCTAAGGTACTACAAACGTAGTAACTATTTATTCTGCTAAGCAGCCCCCACTAGCCACATGTTCGCACCTTTTCTTCGAATAGGTACTTTGATACTTCGATATTGAATCTACCTAGGTAGTTACAACCTACCTATACATTATCTATTGTATCTATTGTATCTATTTCGCCTTAAAGCCTTCTAGGTATGTATAGGGAATTCTTAGCGGTTCATTACAAATACTTTTATATCTGCTGCCTACTTCAACCCTCCTCTTTTTTTCCCTTTCGTTATCCACGCATTCGTTCAGCGCATATGCGCAGGTACTAATTGGTCCTACCTAGCTTAATACACACCCAGCGATACAAGAGAAGAAAGACGACCTAAGAGAAAGAGAGAGAGAGAGAGGGATAGCATACATAGTACGGCCGACCGTTGTTTTGCGCCGTGCATCCCGACTGGTAAAACCGCCTCCTACCTAGGTAGTCTCCAGTTTCCAGTCTCCATCTCTCTATTTCTCCAATCGCCAGTCCCGTCAAGAGTCTATCAAGTTGCATTAAATCTACTTTGACCCATTTCCACATTCGATTCGCTCGTTGATTGCTGGATTTGTCGTTTATCGCCCAATCTACAAGACTTTGGCGCTGGGGACCTTGTTACTTACATGGTATTAGCATAAGAGCCACGAGAGCCCGCATCAACACCCCTGTTTTTAATCGAGGTCCTTGTTTCTGGGTCCTTGTTTCTGGTTCATATTCATCTGCCCCGTCCTTTTTTCTTCCCTTCATCGCTGTTCACAAAAGCACCACCACTTCAAAACTACTTCAAACCCGTCGAACCCATTCAAGCCCCCCCCCCCCTCCACTCCTCCTCCCCCCAAGGTCTTAGCGGGACAAGGGGCCAAGCTTCACCAACGACAGCTCCAAAGATTCCAGGTTTAATCTACCTAGTCAACTACCTACCTAACTTAAACTACCTTACCTTTGGAGTCCTTGTCGTCCAACAGGTCTAACCAAGTCCTTTTTTTCCATTTTTCTCCGCTTCCTGGACGGGAAACTAAGAACGAGAACCAAAGGGTTAGTTATATCTCCTACATACAAATAAACCTATTACCACCTTGGACTACCTTGGGCCACCTTCAACTTTTTACACTGGACTGCTGGGCATCCAACATTTTGTGCAGGGGGGTTAATTTCAACCACGCGCGGCACACAAGCAAACCACCTCCTCCACACTCTTTTTACTCCTCGGTTCCGTTCCCCACGACTTATCCACGATTTGAACATTTCATTTATTTCAGGTCTCGTTTAAGACTTGATTGCCTCTGGAATTATTTCATTTATTTGATACGATTTCGAATAGAATATATAATTCGCCTTTTTTTTTGTTTCTTTTTTTTTCTACCACCAACGGATCTGGCAATACGTCACTCCAATATATTACCTTGTGGTGCTGTGTGACCTCGTTAAAGGAGCAGACCTGGACGGGATACCTAGACCAATACCTAGGCATAACCCAGGCATACCTACCTGGACATACCTGGACGAGTCGTGTTGACGGACTGTTACATACAGCCAGCTTCGGCCCTTTTATTTCCTCTTTGTACTCGATCAGCCCGACCGCTTTCTCGGCAAACTACACCACGAACACGCACTCATCCATAGCCTACAGCCCACAGGCTTGCTGCGCAATCTTGTGGTTTGAAAATTGACCTACCACAAAATGCCCGATCACGAGAACCCTCAGGCCTCTGAGCCCGTAATCCAAAATGTAATTGAGCTTCCCTCCCTAGCTTCGCATCCCAGCCTTGCCGTCATTAGCTATCCTTGCTTTGTCCTCTCTTGCCTGTCTGTCCTTTTTATTCCTCATCTACATTCATCAAGCTTCCCCGCTCGTGTGTGCCTGCGATGCTAACATATTTCCATCATGAAGGTCTCAACTGCTGCAGCTCTCGATGCCGCCGTCAGTACCCCTCCACCAGCTCCGACACCTATTCCCATCATGTCATCTTCTCCCGCACCTCTTCGACCAGCACTCGCAGGCGGCAGGCCGAGCGGCGGACGACCGCCAAGATTAGGCTTGGCCATCCCACCATCCCCTAATGTTAAGCCGGTGGGCGCCGCAGCCGCTCCGTCGCGGCCTCAACTTACCGTCCACGTCGCTACTCCGATGGGTAGCACCGTCGCACCATATGAACAACATCGTCCTACAATTCAACCCGGACAGTCTGCGAGCGGCGGTAGCGAAAGCAGTGCAGCGCATTCGCGATCCGGTAGTTTTGGACCTCTCGATGGAAGAGCTAGCAACCCCACATCCGCAGGTTCCCAATTCTCTGCCCTATCATTCGCGTCACAATATGGCATCGGCTCGAGACCGCAGGGTACTCCAGACCCCATTTCAGCCGTCGGTTCCATCTACTCTGAGAGAAGCGAAGGGGGTATCGGGATGGAGCGAGATAGCAGTATGCAAGGTCTCGAGGATAGCTTCGATAAGCTTACACTAGAGAAAGCAAGAACTGCCGATGTTGATGAGCTCGACGATAATGGATGGAGAATCGCAAGCGCAGAGAACAGAATCGTCGAGCTAGGTAGCCTAGGTGAAGGTGCCGGTGGTGCCGTCACACGATGCAAGCTAAAGGGTGGAAAGACGGTATTTGCATTGAAGGTAGGCTGTCTTCCCTGCAATTCCCGATTTTTACGAAAGGACTGGCACTAATCATCTTCATAGGTCATCACCACAAACCCAGATCCCGACGTCAAGAAGCAAATCTTCCGTGAAATCAACTTCAATAAGGAATGCGCATCGGAACACATCTGCCGATATTACGGGGTTTTTGGCGATCCTGCTACTGCTACCATCTCCATCGCTATGGAATTTTGCGAGGGCGGATCCCTCGATAGCATCTACAAAGAGGTCAAGCGACTTGGCGGTCGAACTGGTGAAAAGGTTCTAGGAAAGATTGCCGAAGGCGTCCTCCGAGGGTTAACTTATCTGCACAGCAAGAAGATCATTCACCGAGATATCAAGCCATCGAATATTCTGCTCTGCCGTAACGGCGAGGTCAAACTATGCGACTTCGGTGTTTCTGGTGACTTTGGAACTAAGGGTGAAGCTAACACCTTCATTGGCACGAGTTACTACATGGCACCTGAGCGTATTACTGGCCAAAGTTACACCATCACGTCAGACGTTTGGTCGACCGGTGTAACTCTACTTGAAGTAGCTCAGCACCGATTCCCCTTCCCAGCTGACGGAACCGAGATGCAACCCAAGGCAGGTTTAATTGACCTGTTAACATATATTGTCCGACAACCGATCCCAAAGCTAAAGGACGAGCCGGACGCCAACATATTCTGGAGTGATAGCTTCAAGTATTTCATTGAGTGCTGGTAAGTCACCCACACCTTGTACTATTAGAAATTCAAAGTCTAACAAACGAGTAGTCTAGAGAAAGAACCAAACCGTCGTGCGAGCCCGTGGAGAATGCTTGAGCACCCCTGGATGGTGGAGATGCGAACAAAGCGGGTCAACATGGAAAGATACCTATCCCAAGTTTGGGGATGGGAGGAAGAAACGAAATCATAAACTACAAGGAGTAGTCTGGAATTAACGGCCCCTGATACGCCCACCCAAAACAAAAAAGCGGCTCCCAGGCACCCGAAGCCTGATATGATACCCGCATACTATCATCCACGTCTATCTAATAATAATAGGCAGATGAACAAGCAATACACGACGTGCCGAACGTCGCTGAGCACTACCGCCAGCAAGCCATAATTACCTACCTACACAACATTTAGACTGCCAGTACCAGGGGGGGTGCCTTACTGATTACGCCAAGGAAACATTACTGGGATACCCGGAAAAGGGGGGGGCAAGGCGGCTGGAGGAGGCAACGTATAGCGCTCGTATATAAATTCACACATATACTTACGGAGTTTGGGAGTGGGAACTGTAGGGGCTACAGGACTGATTAGGCAAATTCGAATAAATATCTTCTCAAGTGCTACGAAAATGTTCGGTACATGTGTGCCTAAGGGATTCATATAAATCAGATAAGTTGAGTTATATATGTCGTTGTTGGTGATTGCCCGGAGTGTACTGTCCTAATTTTAGCTTGGTATATAAATGTACGAAACAGCTGTAGCTATCACATACGACCATAAGATCTGGAAAACTCGGGATCCCGTCCGCTCTCCCATAGATAAGCCAGTTACTGCCGGATCAGTAGTTGGGTCGGTGACGACCAGCGAATCCCCGGTGTTGTATGTTTCTCCTTTTTTTTCTTTTTCTTTTCTCTCTTCGTATCCCGATTTCCCTTATATTTTTATCCCTTTTGGTTTCTTTCTATTGACTTTCCCCATCCCATGAGTTCCCCCCCCCCCCAACAATCCAGAATCCTACAAGCGTTCATGGCGGCCCGAAAGGTTTTAAGTGCGTGCCACCCCCTTTTCCACCTAACCTATGACTACCTCCTAATACAGGATATACGAATCAAAATAGGATGGCAAAAGCGTTACTTATGTTCCGTCAAGATAAGCCGCCCTTAGCTTATCAATCGCCCGCATAGACTCTTATATATAACGAGCATACCAGACAATCGTTCTTTTGCGCAGAGTGAATGAATCTGCATATGCTCCTAACACATCTACTTCTATACAAGTACCCCCAACTTCATCACTTGCCCGTCGATAGCATTCCCTAAAGCCTTGGAGTCATTAACATCTGCGTCTTTCTCGAGTAGAAACTGTATGAGATCGACCCTCTTTGCTTCTTCGACTGCTAGAGTTTCGCGCTGACTACACGCGGCTTGGAGGGCCGTGTACCCACGATCGTTCTATCATTACGATAGGACCACATCTCGTCGGCATATAAGTACCTAAAGAGGTAGGTAAGAAGTATGAACTCCTCGTGTTTCGTTCGAAAGAAAGCACTGCGCTTCTCCCTCTCCTTACATACTACACACCGAAACCTGGCTCCGAATAGTTTACTTAACTGGCCACTCTCGAAGCTGGGACGCCGGCACCCTATCGTCACCTGGAGGCAGAGCGGATGAGGTTCACCTTTGGCTCGTCATCTTATATATTAAGCTTTTCGCAACGAGAAATTTTGTACTATTGAAAAGGCCCGGTTGTAGGTATCAAAATGGATTACATATAGATCGAAAGTAGATAGCTGTGAGCACATAGCGTATTGCTCAAAGTATAGCATTATACTATTCATGCATTGCTTCCCTTGTTACGTTATCTCAGCGGGAGCTTCGACTCTGCGTCCTATTTCGCGCTTCCAAACCACCATGCGTAAAGAGCCATTCGTAAACCCCTTGTTATCCAGCGCTATCCTTATACTAACCATAATCCATACCTTAGGTCAGGCATCTGGGTATCTAACAGATAATTTACCTCTTCAGAGTCTTCTGCTTCTCAGCCGCAACCCTTTCCCCTCTGCCCTCAACGAGCAAACCCTTCCTCCTTCTCACACCATCCATATACCTCTTCGCAACGTTCTCCCTGTCAGCTAGTTCACCTAGATCCTCGAGATCGTCCTCCGTAAACGGCTGCCAGAATGGATCCTCGTCCACCAAAATATCAAACCCTTGAAAGATGAGTTGCGGTTGTGCAGCACCTGACGTGCGCTTGCGCATCTCCTCCGCGAATCCAAAAGACTCTGCCACAGGGATCGTCGACTGGATGGTGAAGAATGGTGTGCCTTCTTTCATTTGCTCAGAGAGGACACGGCCGCGACGCCGCGTAATGACGTCGTACACACGTCCGAGTACCTCAGCTATCAGTCGCATTAGTATAAAATGATGAAAAAATTGCCAGATAAAGGATAACTTACTGCTTGCTTGGATCTCGCATGAATACATGGCGAGCATCAGGCGCGGAGACCAATCTAGGAAACCCTGGCGGATAGACTGTTGCACCGTCTTAATGACCTCTCCCGTAAGCCGGCCGAGACGATCCCGTGCGGACGCTTCTTCGTCCGCTGGCGCGACGGTCACGTCTTCGATTATGACGGCAACACCTTGCACTGGCTCATTACATAACGGGCCTTGGTACATGGCTAATTGAAACCCATACGTGATCTTGTCGCAAAGATGCGCGGCCTTGAGTCCTTCGTCTGCCTTTGGGCTGCTGTCATCTACTTGCTTCTCCGCGGCAAACACCTTGGGGAAATAACCGTCCTTGGTAGCGTCAATCAATAAATTCGGTCCCGTTCGTTTCGGCCCGAAGGCTGTTATTTTGTCGATAACACCCTTCCACCCCTCACGCCCCTTTCCGCTCTCTAAGCTCGCCTGTAATTGCTTCTTCAATTCGTCAAGAGAGAGACTTTTACCTTCGAGTAGATCGTCGTCCGCTTCAACATTCTGCCCTCCGTCTATTTCGCTCTCTTGTTCCGTATCCTCGAGCCCATTTCGTTCCGAGTAAAGGCGTTTGATAGCCCCTGGGTTTTTCAGAAGGAACTCAGTGACGTTTGCAGGTAATGGCCGTACTCTTATCGTGATGCTGACCTGTTTCGAGCTCGTGACACCAACAACAACGCCGCGTCCCAACTCCTTATTCACCGGCGGTCGCATCTCCTCCGCGCGCACGATTGTTTCTCTATACGGCACGATAGGTGCACCGGCCTGGATATCGCACCTTGCAAATCTCTCTTTCAGATCTGTCAAGCACCGTTCTAAGTGTAATTCACCAGCGGTAAGCAAAACATGTTCGCCGCTTTCGAATTGCTCGTACTCCGCACACGGATCACTCTTCACAAGTAGCTTAAGACCCTCGATCATCCTATCCAGATCGGCTGGATTGACTGGTTCAAGGGCAACTCTTACGATGGGCTTTCCAGCCATATTAACACCCGCTAAATTCACGGAGCCTTCCAGCTGGCTACATAGAGTTCCTGATTTGAGCATATGGCCACCGAGACCACCAATGCCGAAGACAACTCCGGCCGGGACGGAGTTAAGCGACTCCAGATTACGACCCATAAGCATGTATAGGGCCGTTACGGGGACCTTTTGGGGTTCAGGGGCCGCGTGGGGATTAGCAGGAGAAAACTTTGGCGATAATACGTAAACTGAGTCGCCAACAGATAGAGTACCAGAATATATACGCGCAAAGCCTATCAAATGCTCCGGATCGACCTTTTTCTCCTCCGTATCGTGTGCAGAGTCGTCTAAATTGGCACTATCGAGCGCTGTGGCAAGTTCATCCACCCCGTTGCTTTCTGCCGCCTGGGCACGAGCGAACTCCGCCCGTTTTTTCCTTGCCAATTCTCTGGCTTCCTCGGCGCTAAGCTGGGTAGTCCGTCTCTTATTCTCTGGAAGCTCACTTTCAGGTACAGAGACCATTTTACTGACATATGCAACCACGGGGTCTGATTTAGAGGTTTTGAAATTGACCATCGCATCCTTCACTTGTGGGTCAATATGAGAAGAACCGGGAGAATCCGCTAACAAATCAGGCAAACGTTCAGCCTGGGCAACTTTCGGAGACGGCAAGGACTCCACGACGGAGACCAACAGGGCTGTTGATAATGGCAGCCATGACGAGAAAACTGTCGTAAGGAGCAATTTGGGATCTCGCGACCTAGCAATATGTGGTGGTATTGTGATGTTTAACGATTTTGTTATCTTTTCGAGTAGACCAGGGTCGCTGTATCATAGTCAGCACGCTGCTTTTAAGGGATATATAAGGTAGCTCCGAAGTGAGCGCCATTTGGATTATGTCCCAATAAAATAAGTAGTAAAAGGGGGAATTATGCTTACCCCTTTCCATGATCCCCACCGATAGTTGCTTGGTATACAGCCCAAACTTGCTCAAGCACAAGCTGGACGAACATAGGCTTTAGATTGCGCCCCTTTAGATGTTTTCGCCCAAGAACCTTCTTAGTCTTCGGGTCCAAGTAAAAATCGCCCCATAATACCTTTTCCATAATACTTCGCTTAATACCAAGCTTCTTCTCGTATAAACTAGCAAATTGTCGTACGGTGAAAGCCCAACCATCGATGGCGCTGCTGAATATGACGTTATTCTTCTCGGGGGCGAAATATAATTCCTCGTCGTCTCGCTCTTCAAATTGTAGCTCACCCGCTTCGCTTTCTATGTCTCCTAACTTTGCCTCTCTTGCTGCCGCCGCGGCAACTCTCTCGTCCATGCGTTCCCGCCAATTCAAGTCTTCTTCCATACGCTCTCCCTGGAAGAAGCTTCCCAAAACGGCGTTGACTTGTTCGAGAAGCTTGTTGAGGTGAATGTAAGCTTCCCCCGGCGTCATCTTCAACTCGGTGACTAGTCGATCTATCTTGTTGAAAACAAGAAGCGGTTTTAACTTCTCCGTCCAAGCTTGACGGAGGACTGTGACTGTTTGACTGCAAACACCCTCGACGGTGTCTACTAGCACCACTGCGCCATCGCACAATCTTGATGCAGTCGATACTTCACTGCTGAAATCGATATGTCCGGGTGAGTCTATTAGGTTGATTAAGTATTCCTTAGGTACAGGTGCAGCATCTGGAGCTGGTCTTCGGAGCATAGAGAAATATAGGGAGATGGCGGAGGATTCCATAGTGATACCCCTAATCTGCTCATCTGGTCGTGAATCGAGATACCGGATCTTGCCGGCAAGTTTTGGTGAGATGATGCCATTTGTGGCGAGGAGGGCGTCCGTCAGGGACGTCTTCCCGTGGTCTACGTGAGCCAAGATACAGATCTAAGATATGTTAGCATATATTAGTATAAGCGAACGTCTAATAAAAGAGCGCTGGGATAATTACATTTCTTATATCATCTGCGCTTTGCTGCAGAGCAGCTAATTTCTCTGGGGTGACAACAGGCATTTTGGTTTTGTTGTATTTCCAAACTGTGAAGATATGAAGTCAAGGAAATGGGTATCAAGGACCATCAAGAAGGATTCGCGTGTATTCAAGCTGTTAATGCGCAAATAAGTCCGATCGGAAAACGTCGACAAAATGACAAGAGTTGATATTTATAACATTTTAACTTTAGGCTCAGGCACGTATAAGAAGTACCTACTCAGCTAAGATTAGATATTGCCTACTTATTAGTTACATGATTTAGAAACCTCCATTCTTTGATGGCAATGATTTTTAATATGTACCTAACATAGGTACTTAGGTACGCCTAGGAACTCGTGAGTTTTATTGGCTGAATTCCTTAAGCACTAGGATTATAACGACTCGTAGTGGGGGTTTTCTGTAACGTAGTTAGTCACTATGAATCATAATTGTTAGGTAGTACCTGAGATTTCCTCAGCTGTTGGAGGGGCAGGAGCGTATCGATAAAAGAACTGCCCCGCTGCCCCGCCAAAGTTTCGATTATGCAAGTGTTCTGACGCACCGACCCAAAAAGACTCGGCGAAAGGAGGGGTGAAGAGGAAAAGAAGGAAAGAACGCACGGATCACACAAAGAAGCCCTAATCCCGCCAAAACTTCGGCTCTTCTTTTTGCCCAAAGTAAATCCTTCTCCAGATCTTTTCAATACCAAACCAAACCAAGGGCCAAAAAATTGCGACGAGCCCCTCCACGGCTACGATCCCCACGATACACGATACTATTCGCGACATCGTCCTTCTGCCACACCACATTTCCACGATGAGCGGATTAAGAAACGGTGCTGCGCCTGTGCGCACCATCGAGGATGATAGCGATGTTGAGGAGGAAGCCCTCGTGGCCGATTATCAAGAACAAGTCCAATATGAAGATGGCATGGAAGAGTTGGAGCAGGTCAACTCCTTGACCATGGCCCAGCAAGCCGATGATATCCAATCAAGACTTGTCGCTGCTGCTCAGCCCTTGGACTTTTCCGCTCCCCTCGAAGTCAAGTTCCAAAGCTACGACTCTTACTGCAACTTGTTCCACTTCATCCTCAACTCCGACGGTCCTGTCGATTTGGAACCTCCTTCGGTTAGTTATTTCCTAAGCTTATATATATATATACCTTCAACTTGAATACTAACCATATACGATAGCATTACTGGGCCTGGGACGTCATCGACGAGTTCATTTACCAGTTTAATTCTTTCTCTTCTTACCGATTAAGAATTGCAAGACAAGCGAGGGACAACGAAGAAGAGAGGCAGATTCTACGCGAAAACCCCAACACATGGGGCTGCTATAGTGTGCTTAACGTACTGTACTCCCTGATCCAGCGATCGCAAATCACCGAGCAGCTCGCCGCCATGAAGCGTAATGAGGACCCCGCCGCCGTCGCTGGAGAGTACGGCTCCAAGACCCTTTACCGAATGCTCGGATACTTCTCCATCATCGGTTTACTCCGTGTCCACTGTCTTCTGGGAGACTTCAGCCTAGCATTAAAGACCCTAGACGACATTGAGCTCAACAAGAAGGCCATGTTCGCACGTGTCATGGCTGCTCACTTCACAACCTACTACTACGTAGGTTTCTCGTACATGATGATGCACCGATATGCCGACGCCATCCGCATGTTCAGCCATATCCTTGTCTACGTATCCCGTACCAAGAACTTCCAGAAGAACGCCCAGTACGACTCCATCACCAAGAAGAACGATCAGATGTACGCTCTTATCGCCATCTGCGTAGCTTTCCAGCCGACCCGTCTAGACGACACCATCCACACCGCTCTAAGGGAGAAGTACGGAGATCAACTACTTAAGCTACAGCGTGGTGGCCCTGAGTCCCTCCCCATCTTCGAGGAGCTGTTCAAGGCTGCCTGCCCCAAGTTCATCTCGCCGGTTCCCCCTGACTTCGATAACCCCGAGGCCAACGTGGACCCGATCGACCACCACCTCTCCATCTTCATGGACGAAGTCAAGACCAATATGTGGAACCCCACCGTGAAATCTTACCTGCGCCTCTACACAACCATGGATCTTAAGAAGCTCGCTGGTTTCTTGGAGGTGCAACCGGAAGAATTACGTTCTTGGCTACTAGTCAACAAGCAGCGCACCAAGCAGCTGCGGTGGACCGACCACGCCCTACTAGAGGGAGAATGGGTCAACGTAAGCGACCTGGACTACGCCATGCAAGGAGTAAGTTTTTCCCTCCCCTTAAGGGCTGACCCTTAGATATAGCAGTCCAATATTTTATCATACCGGAATGCTAATAAAAGATTACAGGATCTAATTCACATTTCGGAAGCCAAGGTCGGACGCAAGTTGGTGGACTGGTACCTCCGTAACCTGTCGCGGACGTACAACTGAAGCGGTCATTCGGGAGAGGTATTCTCGAGGCAAAAGGGTTAGAAAGGGGAACGTAGGGACAGATGGGTCCTCTCACAGGGTTCGTCTCCAGTTTGCATTGCACAGGCGTAATGGGATATTTGTATGTCACTCTCTCCACAACCACGGGAGACCAGGCGGGCTGACAGGCGAAGAGAGACGGGCAAAACAGAGAAATATTTCGGCTGGATGTAGGTAGAAAACGAACGGGACGCCGCTTGCCCTGTTCGTTTTTTTAATTTGGAAGTCTTATGAACAGATACGGTAATCAAATAACCGACCAACTGGTTTCTTCGACTCGTTTACGCGTGTATGCTTGGTTGCTCACCGCTGTGCGGGCAGACAAGGAGGCAGCCAGGCTGTAGACGGGGCTATTGGAGTTTGGACTTCTCCTAGTTCCGCTCATGATATCATGATATGACATGTAGGTTTATCGAGATCAGGAGGTAGAAGAGGTTTTTTTCTTCTTCGACGCCTCAACGTCGTAGCCAAGACCCGGGTGCATTACAAAGTGTACATACCTCTGTCCGAGTTGGGTACGGATTGCATGTGAATGTCTACCTAGACCTATGGATCGATGTCCCGCGCGCGCGCATGTATGTATGTATGTATGTTACGTGTCGTAGCGCAGCGCGGTATACTTGGTTGGTATACACGGCATGCAGCGCGGCGCTTTGGGGTAGTATGGTATGGTATGGTATGGTATGTAGTGTAGTGTAGGTAGGTAGATAGGTAGGTATAGGGTTGGCATTGGCGGTGGTGGTGGTGTCCCTGCACGACCTCATGCCCCGTGCTTTTGTGCTCTCTGCAGCCTCTTGGTGTAGATAACCCTAACCTACAGGAGCTGTCATCTATCTATGTTGGTACGTACGTTGGTAGTTGGTTGGTTTGATGGAGACGGGGTTCGGTGTGAGATTTTTATTTTATTTTTATTTTTTACTCCTCTTTAGCATGGAAGTATCTGCATTTTCGACATGTACCTAACTAACGTACGTACGTACGCTGGCTATTTTCTTACGTGACGGAATTACGTAGCTAGAATTTGGGCGTTTTCTTGACTTGCCTTGGTGCATTTCTTACATGGAGTAGAGACATGGCTTGTGCTGGTGGTGGTGGGTTTGTTTGTTGTTAGTTGGCAGTGTAGTGTATGTATTGTATGTAGTGAGTGGGTTGTGGGTTTGGTTAGTTAGGGAGGCCTCCCAGCACAGCAAAGCACAGCACAGCACCAGCACAGGGAGCTTAGGGCGCGAATGCGGATTCGGCGGCGGTGTTGCTGCTGGCAAACGGGGGCCGGACCCCCTCGAAGTGCCAAGCGGCTAGAGAGAATTCCTGATGGTCTTGGCTGTTGATATGGAGCGTGTATAGGTAGGTAGGTTATATATGCACATTGCTGATATATGTAGGTGTGGCTAGAGCTGCTGCGAGTGTTATATAGGTTTATGTGTGTGTATATGTGTGTATGCAGGACTTTGTGCCGCGTAGCTTCGGTGTGACAACGCGCGTAGCGCGCAGGGCTGAAGAAGAGCCAAGAGCCTTGAGGGGGGATGAGCAAGGTGTTGTGTAGGATGGGTGGCGTTGGAGAGATGACTGACTGGCTGGCTGGAGGTTTGGTTGATGTTTGGTTGAGTTGAGTAACTTACATGTCGTTATTCATAGTTATCACTATAATTAATACCTACCTCCATATTTCTACATAGTAGTCTAGGTCAGGCTTTGTGTGTAGGGGTATGCAAGTGGGTAAGCTCCGTAGGGCTCTATATACCTAACCTAGTGCTAATGTAATGTAATGTAATGTAATGCCTAATGGATAGCAGATGTACACTAGGTAGGTACCTATGTAATGCACATTTGCTATCCGAAAGAGGGATGAAGGGAGGGGGACATGGCATAACCATCTCCGTCACGAACGGTCTTGTATGTAGTAGTATACCTAGGTAGGTATGTATGTGTGTGAGGACCAGTGCATATGCCCTAACCTAGGTCGATCCGGTTTCCCTGAAGGAACGGTAGCGGATGACCAGGTTAGGAATGACAGTTAGTAGTTGTTGTAGTGTATAGTTGCAGGTAATAAACCCACTCGTTTGCTGCAACTAATACATCCTACTTCTATAGAGTTGTCTAGATGCATAGGTAGTTCCCCTCCCAAAGCAAGAAGCGAGTACGCCGTATCACTAACCGTCGTTGCAGTGGTGGTCTGAGTGGTAGTTCACGGGGTAAGTTGAACTGGGGGCAGATGGCCGCCTAGATATTAACTATCACGTTCCGCACAGCCACCTCCCGGCGGAATCAGCGTGCCGAGTGTGACGATGAGGCGGGTAATCGGCATTCCCCTGTAACTCGTCGACTTGGACTTGGAAGAACCGGAAGATCCTAGGTCTAGCATCGTCGTCGGCAAGACAATTTCTACATAGTGATAATATGGTATGGTGTGTTAGTGTAGTGTGTTGTTAGTGTAGTAGAGCAGCTGGGGGCAACTTTTTATTCTCGTGCTCCGCTGGACTACCTACCAGGTAGGTAGGTACCTATGCAAGACTACCAGTATACGCTACATACCTAGTTGCAATATCTCATATGTTACATACCAACTAGTTAAATCTACCTAGGTATACATATATATGCAGTTTAACGCGAGAAGACGATAACATGGGTCACGTATGCGCCAGTTGACATAAACGCCGCCGATCTCTCACGTATCTGGCATCTGGGGTTGCCTAGTGCTTTTCAACAATACGATTTTGTGGGTGGCACTACCTTGGTTAGGGTCGCCAAGGTCTATTTGACGATGCCTCACGGGACTTCTACATAGTCGGCGATATAGATATGATGTCGACACAAAGTATCCCCCCGCAAACCAAGCCAGTTATAGATGATCTAATTCCTATTACCTACCGCTGACCCTGCTCCATTCCGTACCTGATTCCCGAGCATTAAGGTCGTAGTTGATTAACCACATACCCGGAATAGACGCTCACCCAGTCTCGGCCCTTGCATCCCTATAAGGTAATTGGGCACATGGACATGCCCGAACCTGGTGACATCTGGGGTTGGCCCATCTTTCACTCTCCAGATATATACATATGTTGATGTAAATCCGGGCGAACCAGCACGACCCATTTTCATCCCCGACCCTCGGAAAGATACATTAGGTATCGGCTTGAAGTATGCAATTGCTCGTCAGCGAGCATCTAAGAGAGACCACCAACATTTCCGGTATGCTTTCCCGTGACACTGCTTCTATACGATCAGGAACCCTCGGGCGCCGGCTGCTCACCAGTTGACCGCATATAAATGTGGACTCGCGGATGCACCGTGCAGACGACGGGAATTCTGCATGATGGGCTAGGGCCAGCTACTCTTCGTGCGTAACACGTAATGCTAACCGCCCATGATACCTCAACATAGAAAACTCCGTCTAAGTGATGGATACGGCGAGTTAAGTTATGTAGCAGTACTGGGACCCTAATCTCGACGGCTCGTACCGCTTATAGGCCAGGGATATACATTGACAATACACCCTATAGTTTTTATAGCGGCGATAAGTGCCACCTTCTGAACAGAGAGTATCGGCAGCTTGTTTATGGGGCTCAAGCTGGCAAGGGGTCCGCTACGAAAGAATCAGTGGATGACGACGACGCGAGAAACAGCTCAGCACACGTAAGAAATACGGCGTAATGCTACCTGACAGAGGTTGTAGTACAGGCTTCAGGTGCTTTGACACAACTATGTAGCTCCGGGTTTAATCCGTACATGAACGGGAGGATGATGAGAAGTGTAGTGATAGAAGCATGCATGAGATACAGTGCGCTCCTGCTCTCGTGAGATATAATAATGGTCGACTATGGGTAATTGAGGGTAACTACCCAGGCAATGGTAGCTTGACACGAGGGGTGTTTGCATGCTTTCCCTTCCACGCCGAACTCGACGACCTTTTAACGGGCTGAGCTTAGAAATTTCCTAAATAGGCGCATTCTGCGAGTCCTCTTGACCACGTATAACTTATAAGCCACAGGAGTAATCGTAATGGATATCCTGAACGGGTAAGTCGTAATTTGCTGAGCTACCTTCCCTCCATGTGCGTAGAGGCAAGAAGACAAGGTGATTATCGAGTATTGAGGATTTTGGCATATAGGAGACTCCATGTTATTGAAGCTATACCTTATCTAATCTTGTCGTCAGACGAATAGGTATTAAGCCTGGGTATTCACGGGGTCTGTCATGTTGTACCAATGGGATGTCGACGGGAGTTGCAAGGGTATCAATTTAATATAGCCATCATCCTTGTTGCTCTCATGATTAGCTGGCCATAATCGATGCTCTCCATTTTATAGTCCTGCCTATATCGGTATGCAACTCCATTCTGATCGTGTGTTATATAGCTCACCGTGGTAGGAATCAAGGCTTGCCAAATAGAAGAGCCAAGGAGCTAAGACTGTGACAGCACCAGAATGTGTATTCGTGGCGCTGAAACATACATCATATAAAGGCGGGTGAATAGAGCCTCAATATTGTGTATACACACACACACACACATATATATACATATATATTATAACGAATTTCTACTTTTAAATACCTACGATAAATGGATCGATGACGACGACGATGATTAGGCTGATAAGCTTGCTCCGTCGATCAGTGACAGCTCATAAACAGATCAGATTGCAACTGCAGACTCGGAGAATTCTATGGAGGGGTGGAATTGATCCGGAAGACTTGGGGTTATCTTCCACACATTAAATAAGATAAATAAACAAATAAAATAAAATACTGTCAAAGAAATGAAATTCAAGCTTATCGGATCTCGATTATAGAAGCGGACGTGGCTGCGGAACATGGTCCGTTTATAGCCATTGCCTGTCAGATTATATTGCCAAGCATGCTCGTCAAATTATAATGATCGATACTATTTTGGAGAAGAAAGGCAAGGGGGGAGAAGGGCAGAGCAACAGTGTAGAAAGCTTAGCATGACATACGATCGTTATGGTATTAAGACGATACTCAACAATACCGAATCGCACCGAGTGGACTTATCGCCAACGCCGGAGCCGGTCGGTGATGGATGGCAGTTGGCTAAAGGCGGTCAAGCACACATTAGAGAGCTTACCTGGTAGTAGTTCAGTTCGTCAGGGTGCGAGTCGGTCAGGACAATATGCTATGTACCCAAGTCCGTTTTTGTCTTAGGACAGGGAAGGACAATTGGCATTTGGGGATGTTTGCGATCGCGGGATTCGCCAATCGCTTGGTTCCGGTCGTCGGTAAATTGTGTCTAGATATTTCATTCGGTTATCGTGTCGAAGAGAGGTGTGCGGTGAGAGCCTGTTAGTTCAAATTTAGGAAAATATCGGGTTCGATGCGAGCAAATAACCAGGCGAAGCTGTAGCCCGTGTGGGAGCTGGGAACCCCCGCGGTAGTGAATCTGTGATGTATTCGGCGAGGCTGCAGGAAAGCCAAGATTTCTTGCATCTATGGCACCCCATTGTGGCTGACATGGCATAGATGAATGACATGGATGGCATGAGAAGACATGGATCTTTTTGTGGTGAAGAGTTCTTATCGAATTTCAAGCTCGGGGCTGTGATTTCATCATTTCACCTCGTGCTATTTAGGGTCCGTTTGTTTCGTCGAATCCCTGACATGTGAGAACGGCGAAGAGAAGATGATGAATAATATCTCATCGTATATAATTCGGATTAGTAGCCTTATCAAGGCAGGTATCCTACTCTCTTTCCCCCCTTGGACAACACTTGGGTCCCTTGGGTGGAAGATTCGCGAATGGGCGGGCAGGCTACAATGCATACATACCCCTTTCTAAGCATTACATACCCAATATTGAGCTATTGTTGCTGGTGACTCAATACGGCGGGACACGTATGAATAACATGTGTCTTATTTCCCAATGATTCCCAATGGTAAAAATGAAAACCATGTGACCTTTTTCAACTCAATAAGCAATCGGGGAACAACCTGATATTGTAGGAGGCCTCTCCCCTCCTCTCTGTCCCTCCTCGACGGGTAGCAGTGCCGATGCGACGAGATCTATCCTATCCGACGAGAGCAAACCGGGGAAATGTAGCCTAAGTAGGGAACTCCATCTGGCAGCTCTCGATCGCGATGGATGGTTGGTGTGAAACGGGTCGACCCGATGGCTCCTCATCTCATCCGCTACTTTGGGGCCCGCGTCTAGGTAGCGTCAGACGTAATGCCAGGTACTGCTACGTTGTGGTGGTGGAGGTTTGGAGGCGGAGATGCGCATGATTCTATCCGAAAATCCATCCCAGTGGAGCGTCTCCCTAGGTCTTTTTTTTTTCTTTTCTCTTCCCTGAACATTGGAAAATACGGAGATATGTCGTGTGGCTCTCCCCAGCTACAGGGTAGAACGACTGTCGTGTTACGTACCCAGATTTCCTTGTTATCTCTCCCGCAGAAGTTGCACAGATGTGTCATCAGGCAGTTCAGCGGTTCAGCAGTTCAGCAGTCCAGGGTGGAAATTGTTTGAAAGGAAAATCATCCTTGCCCCCGTCAACGTCTTGGCTACGCGAGCTATGCGCCAAGTTCGCCAAGAGCACGAGATTTGTACTACTCCCGTACTATGTATGTCTTATTTGTCTTATTGTGTTCTTGTCTTGCTAATCCCCACGGTTTTGGCAACCCTTTTAGACGATATGGGGGGTTTCCATCTCGTTGGAGTAAATAATATCATGTATATGCGCATACTATGTATGTTTCTCGGCTAGAACTAAGACTTTGCGGATCTTGATCGTCATTGATATATGATACGTACGTACTAGTTATGCCTACTATGTAGGCAACTATTTGAGCGGGCAAGTTCAAAAGCGGAGGCAGGTCGCGCGGGCGGACAGCCATGTGTAAGCTACATCGGTAGTTAATGTTGCCGTGACGCCTGGAATTGCGTGCCCGATAGGAAGAAATTTACAGCCTAGGGCGTGCGCAGGAGCCTGGTCCTGGGAGCTACCTTCTAGATACGTCCAGGATGTTAGAGTGATGGAAGGATTGGAGAACTAGACAAGGCGAGGAGGGGTGAGTGTTCCTTCTTGGCCTAAACCCGCCGGTCTGGGAGTGCGGTAGGCTTCTAGCCGCAGACGTTGTGGATGAAGGCTTGGTATCATCAAATTTAGACGCATACATGGTGATATACATGATGATAAGTACGGCAGGATGTGCCTTTTTTTTGACAATTGCAATTGTCGTGGTTGTTATTGTTGTTATTGTTGCTGTTGCTGCTGTTGTTGCTATCTGCTGCTTTGTTGGCATTGTTAATGAATATTGTTGTCATTGCTGACATCGATAACTCTAGATGTCATCTATTACCCAAAGCGTAACTAGAAGCATGATGACGAGTACAGAATAAGGCAATTGTCGTATACCGCTGCAAGAAGTCGACGGGAGTTAACACAGGCAGACAGGTATAATTCCAGATGCCAATTTAGGATATAGGATACGGAATATCGGCTTCGAATAATAACTTTCTGCTGGGTGATCTGACGATTACGCTGACCTGACGTCGCATCGAAATGTCTGCCGCGAAATGTTGCGATTGGACGAAAGGAATGAATAAGGAGAAAAACGAAAGGTAAGACGAAAACGACTTGGAAATATGAGAGGAAGATCAATTGATGTTTTCTTCAGGATTTTTAGATTAGGCGGAGGCGAGATGACTTACATGCATGCAGCCATGTACATGCTTTAAGCATAGTGCATGCCTACCTACCTAGTGTATGTACATATATAATGCACGTACTTGTACGCCCGTAAATATGTAAATTTACATATAAATTTACATACAAATTTACCTACGCATATACATAGGCGCATGCGTAAATTGAGGTGCTAACTCGTCAACTCAGCGGGTTGGGATACCTACGGGGTAATGGTAACACGTACAATACAGTACCTACGTACCTACCTAATATTTACACTAGGTTGGGCTACTTAGGTACCTTATACCATGTAGCTTCGTACATGGTACCTACCATAGTGGCAAAGGGGTATTTTCAACAACCATTGTAAAATTAAAACCGTTGTATTTGATGAAACGTTTCGGGGATTTAAAACCTCTGATTGGTTGAAATTGAAAAATAATGGGGTCAAATCTGAATTGAATTTTTAGGTTCGAAATCGATCGTTGCAAATGCTGAAAACCATTGTATCATATAAAACCGTTGAGATTTTCGAAATAGTTT
>MU623381.1:0-189185 GCA_025201765.1 Daldinia sp. FL1419
CCAAAAAAGATGGCTCGTGCGCGCCTCGAGCATAATATTACCCTTTCCAGCCCAAAATCCTGATTTTGGCAAAGTGTCACATATGGGCCTCCGTATACGCAATTAGTTACATAGCTGCTATCGATGTACCCGTGCTTTGTCGTATATCATTTTATGCAGGTTAGCTTCGAGATCTACCCCGCAAGTTGAAGTCGATAGTCTGCTGCATGTTAAATGAATATTGAAGATAGAAGAAAGCAGAGTGGTTGTTGTTGGAATAGCATCATATGATATTCAATCACCTGGCCTCCAACCCGACCAACCCTATTTCTTCCCGGGCAATATTTTCAAGAAGTAAATAAATAGGTGCTTGACACACCATGCCTGATCTGTGCATTCATTACTTGGCCACTCACACTTCGGTTTCAAAGACAGAAATCTGTGGACGTGTTGCGGCGCTTCGGCTTCTCAAATTAGTTGGAGATAACTACCTAGGTTAGGCGGCTCGTGGAATGGAATTTCGAAACTAATATCTAGTAAAATGATTGCCATGAAATTTACTGCCAAGTCATAATTGACCACTTTATCTTATAACCTAGATTGAATAGACGCTACCCTAGGAAAACTATTGCTAAGGCTAAGGCTAAGGAGCGACGGTTAGGAAGGGCTAAGAGTTCTCCATGTAACGTAGAAGGTCCAGCGAGGCAGAAAGAACGGGGAGAAAGCGAGAAATAGGAAAAGGTAGATGTACCTAAGGTACTCGTGGTTGAAGTAAGGGTTATTAGAGAAATTTAGTAAGAGCCCGAAAAATATGTCCGAAAAGAGGGAAACGAAGAGAGACAGAGAGAGAAGCAAACACCGAAAATACTCATTATGTATCAGTTGGACCACTTAACTCGTAGTTAGGGTCAGTTTTCGTGGCCTACAGGAAACATGCCGTTTGAGTATAGGTACCTCACGTACTGATTTGTAGTATCAGTGAGACAAGCTCGGCCTAGCCATAATTCCTACTTAAACGTAGGACGGCCGTTAGAGATAGAGGATCGACTGGATGAATCTGTTTTCCACGTTGAAAATATTGAACCCCTAGGCTTGACCGCCGATCTTTAAGGTACGTTCCTTATAGTAAGTAGACCATAAGCCGCCAGCTCTGTTAAGGATTACTACGGGATCACCGCCTCAAGGATGTCGTTGAAAAATAAGCTTAAATATAAACATATATCATTAGCTTATTCTCGAGAGAACGTGTACCTGAACGATCATAGGAAACTCCCATAACGGCAATTCAACCTCCCCAAATGAGTAAGGCCATATGTGACGGCAGCTAGGAACGGCAGTTATATTACGGCTGGAGCTTTCAGCTGGTTGAAAAAGCTACGTCTACGTCCCCAATTGACGCAGATCTGCAGTCTGATGAGATATGCGCCGTGACGAAGTCGGCCTAGTTGGTGATTTCTGCGTACCAAGCTTCATGGCAGACGGCATCCTGTCTGTTCCCCCGTAGCTAGCGATAGCTTCGTCGCTATTGTCGTGTAAGCGGATCAACTAGGACTTAGCTGAATGGTCCTATTTCGACCTCGCCGATGTTAAAAGCTTTGAAATATTGACGCTGATCGCATTTTACCTCGTACGGTGGCACTCGATGGCACTATGTCTCTTTGGGGTTCGGCAGGTAGGACTTAGGAGGAGGATGTGGAAGAGAATAGCTACAGAAATTCCGATTATTTAAACGAAGATGATTCTTAGGTCTCGTCGAGGTGACGTATCCGCCTCCTCACATCCCAACTCATACCAAAGACACATATTTACCTAATACAACAGCTACCTACATATCTAAACCATGAAGCTCACTCTCCGGGCCCTCAGCACCTTCCTGCTGTCCTCCCTACCCCTAAGCACCGCCATCCTCCCCGTCGACCTATGCCCCAGCTGCCCCCATCCCAAGCACTGTAATAACGCCGGCTGGGACTGGGCGTACTACGCGAACCCGCTGCACAACGACGGCGAGGACTACCCCGGCTTCCGCGCGGACGTCTACAAGGGCCGCGACCCGGTCTTCTCCGCCGTAGCGCCCTGGATCGGCGGCCATCTCGGGTACACGGACGCCAGCCCGGACACGAGCACGTTCTACGGGTCCGCCGCTGAGCTTAATAGTACGTACTTCGCGCTGAACCACCACGCGTACCTGTACGTCTGCGAGGCCGGGGCCTGGCAGTTCGATATCAGCTACGTGGACGATGTGGTGTTCGCCTGGGTCGGGGAGACTGCGGTTTCGACCTGGACGGATGAGAATGCCGATGCGAAAGCCGTCTGGACGTTTGCTAGAGGGGATAATCACTACGGGTTCGCGAGTGTGAGGAAGGAGCTGGAAGGAAACAGCTTCGTTCCCCTGCGCTTTTTGTTTGCGAATGGCCAGTGGGGTGGGTTGTTCAATCTTACTGTGACTAGTCCCAGCGGTGTCATCGTGCACCAGTCGGGCCGTGATAGTGATTATATTGTTAGGTACTCGTGCGGGTTGGATATGTCGGCTCCGCAGTTCCCTGACTTTGGGTCGGAGTCGTGAGGTCTGATCAGGGGTTAAGGTTCTGGTGTAAGGGGTTTCCTAGCAAGAGGGAGTTCATGTCGTACTTCGCACCTCTGGTGTAAAAGTACTAACAGCCATCCGCTTTGGGTATTAAGGGAAGGAAACATATTATCTATCATCTATGAGATTTCAACGCGTCGTTAGGGCCGTTTTAGAGTCGATTCTTTTTAATCGATGTACTTTTCCAGTTCTTAAGCTATGCCTCCCGAGAAAAATTACAAGTAAACTAAGACAAACCCTGGGTATCTTCATATAGCGATTCGCTCCGTCTATTATGCTACCTGGAACAGGAAAAGAAAATGCGATAATAACGTCAAATCTCTGAGGGAGGTCTCATGCACGTGTCGTGAAATAGCGCTTCGCATCGCGCGCTCTTCATAATGTTTCCTGTCGTTCCTTTAATATGCTCAAAACTGGAATCGTCGCTCCCCTCGCCGTGTCCGTCTCCCACGTGAACGTCGCTGACATATCCCAAGTCGGCCGGAGGTTCGTAGTGGTTGAACAGTTGTGGGTTGACGACGATGCACTTCAGCTTATCGCTCTTGCAGTACCCGGAAAGCGCAACATCAAACGCTTCGTTGGCGCCCCGCGATAGGAGAGGTACCATTTTCTGCGCACCCTGTTTCGTCACGCCGTATCCGAAAGTGCAAACGGTTA
Source organism: Daldinia sp. FL1419 (assembly GCA_025201765.1). Lineage (NCBI taxonomy): Eukaryota > Fungi > Ascomycota > Sordariomycetes > Xylariales > Hypoxylaceae > Daldinia > Daldinia sp. FL1419. Next base: position 3,221 of record MU623381.1, read on the forward strand.
GATGAGATGCTTGAACTTGACGATACCCCTCGGTTAGGTTTTCTCTTAAAAAGCGCTTTGACCAACCCGAATACAGTGGAGTCTCGCAGCGGGTATCGTCTGCATAAACGCGAGACGGGGGTAAATCGTCCTGATCGTTTGTGATGCTTGAGCCGCAGTGACCAAGCCACAAGACATCCCAGTCGGTTCCAAAGGGCGTAGGATCGTCCCCCGCAACACCCTTGTAGGCGCGAACGTTATCAGACACGAGTCTCATTTCCGCCTTGATCCGAACATCCCAGTCCACGTCGTCTTCCACGATAAACGCCGTCTCGAAGCCCGATGCTATCACAAATTTGAGCAGATCCAGGTGCGCGAGCCAAGCTTTGGCCGAGCCGGGCGCTGGTAGCTTGGCGTCTTTGTCTGCATCGATGTTCTGGAATGCTTCGACTAACTCGTCGGAATTTTGTCCCTGGAGTGGAATCGTGAATTCGAGGCCGGTGAGCTTAGCGGCTGCCTCCAGGCCTCGAGTTCTCCAGCTCGGTTTATTCGAAAGCGTTACCAATTTTTGAAACTATGCTCAAGTTAACACGGAACTAGAAGAGTAGGTACCTATCGTTGATGTAGGAAAATCCAGCAAATGATGGCTTACCCCTAGTGTGGCGTTCGCTGCCATCTCCCGGGGAGATTGGTTGATGCGGAATCTTGGCCCATCGTGTAATCGCGAACAAACGTCGAACCGGCTTTGTAAAAACCATAAACTCGAGATGAGGAATAATACGGCCAATCCGATAGATCTTCTATTCCGCATAGCAGTTCCATGATTTGCCCAATTTGGCTGCATCATAATTGCGGCGGCAAAGGTGGAAAAATCCGAATCGCAATTACAACGCAGTTGATACGGAACCAAGAGAGACGCAGGACATTCTGGGAAACATTTGAGGCATAGAATAAGACATACCGAGAGAGATACGAAGAGATGGGGTAACCGACAATTGAATACTTCAGTTCGGAGATAAGGTCTTGCCGTTCCCTTTCGTCAGCTCTGTAGATCTCGACTAGATTATGTCTGCCAGTTACTGTAAAAATAGGTGTAATCCAGCCGAACGAGCCAGTTCGATAGGCGGGATACGATATAGTCTGACCGTTTATTGGCCGCTATCCACCGCAAAAACTGCATCGCCCAATGTAACCCATGCTACCTCTTATTCTGTTTACGGCCATGTCGCGGTTGCAACGCCCGCTCGTACGACTGACATAAAGAGGCTGACATAAAGAGACTCGAAACATGGAGACAGTTTAACGTGATGCCGGCTAATACGATCGACTTTGGGGTAGTTAACCTAGTCTTTTTTACTATAGAGGACCAATAGAAAGACCGAAGCTTTTCTATGCGCACTTATGGAATTAGCCTCATTATCAACTGAGATTGAAGCCGCTGAGCCTCGAACAATCGCGAGCTGCAGTATTCGTATGCACCGACAGGCACTAAATAGAAAACGGCCGCTATCGCTCCGAGCAAAGCATCGTGGTGGTGCCGTATATACCCAGCTAAATAAGTAAGTTGGGTATTTCAGACGAGCTGAACGTCTTCTGGAAGAAAATATTGTTTAGTGGAACCTTGGACTTAAATACGAAGTTTCCGGCGAGAGTTTTAGCTGGTTTACCTAGTCTGTTGCCAAGAGACTACAGGTTAGGTTACTGATACTATTGTTAAGATCCTCCACTTATTGGGGCTCTCGGCTAGGTTAGTGGTTTTGGTAATTCGACTAGGTAGGCTAGCGACATGGAGTAGCTGCCTAATCTCGACACTACTATCTAACCTAGGTTAGTGTAGTTATAACTTATAGGGTTCCCCAGAGAGGTTTCGTATACTTTTACACAGTATCTTGCACCTTACATTCTTTCGTACCTGCATCGTCAGTGCATCTAGCAGCGCTGCGGCTTACAGTGCTAATCCGTCCCGTCATGTTATCCAATTAGGTAGTCTAGGTACCTAGTCTGGGTAGTATGTAGATACGCAAGGCACTTGGTATGGTCGGAAACTTCCCCCCTATTCAGAATGCCCCTTATTCGAGATACGGCGATGGTCCTACATATTGTCGTCAACCACGATGCACAGCATGCTCGCTCTTCTCTGCCGCTAACAGCTCCGGTTGCGCGATGGCCAAGCTTCTAACGGTCTGCGCAACGGGAATATCCGAGCGGATCTCTGTCAAGAACCAGTGTAGGAGCTCGACGGCTACCGGGGAATCAGCACTAAAAATATGTGGCAGCTTATTGGTATCCATATCTTCCAAGGGAATAAGGCAGTGGAGATCCCAGGCTTCTTTAACTTTCCTTCTGTATAAGCCTGGAATTCCCGTGGTGTATTCATGGAATATTTGGTTCTGGATAATAGTGAGGACCGTTGAACTTGGGACATATGACAGCGAAGCCAACTTGACTCGACGACCATGGATCCTTTGATACAACTCTTGATATGAGGCATGTTTTCATTAGGTAGCGCAACGAATCACAGATTACATTGCATTTTTGTTCGAAATACCACACTGGGGCATGCAAACGTACCTACCTAGACATCATAATTCTCTAATTCTCATGCCAATCCTTTGGCCTGAGGTGATTTGGTTCCCCACCGTAAGAACGGAATAAGATGTTTTGCTCCATGCTGAGACTCATTGAATCCCCCTCTCGTCTGCTTCCGAGAGTGCAAAGAAGAGAACGCTCTTTTCTATCGCACCGAGTTTCCCTCTAGTGTCATCAATTACAGCATGGGCGTTTGTCCCGCTGAAGCTGCTGATACTCGCTGAAGATACTCTCGAAAACTCACATAAGTCCGGGCGTTGGCCAAGGGATAAGGAATTTGGGGAGCCAAACATGTTAATAGTGACAATAGGGGAAATAGGGGTAAGAACCTAGTAGGGTTTAGGGGTCATGTCTGACTTACCTTAAAATGCCACTCTGCATCGAATATCGACAGATTCGAGTAGTCTAAAGAGGCAATGAATGGAATGATTCTTTTCTCAAGCATCAAGATGGTCTTGATAATTCCTGCTATTCCTGCTGCCGCCCCGCGATGTCCAACATTGGTTTTGATAGGTCTAAGATGGGAGGGCTTTCTAGGCTATAGTGGTTCGAGAATACCTGATTGACTTCTTAAGATTCAGTAAGATCGCCTATAGCTTTACCAGTCTGTGAGCTTCAATGTAGCCTGTAGAACCAATATCACAGCCTGATTCTGCATACGCGTTTCTAATCAGAGCGGCTTGGGCTAGTTGGCTAGGTTGCGTGATAGAAGGTGTGTGACCATATTGATCAGTAGACATCCCACGGATTATGGTACCTATATTATCGCCGTTTCAAATAGCCTTGTATAGCCTTTTAGGCACTAAGACGCCTATGCCCTCGCCGGACATTGATCTTGGCTCAAGTTGTAGGTAGTTGAGCCTCATAAATGACCCCCTACTGAAAAGTGGCTAATACGAAAATAATGTATACTTATAGATAGGTCAACTCTCCATTTCGGATCTATAGTGTAGGGAATTTTGACAGGCTAGATAGGCTAGGGGAATTGTAGCTATTTATGCTGTACTAGCTCTTAGGTAGGTTGGTACTTCTGTCATGGTCGAGATGCATTGATAAGTGATATTCTAAAAAGCATCGTCGGAGACACAACCCTAGGGGAAACTGAATGAGAACCTGATAATTACGACGGGATCGTTGTCTTCTGCTGTGTAGTTTTCCATTTTACTATAGATTTAAGAGGCATCTAGTCGGGTATGAAAGTAGAAGCTATAAGCTTTTCCTATGGGAGTCGAATGATACATCGGCTAAGCGGCTGGGAGAGTTCAATAGGCAATCCATAGCCTTTCTCTAGCTCCGGTAGTTATCTGCCAATGTGTTGGTTTAGGTATTGGCCCGGGTAGTATTCACACATCTTGGCGTTAGTTGAGGGATCTTATTGGTTGCATGGTCTCACTCTCTCATGCACTCTTCGATGCTATGATACTCTGCCGTGCAACCACACACGTAAAAGGTCTAGAGCGGTAAAGACGTATGCAATCATCCTTCGAGCATCCCTCGGGGGAAATTCCTCGATTTGAACCAATATTGGACTAGCATATAGTTGGATCAGGTACTCTTGTAGTGGGATCATCAACATGCTGTGTCATCATTGCAACGATGTCCAAAGCGGCACAGACTATGTTAGTCTGCCAAAAGTCTTAAGAGCTTGTTGAAAGCCCGTTGCATCCATCTTGAGTTAGAACTTCGAAACTCCAGAGAGAATCAGTTTTTTACTGATTTACTTTTGTGACAATGGCTCCTCCTCTCACGGCGAGCGCGCGCCAGAACTTCACGGCCTGCGTTGTTATGCTCTGCTTCACCGTAGTAATGGTCGTTACGAGATTCGTAATCAAGTTTGCTTGTCGACAGAGCTTTTCTGGTGCTGACTGGCTTTGTCTTTTGTCAATGGCAATTTTCATCACCTATTGTGCCTTAATCATAAATTGTAAGTTTTGGGATTCTTTTCATTTTCAACGCCCGATAAATTCTATACCTATTGGCTCACACTCTAAAATTTCTAGTTATTTTCAATGTTTCAGTAGCTCGTGCTTATGATATCGACATGAAATTTGGGTTGGCTGAGACGGTCAACGTCCTGAAGGTTCGAAGACTTTTCAACGCGCGTTACTTGTTCTGACATTTAAGCAGCTTTCTTACACAACTGAGATCCTATTCACGCTCGGCATCTCATCAGTTAAAATCAGCATCCTCTGGTTTTATTATGATCTATTCGCTGTTAATCACCGACTCCGTAACGTAATCAAGGTGATAGGCGTCGCTTGTCTTCTTTGGCTTCTTGTCGCCTTGTTCGTTATTATTTTTCAATGCAACCCGATACGGGCATTATGGGAAACCTTCGCCATGCAACCTTGGTGTCTTGAGACTCCTCGCCTCCTTCTTGGGTACGAATTGACGAATCTATTCCTCGATGTTGCAATTCTATTCGTTCCTGTAGGAGTCGTGTCACAGCTGCATCTTCCAAACTCCAAGAAGATAACAATTCTCGGTATATTTTTACTGGGGGCACTGTAAGTAACAAACTATGGAATCTAACTTGCGGCCTTTGCTTAGACGTCTATGTACCTAGTGTTTGCATTGCGAGTATTGTTCGACTATCGGCCATATGGCATCCGCCTAACCTCATGGCGAATTGTTAGTTTCCCTTCGCCTAGCTTGATGTTCTAGTAGATGCTAATAAGTCCGTAGTTAACTTTCCATCAACGTGTGCTTGGTCGACAATTCAACTGGGTCTAGCGATCATCTGCAGCTGTCTACCTACATTTGGACCTCTTCTTCCAATACTTTCTAAACCATTTCCATCTATGCGGAGCTGGTATGAATCATTTAAACTACGGTTTTCCGACTCCAGCGGGTTGAATAAGGCGTCAAAAGCAAGCAGTAGTAATAATGAACGCCCGTGGGCTAAGATAGGGGGTGTCAATCATGACTTGACTTCGAGGACTTGGGCGGAAGGTGAAAATAGTAATGGATCAGAAGTAGCTCTCGAGCCGATGCCTTCAAGGAGGATTTTGGTAAGTCACGATATTGAAGTATCGTAATGCGGATACGACTTGGCGTATTAGGTTAGGTGCCCCTTTGTGTGTAGGGAAATATTGCCCGGGGCCCGGGGGGAAAGGGATTCGAGCGAAATGACGACTTAAACGATAAATCATTAATTCTAAGCACCTACATAGGGGTGCATGAGCCACTGGATTATGAGTTATGTGATTCGACGCCACGTTGGAGATACCAGCCTACCTAAGGTGGTAGAAGGATGCCGCGTTGGCCGTTAAGGTCGGTCTAGATCTCATATAATCAGGAGATCAACTTGCGAAATAGCCTTGATGTTGGGATGCAGGTTCACCGAAACATAGGTAGATACTTTGGCTACCACCTAATAATCAAATAACGTCTTTGTGCCACCCAAAAGAACTGTCAAGGAGTACGTAGCTTGTAGGTGCCTTAATTGCCCATATACCTTGTTATGGAACTTATCCTAGTATCCTTACACAACATTAGCGAGAGGGGTCTCTTCGAAGGAGCGTACCTATCTTTATTTTGTTGATTGGTCAATACGACGTTGGATGCATCACGCCGGATCACCTTGAGGTATATAGGTATCTAACTCCTCATTCCTTACCTTGTCTACTTTCTACTCGACAAGAAAGCACATTAATTCATAATTACTGGACATTTTGATAATCCAAGCTCGTCTATATCTTCGTACAATCATTCTCGGAAGATAGGTCGTCAAGTGTTCGACTTTGTATATCCCCATGGCTCCACTCTGGGCTACTCAGCCCTTTAAAGGGATATATACTCTATTATTTGGAGTCAAGACTGCGCTGTCTCTACCAATAATCTCATTCTCCTATATATTCAAGTCTTTCCGCCCCGTATCCGGATGGAATTATAGGCTGTGTTTTGGCGTAGCGCTAATTCGAGTCGTATTCCGCTATTACACGGCAATCCGCTATCAGCATCCGAGACAGCTTAAAGCTGGCAAGTCGGGCGACAGATTCGCTTTGATTCCACCGCCCGATTCCACTTTCTTCTCGGGAGCTTTAGTTTCCAAAGACATCGAGCCGGCTCCCGTCGGGGCAATTTGGCATCCGGCTCCAGTTCGAAAGGACCAGGGACGAGGCCAAAAGGTCGTTATTCAGTTCGCCGGCGGTGCCTTCGTACTCGGCTGGGAACCAAATGGTATGGCCAAATCAGTATACGATACTATTTCACCACACTTCAAGACGGCCAAAATCCTCTATACGCAATACCGGCTCGCCGGTTCTGGGACACATTTCCCTGCCCCTCTTCAGGATGCATTGACAGCGTATAACTACGTCCTTGGCCTAGGAGTCGCTCCTGAGGATATTATCCTATGTGGCGACTCGGCGGGCGGAAATATTGTTCTTGGCTTACTACGATATCTGGCGGCATTCCCAGAAAAGCTTCCTTCGCCAGGTCCGCGAATATTCCCTATTCTCATCGTAATAAAGTAAAATACTAACCTGGGAAGCAGGCAATGCTATGATCTGGTCTCCGTGGGTCCACATAACACGTCAAGCCGGCAAGGACTTTATGGACTCGCAGAATTCGGATGTTGATTTTCTATATGCCCCAACGCTAGATTGGGGAGTCGAGGAATACATTCCCAAGGGCGATCTAACCCCAGAAGCACAGGGGTTAATCTCGCCGCTACACCAGCCCTTCAAGACCGCAACGCGCATTTTTATTCAAGCTGGAGAGGTGGAGGGATTCCGGAGCGCAATTTTCGAATTTGCAGAGGAAATGACAAGTGTAAAGGGCAACCAGATCAAATATCACGAGTCAAAGCTCGCTCCGCACGATATTTTGTTATCGAACTTCATACTTCGTATGGATGCTCAGGTGGATGCGAGTCTTAAAGAAGCTCGTGCGTTCTTTGAAGGAGAGGTTTTGGGGTAAAGGTAATTGTCAACGGGACAGCTGCCTGGGCCCTGTGCTAGGTTAAGCATAGCAGAAGTGTAGAAATTGAGTTTATTGATTATTCTACCAATTTGGTTCGAGGATGTTTGGGTTATTGGCGTGTAGTATAGCATCTTCATATCCGAGTTCGAACCAGATCTGGAGGTGAATGTAACACACCAGAGAGCTGCGTGTATGACCACCAAGGGGCCACCTAGTTTAATCATCACCATATAATCTCATCTTAATACCTAGTACTAGTGATGTTACTATATTTGAGTGATAATTGGATGGGATCAATCCAGTCATGCCATCTCTGTGGTAAACAAAGAATAGAAATAGGTCGCAATACATCGTACATATCTGATCGGGTTTCCCCCTGAATGAGGAATTGATCCCCCACACCCTCATCGCATTTTATTCATCGAATTCGGAACCCCAGTCAATCAGCTTGATACCTTTGCCCCTTCCTTCCATGATACATTCAAGTTTATCCTCGTTCGTAACCCAACCTTGACGTTTAGTTCCAATTGCAAATCTGATTGGGTCGCGCCACTACGATACTCATAGTTAGTAATTAGGTAGGTATTCTTTACCAAGTCCGTTCGATGTCACGTACCTCTTCCCACCACGTCAGTTCGCTCTGCACGACGCACTTTCGACCCTGCTCGCCGTTCTTGGTCGTCGCGAAGGGCCACACTGCCTTCACGACCTCGTATTTGCTCTTACTCGAGAATAACGAGGTAACACTCTTCAAGAATTTATTATACTTATCCGGGTTTTGGATAACGACCTTGGCGTGCGTGACGAGGAATTGCACTGTGACTTGGCCTTTATAATCCGTGGAGGCAACAAGACTTCGGGCCTGGCCTTCTAACCAGTTTGTATCGAAGTTTGCTATAACCCGCTCTAGCGTAAAGCTCTTTATGGTAGTCGAGTCTTTGGTGAATCGATCACACCACGCCTCTAATCCGTTATCTACACCAAAGTCGGGCTTCAGCCCGGGCTCGCTACCGCCGCGAAGGGCTACCTCATCTTTGCTAACACATCGGAGATAGTCGAGGCGATCGTTAGGGTCGTTAGGGACAAGCAAATTCATAAGATTTAGCTTGATGCTAAAGTCAACTTTGCGACCCCGATTCCCCTGTATGATTATTTGAGGTTTGGGGGGGACCGTAGCAAGGCCTCGTATGAGCGTGGCTAGAGCGTTGGTATTTTCTGAAAGATAATTGGCTTTGCTTGTGATGGTAGTGCTATCGGGCGATAGATCGAACAAAGGCGGCAGGTATTGGCTATAGTCTAGTATTGGAAGACCCGGATAGTATTGTGGACCTTTCGGTAAGTGAGAACGGGCTTGAGGTTCTAAAGAAGTATCTGAAGGGCCCGAGTAAGGCGGCGGTTGGCTGAACGAACTCCCCGTTACATCTCTGGTCAGTGGCTCCGTCGGGATATCCGTAGGAATCTCTGCTGTCGGTATGGAGCCCCGGGAACCCTTAGTGGCACCCGAGGGATCGGATGGACGGTGGACTGGACCGGTCGATCGCGCGGTCTTATCGGCGACGATAGACGAGGGACTGTCCATTCTGGTAACACTACCGATCCAGTGTAGAAGTTGATTGTAGCGCGTTTGCCCTAGAATGGATTGCCAAGCCTTGAAAGACCAGGGATTTAGGGGCTAGTTAATACACTGAGTTAGGTAGTTATTACAGTAGTAAAACAACACGCCTAGGTTAACTAGTTAGGGATGTTATACAAAAGGTTTAACTAATTGAATATAGGCGGGTTTTGTTAAGCCGCTACTTTGGTCTCCGTTTATTCAAATGGGATAAAAAGAACAGACAGAAGAACGAGAAATTCATGAGAATTTGAGCAATTGTAGAACCGCTTCTCAAAGTCAAAGCTGAAAGACGATCACTATTAGGATTGTGGCGAAGTAGAAATGCGATGCGGAGCTAAGAAGCAATGTTTGGTCTTGCATACCCGGTACAAGGTACCTTAGAAGTCCTTAGATATTAGCGATGGCCAGTTATATTAGCGGTAGCCGGCAGCAACACTGAACTAATGTACTGCCTGCGAAATGCGCCCGTGGCGGTGCTCGCACCCGGCATTGCGCCTGGGGAGAAAGTCACAATCACATTTCTGAACGGCTATGCACTTTGAATGGCGTTATGTAGCGGGGGAGGGCGCCCCAAAAATGATAGCCCGAGCCACGACAACCTTCTAGGTTAAAGAAGGATCCCTAGCTATCGGCCTATTTCTTAGCTTTCTTTATTTTTTATTTTTTTCCAGCTTCTCTAATATCTCTCATATTTAGAGACTTTTGTTTTTTTGCTAGGAAGCGCTTTAATATTAACGACTTATTTAGAGGTCTAACGAGATAAGCCGTCTAGAGCCAATTGTGTATAATATCCGTGTATGGATCTGTTGGTCGTATTTGATATTAACTTGAGCAACGTTCGAGAAATAATTGCGGCACGTAGTGGAGTTGTGTATAAGTCAAGCCAACTTCACGAGTAAAAGGGGTTCAGATCCAATTATTAAGCTACACACAATCTCATTTTTAATCTTTTCTTGTTGGATTAGTTAATGGCGATGTTGCTACTACCAACAATTGCGCGATACGTGCTTCTCGGTTTGATAAGAGGCAACTAAGGTAGGTACTTGTACCTAGGTAATTAGGTACCTAGGTAGTTGATAATTCCGTAATTCTGTTTCGCTACCTCCTAACCTAACCTAACCCAACCTAACCTAATCTAATACATCTACGTACGCACCCATCGTGATGATATAGCCAGACTATCAACCCAAATTCCCAGACATTTATTAGTGTTAATTAGCCACAAAGTTGATGAATAATGGCCAAATAAGATATTTCTCCAAGATCAACGTTCTCTCCGACGTCTCCTCCAACCCAATTTAGTAGCCCAGGGAGATGAACAGCTTGACTCTTTCCTCCATACGCTCAATCCAGCGCTTTGCTCCGTAATAGTCTTGTTGGTGATGGTCGTTGTCGGTGCCGATAAGTGCTATCTCGTATTTCAACTCCATCTGTGCGTACTTCAAAGCCTTGTCGAAGTTGCAGCACCCAAAGGCACGTTCCGAACAATCGCGAACACTATATCACCACGGTTACTTTTAAACGACTGCAGAACAGAACAGGACATCTGAGACTAAAAGTCACTTACGCTCTACAGAGCTCCATACCACATAGCCGTTCCTTTTTGAGGAGACTTAAAAGCTCTTCTGCGCCTTGGAGAGCTTCCTCGGCGCTGTCAAACGCGTCGGCGCCCAGAGTCCCAACCCCACGGTCCCCAGCCTGATCCCAAGCCGCTAGGGCCTGATCGAGAACCAGCATGCGATATCGTGTTTGGTCGAGTGCATCGTCGGTACAAGCCACACAGTTGCAAGTGATGCGCCAAACATGATACAAGGACAAGGCCCGCTGTTTGCGAACCCGACACACGTTCCCGATGTAATTCACAAATATCTGTTCGCCGGCTTTGATATCGTGGATGGCGTGTATGGTCAGCCGCCCTAAAGTCGCGTTCCAACAGTTGTAGGCGTTAGGGATGCAAGAATGGCGCATCCTACTGTATAGAGAGAAGATACCCGAGCCGTGTTTCCCTTCGGGGCCCAGTTGGACGTTGCTGTAGACGTAGACGAGGCAAATGCGTATGGTTTTGTTGACTATCTTCCGCATCCTTTTCCCTTTCAGTAAGCTTCCATTCTTATCTTTCAGCTTCTTGCTTTTGTAGAAGCTCCATGCTATTTCCTCGACAAACCCTTTTTCTTTATAGGCCTTCAGTAATTCGGGGTTACAGGGTATCCGAGCGAATTCGTCGACTTGATCGTCCGCCAGGCCGTCGACGGCTTTACACAACGCCCAAATCTCTTCCGATTCGGACTTGAACGGCGGTACTACGATCAACGGTACTTCGGCAACGATACGCGTACCACGAGGAATGTTAACCGTCGCGTATACTGCCTCGCCGCCGGAAGCCAACTGGTGGGTTTCGACCATTCCCCTAGGTGTGACAACTTTTATATTTTAGAGACTTTCCTAGGAATAGTTGAACTTGAGCGATGACTCTTACCCTGGTTTTCGTTCTTTGCGGCCATCTTTGCTCAACTTGACGGCGGTTTTGGTAGACTTCTGTTGTTGTGATGACTAGATACACTTTCGCGTACTGAATGACTGGCTTTGCTTTCTTGTATGGATAGTAGGTTAATACGACTATATACGCGAAGTGGCAAGACGTGTTGTTCTGTGCTAATGGGTTGTCTAGACATGTTGCTATGCACAGACGGCCTTTATCATGTTTGCTGTCTTAGTTTCTCAGTTGACAAGAAGCAACCTGCCTTAGCAACTCTAGGCTTCTATTAATCTTTTCCGAGACTATATACAGGGTATCCATTATTTCTACATCTATAATGTGATGGTTTTGTTCTACTTTCATTCAAGTTCCCCTTTTCTCATGGTTAAGCTCTAAGAAACACGAATACTTAGGTAGAATAGCAAGACCACGAAATCCAAACCATCCTGCATGTTGCAATTCGTCATTATTCTTTAACCATGCCTTCAAAATATTCTGCACCTACACAAGTGCCTACCGCCAAATCTTTAGCTTATACCTCATATCCGATGAATTCTACTAAAGCCATCTAGATATTAGACTTTCGAATCGAATCCAAGCTAAGGTTGATTGATACCAGATAGATGCCAACCCGCCGGCTCACCTGCGTACTTAAGGGATATAATAGTATATACGGCGCTTTATCGCGACTTACATGCATAATATTCATACTCGTTATTAGAAATGCCCAGTTTCTCTTACGGAGCTAACTTCACACTCTTGCATGACCCAAGCGGATAATATAGCCGAAATCCGATGGGAGGAAAGGATCTACCACGGACGAGCCAATGACGGACCAGAAGAGTATTCGAAAAGGGAAACACTCCACTCTTCCGTTCGGCGGTTTAAGGTACATTTTTCATCTACCCAAACCTCTCCATCCTCGTCGACAAGTCTTTTCGAGGTAAGATCGACCATCCTCTACTTTACTCCAAGACGGGATATGGAATTTAGGCAGATTGTGTTTCCCCTAAGACTAGAGGACGTCTATGCCATCGACGCTTTAAACGTAACGCACCAACCCGCAACTAGCTTGGACTTGGGCTACGGAACGTGTATTAAGCTCATATAGAACTCGGCATGTCTCGCATGCAATAATGCCTAGTGACACGAACCCCTGTCCCACTACCGGGCGTAGTTATATTTAGTCTTGCTTTCGCCCTCCCGGTCTTGTAAGACTCTGCTTGATCGCCCCAAGGAACCCAAGAGTCGACTTCGTATCATCAGCCCATCAAATCATTGTCAAAATGAAGTCCACCTTCGCTGCGTTGGCTCTGTCTACGCTGGCAGCTACTGTCGCTGGACACGCTACCTTCCAAGAGTTATGGGTCGCTGGAGAGGATGAAGAGTCTACTTGTGCCAGACTGCCCGTACGTAACGCGTAACATTTTCAACACCCAGAATAAGGGCTGTAGAGTGACGAGTAAATATTAACGCGAGAGAAGGCAAACAACAACCCAGTCACCAACGTGGGCTCAACTGACATCCGATGCAACGTCGGCGGCAACAAGCCCGCGGGTGCCAAGTGCAGCGTAGCTGGTGAGAAGAGATTCGCAGCACGAAATTATCTCCTATTCTAACATCGTTCTAGCCGGCGACACCGTAACCGTCGAGATGCACCAACAACCCGGTGACCGCGACTGCACCAAGGAAGCCCTCGGCGGAAACCACTTCGGTCCCGTCATGGTATACATGAGCAAGGTTTCCGACGCCGCCTCGGCCGACGGATCTTCCTCGTGGTTCAAGATCTTCGAGATCGGCTACGACTCTGCTACCAAGACTTGGGGTAACGACATCCTCAACAAGAACTGCGGTAAGCAAGACGTCAAGATCCCGTCCGACATCGCCCCCGGCGACTACCTTCTTCGTGCCGAGACAATCGCTCTTCACACCGCCTCGCAAGCTGGTGGTGCGCAGTTTTACATGACTTGCTACGTAAGTGACTGCTCTTGAGATGCTTCGTTGGAATACTCTCGCTAACATTTTGCATAGCAAATCACTGTCACCGGCGGAGGTTCCGCCAACCCTCCGGGAGTCAAGTTCCCCGGTGCGTACAGCGCCAACGACCCCGGCATCAAGGTCGACATCTGGGGAAACAGCTTCACCGAGTACAAGATCCCCGGCCCGGCCGTCTACCAGGGTTAAGTTTCGAGATCGAAGACAAGCCAGCGCTGTTACACGGTTGCATACCTAGACGCATAGGAACATGGAGTGGTAGCGTGCATGTAGTTGCGTTCCTTACTATGTACATAGCGGTGTTGAAGCATTGAGTCTTTATCTTTGAACATTATCTGTTGAATTGACTAAAACGTAGTTGAATAACTGACAATCACTGAGTATGAGCGATAGTAGCCTTTCATATGCTCTCGCTTGGTTGGTCTCGGCTAGTCGGCGGCGTTCAGCAGTATTTATTTTTACATTAGATGGAAGGCTCGCATCTATTCGTTAATCTCCCCAGAGCATTGAACTTACTCTTCATCTCGAATATTTAGGCGGAATAGGTTTAAAAGATTATACGTATGGTCAATATAAATAGCTTAGGTAGTTGATCAGTCGTATACCTAACACCTAAAATTTCAAGGGGTCACAGCGGGTGCTAGCAGCTCACTTATACCTTTCATAAGCCAATTTTCCTAGCTAGCTAGATAGGTAGGTAGGTAGGTAGGTATCATCGCCGTGAATATAATATTTAGGTAAGTCTAGTTTGATGATATGACATTACTCTACGACTTCGTAGTTTGCGAGTTGCTATTCGGAATAGATCATCCCGATGCACCGAAGGTTACGAATGGCTTCTTCCACGATTACCTCATGGACCAAATGTTTCAAACCACCTAAGCCTCTCTTCCTTTTGAGCGAAGAGGAGTGAGGATGTCCAATAAACCTACCACTATGAATTACCCATGACCTCATATTGCTTCAAAGAAGGTCGGTTACATTAACAATTCTTATAAAAGAGCCATTGAGGATTGCTAGCATATCGAGGAACTGCGTTATTATTGCTCTCGGATTGAACATCGCCCACCGGGGATTTCTTTATGAACCATCCATCTTCGGTTGTAATCCGGCGTTTCCATTCGATCGATCTCGACACTGGTATCTCCGTTGATAGAATTATATCGTTATTGTTTTCCATATTGTCGACGTTGGTCGATAACTATTGTAAATCCGACATTCGGTAATCGTCGAATCCACTGTAATTATAGTGCGATAGCCACCATAGTGCCCTACAGTTTGCCGTCGTAAACTTGCCTTGCAGTTAGGAACATTTTGCTTTTAGCTACCATTTCAACATATATATTTGATAAAAGATATAAATAATATGTTATTTATTAAATCAAGCGTGCATGTATAAGAATAAATAATGAAAAAAGAATTTAAAAAAAGCTGAGCCCCGGGATCCGAAGCCCGCTCCTTATGGAGGGGGCCTCTTCACCTGGGACCTACGAAAACACCGCGGACCGAGATTTTACTGACCTAGGAAGGCAACTTTTCACCGCTGAGCCAACCCGACCGCGGGGTGGCCTGCGCAGTTAGTTGCAAACATCCGTCTTTGGACAAGAGAAGGGTTTGTAATTGCTCTATATAAGTTTGCTTTCGGTAGGGGAAGGAAAGAGAGGGAAGGGGGGGGGGGTGCATGGGCCCGGGACCCGCTTGTAACTGATAAATTCATAGTTAAATAATAGTTAAAACATATCAATCTAATAAAATATTTCCCACAATCCCATTATAACTAATAAATCCCTAACGTACCCAAGATTCTACAAGCATATCGTATACTTCTTCGCTATGAGCATGCGCATCATAATTATTACCTTGAAGTTTTCTGTGTATTGCTTCTGATTTCTCATGTGAGGTGCTGTACTAGCATGTCACGTTAAGGAAATCGGGGGTTAAAATATCGTGATCGTGATCGTGGTTAAACCTCAAGGCAAAGGAAGTACCTAACCTTCAAGACCAAATGCAACAAATCCCACATCATCGAAACTTCAACCTCGTTACGCCAAAAATAAGATCAGAGAATTTGGGGCTATAGTGAAATACCCTGTTGAGTTGATATCACCAACAGGACTGATCTTGAATAACGAGTGGACGCCAACTACCGTTTATTGTAGGAATACGTAGTAAAGCACGGGTCGAAATAGGCGCTTACATGGGTATTTGGCATACGAGCAGGAGACAGCGGCTAACGAGTTCCTGGAGAATAACGAGTTTCTGGAGAAAGATACCAAGCAAGACGCTGAAATTCGTACGCTTGTTGATATTATCAAATTCAATTCCGATAATTCAGACCGTAAGCCTACGAAGGAAGCTTACCAAAAGGCGATCGAGCACATGGCCAAAGTCGGAAAAGAAAATAGATTAGAGAGAGCCCTGAGAAACGATAAGCTCGATGTGGTTGTTGCGCCGATGGACAGCCCGATATGCTCCTTAAGCTATGCTTCGGGTAGGGATAACGCTCACGTTGGACTATTCAAGAGTGTGCTAATAAACATAGGTATGGCCTGGTAATTTGTTTAGTGTGCTTGCTATTACGCATGGTCATTGTTGTTGTTGGTCATCTCTATATTTATAAGTCTTGTGAACGTGGTGGCTGTCGTCTTTCCTACGTACCTCCAGTATCTACTAACTAATGAATGTTTCAATTTATGCTACTTGATTCAATCAGAGTTATTAGTGTTAGCTACACTATTCACCCCGTATACTACGCACTGTAATAGGAGATGGAAGGAGTCGGGTAAACCCAAAGAGAACATCAGGTGCTAAAACCAATAAGGGGCTATTCCGACCGTAGAATAAAATGTGAGAAACGGTACGAATTCTATGAAAGTTTAAAAATGTTCGAAAGTGCTTTCATATATGTAGAAAAGATTCTACCCGCTTTTAGATTTTCTGTTAATACATACGACGTCCTCTTATTCAGATGACGTCCGTGCGCCTCGCCAACAGAAAAGGGGGAAAGAATGTAATCGGAATCAACCAAAAACGATCTTCATGCCACTTAAAGAACCGCAATACCAGGTCGTCCTCTTCGCCCTGTACTATATCCAAGATTTTATCCTAGTGTTTTCTTCGCGACGCTGCTCGTTCCTAAGAGAGGTTCTTGTCTCCGGGTCAAGGACGGAGATGAGAGTCGACAATAAGTCGGTTTTATTCGTCTCGAGATGTAACCTAATTTTCTCAGGTCTTTGCGTAAGCTTGATAGGAATGGCTGGCATAGCAAAAATCAGTTCGAATATAATTCAAGTACAGAAGTCACAGTCTTATTAGTCTACACCCGGTCATTGATCCTATATTCGGCTTAGAACTATAGGTAATTGAAATCAGGCCACCACATCTTTACAACAGCTCTACCACCTGTCACAGCTGAATGCGGTCTGGGAGGATGGTCATTACGTGCCGCATTGTCAAGCCCATAAGCCAATAGGAAAGAGGTGCTAAGCAAATGTAACTTAGCGATAGGGGAAATCTGAACCCCACACGAATTCATAAAGCCGTCATCAGTAAGCAAGGACATCTCTCACTTCAATCAAGAATGAGTAAAAGTTCTAAAGACGAGTCCTTTTTGTGAAACCATCCAGAGTACCTAATAATAGCGCTACCAACAAGAAAAACCATGGCTGTGCAGCAGCACGAGTCAAAGGGGCCTGGTTCGTCCGTGGCGGATGCGCCACATATGTCGAGAGACACCGGAGAAGATATAGAAGTTGTCTTACATGGCACTAAGAGAGCCATCAAATCCCGCGTATGTTAGGTACCTAGGTACTCATCCTTTTACCCTTCTCTGAGTAGCACCCGAAGCATGAAATAAGGTAACTTAACAGCTAAAGAATTTATTAACTAACTCGCACCGAATTAGCACGCGCAGATGCTTGTTATAGGGGGCACCATCGGCACGGGACTGTTCGTCGGGACGGGCCAAGCGCTAGCAATCGCAGGCCCTGCTTTTCTCTTCACGGCATATTTGGTGATCTGTTTCCTCGTATACGGGATCGTCACGGCGATTGTAGAGGTCGGTGCTTATCTGCCGGTCTCGGGAATGTCCGTGGCGTACTACGGAAACCGCATCGTGTCGCCCAGCCTCGGATTCGCTCTAGGCTGGCTATACTGGTATACTTGGGGAATAAGTGTCGCGTACGAGATCACAGCCGCCGCAGTCGTGATTAGCTATTGGCCCACCACAGTGCCAGTCGCCGTTTGGATAACGATAATGCTGGTAGTTATCATTACGCTGAACTTCTTTCCCGTTGGAGTCTACGCCGAGGTGGAGTTCTGGTGTGCGTCGATCAAGGTGTTTACCATCATCGGACTATTGATTCTGTCTGTGGTCTTATTCTTCGGTGGCGGGCCAAATCGTACTCGCCTAGGATTTCGGTATTGGCAAGACCCTGGAGCAACCAACGAATATCTCGTAGGGGGTGCCGGTGGCCGATTCTGCGCCTTTTTATTCACTCTTATCTACTCATGCTTCAGCTTCAATTTCAGTCCAGAGTTAATCATCATCGCAGCAGGTGAGATGAAGTCACCCCGCAAGAACCTTCCCAAGGCTGCCCTGCACTTCATCTGGCGTCTAATTATGTTTTATGCCCTCGGTGCGCTTGCTATTGGTGTCATATGTCGAAGTGACGAGCCAGCATTAACCAATGGTGGGAAAGGGGCAGCTGCGTCCCCATGGGTCATCGCTATCGAGAGAGCAGGAATCCATACGCTAGACAGTATTATAAATGCCGTAATTATAACTTCAGCATGGTCTAGTGGAAATTCGGTACTATACATGTCCAGCCGTTCTCTATACTCGCTTGCCATAACCGGAAACGCACCTCAGATATTCGGTTATTGCAACAGGCACGGCGTACCGGTATATGCGATTATTGCTTCGAGCTTATTATCCTTATTGGCCTACCTGAATGTTGGTGTTATCAGCGGCATCGTATTTAATTGGTTCGTAAGTATCATCAATACAGCAGCATTTATAAGCTGGGTCTGCTGTTGTCTCATTTATTTCCGCTTCAAGAAGGCATGTGTCACACAGGGTATTACCAACTTCGATTTACCTTATACGAGCGTTTTACAGCCGTGGACATCGTGGATTGCCGTAGTAGCCTTCAGTATTTTTGGACTACTAAACGGATTCCAGGTATTCTTTCCGGACCATTTCAACGCATCGGATTTCCTTACGGCATACATTGGCATTCTAGTATTCCTATTGATATATTTTGGCCACAGAATATCGGTTAGGAAAGATCCCTGGGTTAGATCACCCGACTCCGTCGACTTGAAAACGGGATTGTCGGATATATTAGCAGATGGAGAAGCCGATAACACCGCGGAAGCGCTAGTTAATGCAACCAAGCATAATAGAAATTGGTGGTTAAAGAAGGCGTGTATAATATGGGGATGGAACTGAAGCAAGAATAGTACAGACTTCCGCGGTCACCAGGTTATGCCGAAGGCCGAAGCCGAAACCGAAGCCGTACGCGTGTAGGGGGTGAGCAGAAGGACCCTGGGTAGTAAGTACCTAGGAAACCACCTATAGGGGTATAAGATTAACAAAAATATCTAATTTACACAATAAGTTTACATTCGAAAAGTGATATATAAATAAGTCCAAATTATCCGCCTGTCAGAACATAGTCCGCATCATATACCTAGGTACGTATTATTTATAGGCCGAGTAGTTGAGGTCTATAATACTCTTGGCAACTTGGCTATTTGAAACCTCGTTATTATTAGGTAATAGATTTTGCTCGACGATATATAAGTACCTGCTACGCCGGGTCAACCAGGATGACACAATCTTGGTCAACACTTCAACTCCACTCTCCTATCATTACTATCCTCCTTCTGATATTCACACAACATGGCTCACCAATCTACAACCACTACTCCCCCGGCGGAAGAACCTCAAATTGAAGTCATTGACCGCGAAGAGGATATAATTGCTGGATTTGACTGTGCCTGCAACGCCTTCGGTGATCAGGTCCGCGATACTCTTTGGATAGCCATGAATCCTGGATGGGATACGCGCGAGGGTAGATCTCGCGCGGCGGCAAAATTGGTCGAGAAATGGCGCAACATCACATACGATAGCCGAGGAAACGCAAACACCATTTTCCTCAAAGCCACTGTTTCCGATCAGGGACGACCAGTTGTAGCTGGCTTCGCCGTCTGGGACCAGTTATCAATGGTTGAAGGTCAGGGTGAACAGCCGCCAGACGACCAACGTATAGCTTCGGATATTGCAGCGCTTTACCCCAATGACGAAGTAGAGCAGCGTTACCTTTACCAAGTGATGCGTTCATTTGTAAAACGTCGCGTTGAGGTTGTTAAAGAAAAGACGACGTCCCAGCCACCGGCAGTGATGCATCTCCGCTCATGCTCAGTCGATCCAGCTTTCCAACGAAGGGGGATCGCACTAAAACTAGTTCAATGGGGCCTTGATGAAGCGCAACGCCGAGGCGGTTTAGAGGCTATTACAGAAGCATCGAGTAGTACGTATATCCTATTTGATACCTGATATGTACACGGACACTCAAGTCCCCTCCCCTCCTCCTCCCCCCCGTTCCCTCAAAATTGAATACACCAGTCTTGATAGGATACGTGATTTTTTGTAAACAAGCACTAACATGTAATCAGTGGGGAGGCAAGTCTACTCACGTCTAGGATTTCGTGGTGATAGCGCGGACATGGAATATCTAGTGGATAGCGAATTCATCTCGCGAGAGAGGCCCCCTAACCTTTTTATGCGCACTGGAAGCAACCAATAATTGCAGTATTTATCTTAAACAGCGCTTCAATTATACGAACACATATACTCCGCCTAAAAGGGATGCCTTGTGCCTGTACTTCGATGCGTTAAGAAGCCCAGTTAAGCTATACCCAAGACCGACCTTCTGAATAGGAACAATAGGTAATTTGATTTTTGGAGAATACAATTCTTGAACTGCAAAAGATATATATGATTAAAGCCAATAAGATTGTTTATTAGCAGAGAGAAAATAATTAACTTCATATAGAACAATTTTCTGTTTTGTAGGATGATAAAAGACGTAGAGTAGTCGCAGTTCTTTTTCGCTTCGTGACTAAATAACCTCAAATACCCGTATGATAATCCCATTAAAACGCTAAATTCAGATTATTTCCTTTGCCGACACTTTCTTTTCCAATTTCCGTCGCAATGGGTGATAGAATTATAAGCACTGAAGAACGCGTCAAGAACCTTGAAACGATACTCCTCATCTTCATAGAATCACAGTTAACGACTTTCCAACAAATACCCGACGAGATATCAAAGACTAGAGAGGTAATCTTGACCCTTTTGGAAGGGAATCAAAGTATAGTAAGCCCTAGTCCAGCCCCGGGTCCTGGGGGCTACACCGGGAATAGTGAAGGCTCCACCCTCACTGTTCACAGCGAACTCCCTGGTGATAATAGCCATAGCGAGCAGAGTTCCAATATGACTGTCTATGGCACTGAAGTCTCTGATCAAGCTATAAGCGAAGCTAAAGCCCAAAGTGAAACCAAAATCGAGGAGCTGAATGCCCAAATAAGTTCCAGAGACGAAACAATTACCCAGCTTCGGAGGCAAGTTGAAGAATTTAAGGCCGAACTCGAAGAGCAAAGACGCAGAAACCGATCTCTTGTTCAGAGCATTCGAGATATCCAAGGTAACATCAGGGTTTTATGTAGAATTCGACCCCCTTCAAACGGCACCCCACAAGAAGATCTGGTGGATTGGGGCCCGCAAGAGAAAGGAGACACATCACAGTACTGGGGGAAAATCAAGATTCCTACTTTCCGTACAAATGTTCAGGGGTCAAGAGTCCCAGGCCCTCCCAAAATCTACGATTTCGAACGTATCTTTAGCCCAACGGATACCAATCTAGATATCTTCAATCATGTTAAGGACCTTTTTAAATCCGCAATGGAAGGCCAAAGAATCTTACTGTTTGGCTACGGGCAGACCGGTTCCGGAAAGACATATACTCTTGGCAACCTGGATGCTACCGGTGGTGATGAGCACGGACTTATTCCACGTGCCATGGGTTTGTTATTCGTTATCCAGGAAAGAGATAAAAGCGAATTTCAATACGAATTTACGTTGGGCATCATAGAAGTTTACCAGAACAAGTCTTTTGATCTTCTGCAAGCATCTCGGGATAAGTTCAGAGGAGAACATGTTCGAATCGGTACGAATCAAAAGCTGAGACTGGAAAACTGGGACAAAGCTTTGGAGCTCATCGTAGAATCATTCAAGTACAGAGCGACATCAGAAACCAGTGGTAACAGTGCGAGTTCTCGCTCGCATTTGATCGTATCAATTGAGATCAAGAGGACGGCGCTGAACGGGGAAACCAGGACTGGAACTCTCAATATCGTCGACCTTGCGGGAAGCGAACGGCCAAATGCGATGGGACTGACAGGTGATCTTCACAGGGAAGGGACCGAAATTAATGCCTCGCTAATGAGCTTAAACAAACTGATTACTTCCTTGGGCAAAGGTGAGCCCGTTGTCTACGACACGGAGCTCTTACGCGTATTAAGGCCCTCGATTACAACCGGGACAAAGATCGTCATGTTTGTTATGGTCAGCCCCTTGAAGAAAGACCAAGAGACTTCTTTCCAAACCCTCGACAGAGGACAGGAAGCCGCATCCGCAAGAGTGAACCGTGTGGGATCAACTCTAGGGGGGGTCGGTCGCGGAAGAGGTGTATCTCCGGCGGGAGCCGGGCCCTCGTCGAGAGGCGGCCCTTCGAGAGGTACTTCAAGAGGTGGTCCTTTGTCAAGAGGAGGTTTATCGCGTGGTAGGTAGGTTTTAGTTGAGGAAAGAAAACATATCATCTTGCTCTCAAGATTTATGGGCTTAGGTCCCGATATTAATCGACTTTCTGGCTATGCGGAAAGGCCGTATTACGAGTCAATAGGTTACAATACCTTAGACTAAGTACCTAGGTAGGTAGTTGAATAGCTACCTATAGAAACAAAGTATTAAAACTTAACATACGCGAACTCCATGTTTTAACCCCAAAAGAAACATCAACTGCTTTTTAGCTCACAGGTTACTAACTGCACCTTAGTTAAATGTCTTCTGCTTGCCTAGGTATAATGCCCTTTGTTACTTTTTCTTTATCCATAAACTCCTTTGCCATACCATCCCGTCCGTAGATAGTCCATTCCCTCTATTATAGCACCCATTACCACTCGCAAGATACATAACCACTATAATTCAACTACAAGACCAATCAACCCTATATATCAGCTAACCATGACCTAAGAGAATGCCTCTGTAATGACACTAGAACAGTCTGTCAAGCTAGCCTCGTCGTTGCCGAGTAAACTTAGCTTCTCCATCCTACGTAGGAAAAGTTAGCGATTATGTTGATATTAAATGTCTGAAAAAGGGGGACAAGAGAAAACTTACGCTGGTACAAAAGCGGCAGCCCCTGAAATAATAGCAGTTAGTAAAGTTCCCTCTCAGAGGCCATTGCGAGACAAAAAGACAAGATTGAAGAACATACAGGCTTCGGCGTCAGCTCCAAAAGCGTTCCAGTCTGAGCTTGTTTCTGTTGAATTGCTTAGGAATTTGTCGCTGTTCAAACTTGTAGGAGCGCTTCCGTCCGCAGTCTCAGTGTAGAAGTTGGTGTCCATCTCCTGCACCGTCGTATCAAGCGCATTCCCATTCAGGTCCTTAGCCGCGCTGTGTGCTCCCACCAAAGCCACCAGCTCTTTAACCGTGAATCCTTTCGCCTTAAACGCGGCCACTGAGGTTGAAGCATTGGCGTTTGGGCTGATCAACTGGCCCGTCGGGTTCGGTTCGGATGAATCTACTCTGCCGACTTTGACGGATATCGCAGGTAAGCCTGGACAGGCTGCTATTCCGTAGGCTGGTGTTGAATGTCTGTGTAAGCTAGGGAGAATAGCAAAGGGGTATTGGTTAAGATCTTACCGGCAGCGAACTGAATTAAATCTGCAGTGCCAACACCAAACTGTGTCGCTTTATCACCCAACGTTGCACATATATCAACCATCTGAGCGTTTTCGCCACGATCCGTGCATTCGCCCGCCAATATGACCGAGCCATCGCAGGCGCCGGGAAAGCAGTCGTGGAAGGCTAGTCGAATTGCCGCACGAGCGTTATCAGTACACTTCCCGCCACCGTCCAAGAAGGTCTCCTTCAAGTCTGTGGCAACTTCCGTCCATACAGCTGGGCATTGCGCTTGAGCAAGACCACTAGTAGCTACGAGAGTCATAAGTAGTACTTTCAACCTGAATGAATCCATAGTGAAGTTTTGTTCGTAGATAGTGTGGTAAAGGGTTCTGAAGACGGTATAATTGTTGATAGAGAGTTGTAGACGGAAGGGAAGTCGAAAGATAGGAGAGACGAGAGAAGACTGATGAGTTACTATTCATTTTGGAAAATGGCTGACGATCTTCTCATACTTATATGTAAATATTCTACCCAAAGTATGCTCCTAATCAAAGCTGCGATACTACGACCCCGGAGTTGTGAAAAATCGTATCAAACGACCCTGCATATGAGCAGCTAGTCTGATGTCGCCTCGAGACCCTTCCAGGATATCTCCCCGGGAAGCATCCGCAAAGGGGTGCAAAATGCCCAGACGTCAATGGAGCCACGCAAGCAGCAACAAGGGAGAAGCCAAGACATTAAACTATATTTAACACTTCTTAATAGAAGCGACTTAGCTAACTGATTTCGAAGAGCCTTTTTCTTCTGATACAGAAACCTATACGCTGAAATAAAGGAGTATATACGCCCGCCGTTTACGTCCAGTACTTACACCCATTGTTAACACCTGCTATTTACACCAGTCAACGAAGATGCAGAGCATGTAAATCATCGAACCAAGAGTAAGGACGACGCAAAACTCACGCCTTCCTGTATCCCGTGTATGTAAATGATCAAACCAATCCTAGGGTCGATCATAGTCTTGTCACTATCGTGAGGATGATCCACAAGGAGACCTCTAAACTGTAAAAGGAAAAATCAGTACGGCACTAAGAGACATCGTTATGTTGTGTAGTTCTCTGGCCAATAGTAAGAGTATAAGCTCGCGCGTGATGGATATCTAGATGTTCCTACCAATACGACGTGCTTACGACGACAAAATGGAACGCATCTACCGTCGGTTCCTACGAGCCGCGCTTAGACTCTTTACGTGGGGAACGTTTCTAACCTCACACAAGGGTCCCTCCAGAGCCTCTAGCGCCATGTTACCTCGCGGCTGGAGTCACCTGGAGTAGGTAAGGATCGTCCCAATCCCCTAGCACTCAAAAGCCGAACGCGTATTAATGAAACAGTTTTCGCCTGATCATTAAAGAGACGAGGAGACGTACATACATACAGGCCCATCAGTAGGGCTTGTGCTAAACCTCGCAGGCGCTCCTGAACCCGGTTAAGGATTTTCTAGGTCGTTATAAGATTCATTACGTACTGCCGTATTTGGTTGCGTTCGCGATGTATCACAGCGGGAATATATCACGCTGATATCTACATCAACAGGGGGGAAACGATATCTTACCCGGTACTCCACTAGAGAAGCTGTAAATAGCTGTAGCAGGCCATTGAGGATCGAGCACTGCCATCACAAATATCGTGTTCCAGGAGGGGAATTTTGAGCGGCCGCATGTAGTCCGATCCTACCTGGCATATCGTCTAATGTCTTCGAGGTTGAAGTATTCGTCATCATACTCGTTATCCCTTAAACCCTCTACACGAGCGGACGGGGTTTGAACTTTAGTTGCGCGAGATATATCTCTAGTGGATTTGAAATTTCACCGAGAAGGTATTTTACATATCCCGCCTTGTCAAGTTGTATTGCATATAATATAGAGTTATTAAGAGATCATGGGGTTAGGGTTGACGAATGCTTTCATGACAACTGTTCTATTATAGGATAACTAATTAGGTAGTAACTAGAAGAACACGAGATTAGCTTGCAAAGAGCAAAATGAAGAGAAGTTGGCCGATCATAGACTGTCTTTAGTCTCAACAAAGTTAAACGAAGTAGGAAGAAGGCTTCGTCCGTAAATTTCCACAAACTCTTAACGAAGGGCTTGGCTGTAATTCTGTGTTAAACTTCGTCCGAACCCGCAGTTCATTATCCTCCTCACAGAGAAGAGCATGATTATTATCAGTTGCGACCTGATTGCCCAATGCGAAGGGCTTCGGTCCCGGCCCCTGGGGCTATGGCTCGTGCAGAAGCGGCAGCCCTAATTTCAGCTCTGGTCTCAGCCAATCAATTCTTATCTGATCCATGAGTAGATCTCTTCATGCACTCCGAATCGTTCGAGGTGCCGAGGGGTAAAAGTTAAGAACTAAGGCCACTTTCTGCGCAAAAGGGCTTAACTATTAGATAATTGTTAGATAAGTAACATATCATGCTCTTCAAGATGCATGAAGCAAATAATTTCAAGACATTAACTAAACTAAACTAAACTAAACTCGTAATATAATTTTACCCATAAACCCATAACCTATAATAATTAATAGAACAACTAGGAGTTACGTCGGATGGAATATCCACTTGACTAAAAGGTAATTGCGTTATAAGCAGAATTGTTATAACAGTAGTTATATACTCCATGCAACAAGTTACTATTAATGCTAAGAAAACAATTTTCTCTCTCTCTTTCGGTCCCGCAAAGAACATTTGAAGCAAGCAGTTTGAGAAATTCTCTTATGGTAACATCAAAAGGGTCAAAAGGGACCTCCCGTCCTTGGCGTGCAGTTAAAGAATTCAGGGGCAAGCCTATAACTACAGTTGTTACGTAAAGTGGTAAGTGGTACGCGTCCCTGCAGAAATTAGACTAGTCAGGTACCGCACAGAGCCACAAAGAGCCACAAAGAGCCGCATATTAACACCAGCCAATCGATTCCGACTATTTTTTTTCTATGTACTTTTGACATTATCTTGTCATGTAACACACCTGCTCGGTCCCTCACATATCGTTCCGTTCGTACAGACGGCAATGCAATCTTTCTCTTCCGATAGAGTTCCTTGCAATATTATTCGTTTCTATTTCCGATGTTTGATATCAAAAAGCAACGAGATTTTGTCGTGTGAAACCTGACAATAAGACCTTGTCAACCACAAACTGAACGGTGGACACTCACTACAAACTGATACCTAGGTACCTAGGTAGGTAAGTATCAATACGGTTCTAACACTTTTCAGCAATGAGATATTCGAGTCAAATATTGTCTACTGCCGAACATTGGGAAGAATACCCTTCAAGACAGCCAAGTTGGGCCGCCCTAGTTGCGGATATCGACACCGACGCGGATTCGTACTTTTTCGATCACACTCCACGAAATGATCTACCACTTCCCCAGAAACAGCTATTTTCCAAGTGTAGATTATGTAACGATGCCATTACGTGGATGCGCATCGATAACTTTTTACATGCGTCTTCGCTAGATAAAGCGTGCCCCCAGCTTTCCAAGCCCGATGACAGCAGTCAAAGAAGATCGTCGAGACGCGTAGACAAATGTACGGTGACTGTAATGGCGACGGTAATGTTTACGTCCATTAGGGGTTTTGTGCTACCCGAGTAGTAGTAGCAGTACATATGGAACCTAGAAACATACGGAGAAAGGAATTCGACGTCCGGCCCCAAAATTGGTAGGAATTTTTGGCGTTGTAGAGTCTTGAAACCTACCTACAGATACAACAAGTACCCCTGACGATGAATTTGAAGACCTCATAGATTCAAGTCAATAATCTAGATGGATAAAGCCAAAATCTATTTATCTTCCACGTTGATTAGTGTGTCGAGTTGAATTTATCATACGACGCTGGAGAACTTCGGGATACTCTAAACGCATCATTAAGAATTATAACAGCAGTTGGTTATATCTTACGAGGTATAGTGCTATGAGAACCCGATTTCAACGCTCCGAGATTCAATTAAATTTATTTCAGCATTCACGGGACGCGCCCGTGTCATATTCCGCAAATGACTGCCATAGGAATTCTATAACAAGATCAGTCCGAGAAAGGAGTTGGCCTTGTTAAATTACCCAGCTACCAAGTAACTAACCTGTAAACGTTCAGTTTTCCTCAAGGTAAAACCCATTGCTTTACAATGCTCTACTTAAAACTGGACAAAATTTCTAGGCAAATAGGATTGCATTATATCTTACCTACCTATTATACTGCTAAGAGTTAGGTAATCTCGCAGAATTCCAAGTTAGCAACCGAAAGCTATAAACTGCCCCTTTATTGGGTAGCCATGTACCTATACCCGTGTCCGAGCTTGGTCGACCGAGTTTGCCAATATCATCCCTGAAGTGATACGTATAGACCTTTCTAAGTTTCAATCCATTGACTTCAATAGAAGTACCTAGAAATACGCGTCGATATATTTTTCACGATCCAATAGGATAATATACCGGTCCCTACTTAGACGTAATACGAGAAAGGGGCTTATTAAGACGTCATTGCGTTGCATATACGCATTATTCCTAGCGTTGTAAGCCACCTTGAACAGTGTTAGTTACGCCTCTTAGCCTTCGGTAAACGCTTACGTACCTCTTGCATAGGCGCTTCGCGAGAGGGTGTAAAAGCTGTTGTGAGGCTCCTATCTTCATATTTCATATTTCGATACCGAAAATACGATGGATTACTACGCCTAGAATTTGAAGCTCTCAATATCCTTGACTACGTCAATTCATAAAGATCACCCAAAACACGCCTCGCACTCGATGAAATATCGAAAAATGCCACAATAGACACTCTGCATACTGTGAATTGTTCATCGATTTAGGTTTATATAAACCCTAATTCTATCCGTAAAGCAGAAACAATATGCGTACGCGCAACGAATTCTCCCCCGCAACCCTCAAGGTTCCGACGAACACACCCTCGAACTCTGTGGGATATCCATTTCCTCGACCATTCGTCGAGTTTGTACGTGCGCCCCTCTATTCATACTTCGTTCTTCACCGACCCAAAGTTAAAATTCGGGCCTAGGAGGCCGCTTAGACGGCGTGCTTCTTGAGGAGCGCAACGAGCGCGTTAGGGTTGGCGCCGACGAGCTTCTCGGCGGGCGTCAACTCGCCGTCCTTGAAGAGTAGAAAGGTGGGCATGGCGGTGATACCAAGCTCCTGGGCTAGGTCGGGTAGGTCATCGACGTCGATCTTGGCGAAGTGGATGTCCTTGAACTGCTCATCGTTGGAGTGGCTATAATTATATCCAATTAGCAATGCCGTTGCCCATAATCGGGGAGCGAACTAGGAATGGGATGGGGAGGTGTGAGTTCGGCGCATAGTAAAGGTTGCGCCTTATTCGTGAGGGATTTCGGGGATAAAACTTACTTGGCTAGGATGGGAGCAATAGCCTTGCAAGGGCCACACCAGGTAGCAAAGCAGTCAAGTAGGACGACCTTGTTATTCTTGACGGCTTCCTTGAAGGAGTCGGCACTTTACGCAATGTTAGTAATGTCTGTCTTGATATATAAGGATATATCATTTTGGAGGTACGGGAACTTGTAGCATCATAAATAGAGCGGGGTACATATTCAGCAGCCTCTTTTTTATATGGTCTCGAGAAGGGAGGAAGGGAGGAAGGGAGGAAGGGAAGAAGGGGAGAATGGGGGAAAGATCTTTGGAAACGCAAAACACAATAGTGCGACTTACGTTTGGTAGTTGTGTACAGCCATTCTGGGCAACGTAGTATGGAATTGCTTCAAAGATGAAATTTGCGACGGTCTGTATAATGATTGCCTAAAAGTAGACGGGACTGCACGGAATAAGTTTCTTGACATGGAGGGGAAAAATTGATTTGGCAAGCGGGAAAAAGACGCGGGGTGTTTGGTGGGTTTTATGTTGTCTTGTAGTAGTCTATCTCTTAAAAGTTAAGGGTATATTAGCTTCTAAAGAACGGGAAGGAAGGATAAGGCTAAACGCCAAGACAGGTAATTGTAAGCTTGGAGGGCTTACCTTAGGCGTACATTATAGCACCTTTTAGGACCTACCTTCTAAGTAATCCATGCGAATTGAGCTCGCAGTGCAAATTGCTTGCTAGCTGATGATGTAAAATTTGATTTGTCAGTAGGTCTTTATGACGTGATTTTTACCCTTTTTTTAGTTAAAGACCCGATGTTACTTGTGGCTTACAATTCATCTTTAGACCAAGTCTGCAGGTCTCGTGGCGTTTGCACCAGCTAAAAGCTGAAAGATTAGTATGATCTATAATATTTCCCCGATTACCGTTGACCCGATTCCATAGGTAACAATACCTATTCCAAATAGGTACCCATTCCGTAATAGCACTGTTTATTAATAACCAACCTACAGGTTTGCTACCTACGTCCTCGGGATTTGTAACACCGTAAATAAACGATAAAAAGGGAGAGAGGCCTACCACGTGGTAATACATAGGTAGTCTTGTACGTCACTTTAAAATAGAATTAACTAACCTTTAATAATACCCGACACGTCACAATTCGAATGATACCTCTCTGCATGGTCGACCAAATTCCAAATCATCTTACCGCATACCCGTCACCCTTCAGGTTACACCAAAAAGTGCTGATGCACAGAAAACCAAAACCAGGCGTCCGGGTTCGCGAGCTCTCCATCAAGGGTAGGGAATATCGCAGTGGGTACGTATTGTTGATTAACTATATAAGATTTATTTCTGCTTTGGTCGAACACGTATTATAATCACCAGTCAAGTTAGAATCTTTGTACTGTACCCAAGGCTTACCTGTTGTATATATATAATTCCTTGAGATTGAATAAGTGATTTGATGGAATGGCGGGGAATACGAAATT
The DNA here is from genome assembly GCA_025201765.1 of Daldinia sp. FL1419. Lineage (NCBI taxonomy): Eukaryota > Fungi > Ascomycota > Sordariomycetes > Xylariales > Hypoxylaceae > Daldinia > Daldinia sp. FL1419. The sequence continues at coordinate 33,644 of MU623381.1, forward strand.
GATAAGAGTTTATATCACGTCACAAGTAGAAGTAGAGGTTAAGTAACTAACCGGTTAACCATTTCTGCAAATCTACTACTTCCGCTTCCTCACTTCCTATTATCTTAGCTCTCCATCAAGGAATTACTTCGAAAGGAATTACTTCGAAACGATTTTTCTTCTCTTGCTCGCGAATCTACAAGCACTATACTTCATACATGTACACGCAATGTGACCAACCTAAACTCCGACGATAAGGGCAGGGCAAGGGTATAAAACGGCCCAAGTCGACCTCGCAGATATTTCCGAACACCTCTAGTTTGATTCGAACAACCAAATTTTTTTTCCCGATCCTGAACACCTGTTTCCCTTGCCTGCTCGCCAACTTGGGCCTCTTCACCCAAGCATGTCTATTTGAAAACCGGAAAACACATCGCGGTTGGATTAGCTAGTAACTTCCGGTAATCTCCCACATGGACATGCTAGTAACATAAACAATTCCATGAGAAAATTATGGACTTAATGCACTTGCCTAGCATTGCACGAATCCTTGGTCCTGCCCAAGAGGTGTAAATTCGAATAGACCGAAGTACAAGCTACCGAAATTTAGATCGGCCAGTGTACAAGAGAAAACATCTATGCATCATTGTGGGCGTCTCTCTGGACGCCTTATAAACCCCTGCGCGGCAGCAGAATATGAGTGGTATCAAAAACAGATAACAAGCCGCGTGCAATAAAAAACATAAACCCCTGTGGTATCGCAGTATATCGGGAATAAAAAGAAAACAAAGCCATATTTTACCCATCCTCCACATGTTTCTGCAAATATGAAGCAAAGAAGTCGATAGGGCCATATCATATACCATAAAATTGGTATGTATATTGATGAGAAGGCGTCGAATTTGACTATGTAGTCAAGCTGAGATCATATGGACGCAAGGGGTTTCGGTTGTCCTGGTTGACCCTGAAATGGTGGGAGTGCTCTGATCATTAAGCCAGGAGATAGACCAGATGCTTTTATGTCTTTTCAAATGTTTTTGGTTTTTTTTTAAAAAAAAAATCTGAAACATGAAAAGAAAGGCTGTAATGAATGAATGAGGTCGGTATCTGAGATAACAAGGGAATGTTAAATGAATGTGGTTAAGTTGGCTGACTTTGGTTTTGCGCAAATAATAGGGAAGGGAAAATGAATGTTAATCGTATCTCCTGGCTTAAATCGTGCGCCCGTTTCGTGCTGAAATATTTGGGCTCAAGTAACGTCAACCCACTCGATCCTGATTAGCGCATATCACTATTGAGTGCCGTGTTCGACTACACTCCGCCTATTCTCATTAGACGCTCGAGGGGATATCTCTAGTAGTTTGGCGCTACCCGCGCTGAAGTTCCGAGCGTGTCCTTTATCAAGATTGATGCTAGTAGCTCTCTGCGGTTTGACAGGACTTTGGCCTTCTTCGTCATCGCTGTATTTCTCGAAATCTTTCTCGTCGTCATCGTCAAAAGATTGGAGACATCCTTCTCGGCTTCGCATGGTATCTCTGCGGTGTGTCACAATAGGTGTTTGACCAACAGCACCCCACTTGGCTTCACGGTCTTCGTCTTCCTCGTCACTGCTTGGACGAGCTTCGCCTGTGGACTTTCCATGTGAATGAGTGGGGACAACACTATTCATATACTCATCCTCAACGATATTCTCATCATCGGAAGCGTGCTCTTCATATTCCGTAGAGAAAGCAGGTTGAGTATACTGCTGAAGCGAGCTTCTCATACCTGATGAGGCACGTTTCCTATTAATACGCCCTGAAAGCCAAGATGCTTCCGAATCGATAGAGGCGAGTGACATAGATTGTGGCGCTGGCGACGATTGGATTTCGTCTCGTTGCCAAGAGATAGGAGTCGCTCGCATAACATCGTGCGATCGACGGCCCGAGGTTGGAGTATCATAACGCATCTGAACATCATCGGGGATTGCGGGTAAGGGCTCCACAGGTAAGGGATCGGCGTCGGGAGATGCCACACGCGAATCTGGAGGGGATAACGGTAGTTCAGGGAGGTCTTCTCGGAAACGAGACATGGTCCTCTTTGGTACGCTTGAGCTGATTTTTCGCGGCACGTAATTTTGATGCGCTGGCGGCGGGCCTGCTGACATAGAATCTCGCGAGGTGTTCGAAAAAGACGAAGGGCCGGAACTGCGCTTGGTCTTACCCCATCTGAAGAACGACCGCCATGGTCTAGCGGAACTAGCGTCCGAAACCCTACTACCCGATTCCGCGTAGTCTGGCTTGGTTAGTGAAGGAGAAGGCTGTTCTATATCAACCCTCGTTCGGCCAGAACCTTTGGGTGACCTCGAGCGCGATGTTCTTGTACGAATGAAACTTAAAACTCTTGGACTTGAGGAGCGTGAAGATGGGCGTTGTTGCTGTTGGGAAGGGTCAGGCACTTGCTCAGATTCCGGAACCTTAGCTGGAGTAGACGGCTCAAGGGGAATGCTCTCCGTACGATGGAACTCATCCAAGGGTTTTGGTGAATCCCCGCGGGTTTCCAACTCCTCCTGTTCCCTACTATTTCGTGGCGAGTCACCCGACCTTCTCCGTCTAGACGATGTGATAACTACCGAAGCTGGGTCTCCACCCTCCATTTCACGACCTAGGACACCCCTTTCCAAGTTTTGGGGTGGTGGAGTGCCACTCTTAATAGCTTCGGCTTCTTCTGCTCGCTGTTTTTCTGCTCTCCTAGCAAGACGTCTCTCTAGTCTTTCACGTTCTTTCTCTTTCTTCCTCTCCCTCCTCCGCTGATCTCTCTCCATCAATTCCCGCAAATCCGATGCATCCAAGTCGTCCGCTAGGTTATCAATTCTCTTGTGGGCTTGAAGTGTGGCCTCGGGGATTGCAGCCCTTTCCGCTAATTTGCGCCTTGTTGATTGAGATCGGGTTAGCGCACTGCTGGCTGCTGGCCCATAGACAGGATTGGCAGCACATCGTAGTGTCGGGCGAGGTGCCAATGCCTCGAAAGCGGAAACTTTCCAAGAGAGCTGCTCTGAATCGGTCGACATCGCCGAATGAATAGAACGAGGCAGTGGTAAGGAGATATCGGAGGAAGGCTCGTCCCAGTTCCTGTTCGAGCCAGGCCTTGTTCGTCTACTCTCCCTTTTCATTAATCGGCCAGCTGGCCAGGCATCCGCGGCAGGGCGCACTGGCATAAACTGGCTCATAGCCTTGATTTCAGCTTCTCTATCATGGTCCTCCTTCCGACGTTTGCTAGACTTTTTCCGTGGTAAAGGCTGACCTCGTCGCTTATTTCGCGAGGCTTCGTGATGTAAAGTTGGCACGCGGGTAGCGATATCGTCATTGGATCCTCTAAGTGCTTCCTCTGCGGCGGCCGGGATAGAACCAGGAGGTAACGATACAACCGGTCCCTTCTTAGTCTTGGTTACACGTATAGAATCTCGACGACCGGGAGAAAAACTATAGGTACGCTGACGTCGCTGCAGTTTGTGGGGGCCGTCTCGCTTTCCTCCTATGGGCTCATTGCCTGTCGGGGTATTGACGGGCTCGGTTTGACTTCGTGATGGTGGTTGCAGCGGACGGCCGCGGTCCAAGGTGTCTGCATCGGAACCGAGGGCCGGCGTTCGAGATCGCCTTCGCGAGCCCCTACGGCGGAAAGGCCACATGGCCATATTTCCAAAGATCGACGGTCGGTCTTGGTTGTAGGAAATAAAAGCGAGGCTATATCGCAATGCGCGATTGCGGGTTCCTGTCAATAATGCTAGGTGACGATCTCTGCAGAATGATTATCGCCATGGGCGCGGATTTAATTCGAATTATGCATATAATCAGGTAAGTATTAAACTGAATACTATCAGTCGATTCGGTACATCGAGGTTTATTGCAAACCAATTCGTATAATTCCTGACTACGTCTGGCTCGAATCGAATGGACCTCCAAAAACGTCGTCGCACCGCAGCAACCAGGACGTTATTGCACGCAAATTATATTGGTGTCTCTCCTTGCTTTAGTTGGAGACTGAGAAGCCAATTAGCGATGAATGAAAATCAAATAAAAGTTGTGGATATTTGGGGTTGACGCGAACTGCTTCAATACGTTTCCAACGCAGGTATGAAGATGGAGCTTGTTCGTGTTGGAATGCTACAAGTTCTGGATTGGGGCTCCAGATTTGATTGTGGTGGTGGTTCGAGGTGGTTCAGTTTTCTTTGGGGTGGAAGAAGCAGAACAGTTTAGAGGGAACCGATAGAGGGACTGTGGCGGTCGGCAGTGGGGGGGGCGGATATGGAACACTTACAAGGAACTTGACATAAGGGAAAAGAAGAAAAAAAATCAGAAATGGGGGTAGCGTTGTTGGCGACTACTATTTTCAGTCAGTGCGTGTGGCAGGGACAACAGGAACAGCAGGGAAAGGGCGATTAAATGGACTTTGCGAAATGAAGTCACACACAGGGGAAACCCTTGGGCAAGGACGTTAACGGGCTGACGGGTACGCGGGTACTGTAGACAATCACCCTTTTAGTGGGTCATTCAGGATATTGTACATATTGAATTCGGCTGTGTTACGTAGCATACAAGTAAAGAGTACCTCGTAGCGTCCTAGTGATTCTTTACGATTCATAGGAATTTCAATCATTTGATTGAGTAACTAGTTACTCTTTACATACCTATGGGATGCATTCTTCCTGGCCACTTACCTGTACCTACATCATGTATGTAACATCCGAATCGCTACCACCCTGTCCGAACTTGGTCCTATTAGGGGCTAGCCTAGGCATTTGACAGGGTACGGGTTGATGAAAAAAGAATTTGGGTACCTAGAGACGGTACATGGCATTTGGAGGGTACATTAGTAGGGTATGTACGCAGGCGTATATCCAATAGCATGGAAGGAAAACGTGGGAAACATTTAATGAGGCACATTACTACTCACATGTAATTGCATGTAATTACATGTCCCTATTATTTATCTGCCTAAGTATTGTACATATAGGTAGTTATGGCAATAGGCAAACTCTTCAAATGAATTATAAAATAGTTAACTAACTATACGAAATATACCTAACTTCTTTACATACGTACGTCCATACGTGCATGTAAGTAGGGATACGGGATGGACCTGGCTCCTCGAAAATCCTTCGAACTACTGGAGAGTCTGAGTCTCTGTTTAGGACTTGGCGGATCACCTCAGTTATGTGTCAAAAGCGAGATAAGTAAAATATGGTTCTTATGGATCTCGTAAGAATGTAGGCTACTTAAGGTTTAACAGCTAATATGAGCGGCTTATGAACGGCTCGGGGAACGACTGTTTTCATTGGTTTTCTTTTCTTTTCCTTTTCTTCTTCTTTTTTTTCTTTGATTGATATGAATCTTGGCCAATGAAATACGTATAGTCTACTAATCTAGTACACATCTTACTGCTTTGCCCACTTATACGCATAACGCACTGGGTAATATAACGATATACCTATCAGACGTAGATTTACATGGAATTATTTAACGTCAAGACTCCCCAGACTAATCATCGATAGCGGTTTTTGGCGAGTATCAATGATAACATGGTGTAGCATAGCGTGGCGGCACTTGAAAGCGAAAGCCGGGCCTCGTGCAGCTAAGCTTTGATCGGTGATGTCAGGTACAAGGAAAATAGCAAGGTACGACAGATGACTTATTTCCATTACCCCAGCCTTCTTTACTTTCTTTTTCTATTCATACAATCGAGAGCGCGAGTCGATTTATGTAGGTACACTACATCATCCTTTGTGACGGGCTTATGAACTTGGAAAATGGCATCATACACCACCGTATTCGGTATAATACAATACACTACCTACCTTCCTAGCCACCTACCTAACCTAACCGGCCTGCAGGTCTAACCACAATTCTCTACTCACGTTTCCTGTTTAGATAATCCGATCCTTTTACTTAACTACGTCCGGGAGAGCACGTACTTCGATAAGTTTCACGTCCGAGCTTTACTAGGCTCCTTAGTGTAAGAGGTAGTGTAGAACAGCAGCACCAAATATGCAGCGTTAACGGATCGTTTGACGGCACGGCTTGCCGCTTGACCCATGTTACTATATCAACTCGTGGTAATCGGACGCGGGTTGCGCAGGCGGCGTGGAAACACCCATAGTGAAAGTTCGATCGGCTGTAGTAGATAAACCTTTTCTTCGTGGAAATTGTCACGATTAATAGGTACCATATTCATTCTCTTTTATTGATAAACTGTTATTATTAAAAGATATCGTAGAGCGCTTACGCAATTACAACCGCAGCTACAGATATACTCGTCAGGATTCCAAACATCCAACCTTTGCCGAGGCTTTGCCTCTTAGGTTAGGGATTTTAAAATGGTAATGAACTTTAAGATGGTAATTTTGGTACTAAATTTTACTAGCGCTCCCCATACAAAAACTTATATTTTAATTAAAACAAATAATATTAATTACATGCATATTTCTTATCCCCTAAAACCTAATTATATAAAAAACCCTTCCATTTATTTAAATATTGTAAGATTTATAGATGCTTCATTTATATACATTAAATGTTGGTTATACAACAAACCTAATACGTTAAGGGTGGTTAGAGAAGTATCTATTAATTGATTTATAAAAGATATATGTTGTAAATAAATAATATAATTGAATTACAATATGTTAAAGGCTTAAGATTGAATTGTTAATTGTTAAATGTTAGATATTTGAGGTTGGGTGTGGTTGCAACTAATAGAAAGATTCTTAATTCCAATACTATTTAAGTTTTAGTAAAATCCACACATTAAATTATATATACCAAGAAATTACCATTTTAAAATTCATTACCATCTTAAAATCCCTAACCTAAGAGGCAAAGCCTTGGCAAAGGTCAGATGTTTGGAATCCTGACAAGTACTATAGTATATAAGCCCAGAAGGATTAATTCCAACAAAAAATACCTGCCCTTTTTTAAACAACCATAGCTGTGCCAAGCTAAATCTCCTAAATATTTGTTACTCGCATATTAGCGAGCGCTAGATATCCACAGCTATCGCCCAGAGCTGTAACCGAGGCGGGCTGCCCCGTACCGTTCAGTAGCAAATATTACCAGTTAGAAAATTCGGCGGTGGAATACCTAAAACCCGGAGAGGTCTCGTATTCATGACCTTGCCAAGGAGGATTGAACGCTGTCACGTTTTTTGCAACAGAAACTATTGCAGCTCGCAGACAATATCGAATTTTCAGTTTCCTTTAAGCGTTGCCAACACCAGACATATCGTATATTAAAGGAGACTGAATAAACTTTAGTAGGTATGTAGTTCAACTAGCTTTTTTGTTTCGTGAATATAGCAGTATGTCTCGTGCATCGCAATAGGGCATAGCTTCGGGTAGCAAACTCACGAACGGAAATGATAGGCGCCTCGTTGCTGTAAAAGGATAGTCGTAGGGTATTCGGGTTTCTGCATGTCTACTGTATATTCTTCTCCCTTGTTTCGTACGTCACCGCAACTCATCCTTGAAGATGCCGAGAGTTTCACGCTTGGGTGTCTTGTCCAACCCGTGCATAGGCATGTAAAAGGCGTAAAAGACGCAAAATGCGAATAGATATTAGTGATAGCCTGTTCGACCCTCATTGGAATCTGGATCTATGGTGCTTGCATATGCGGGGGCGGCGGTGGTAACTCAAGACAATAGTAGTTACGCCTCTAAAGACTGACACGTAGAAGGTTGTGTGCTCGACACACACATCTCCCCTGGGCCTTTATGCAAGACCACGGTTCCTGAGAAGCTTAATGGCCGATCGGTTCCCAAACGTGCATCCAGATAAGGACGTCTTTGGTTTATTTTCCTATATGGCTCTATCCAAAGCAGCAAATCTGGTTGAGGCAGTTTTCTGTCGTCTCCGTTTTAGTTAAGAAACATTCTGAATGATTGGATACTTGTGGCTTGATAAGGTTCTACACGAGCCGCCGCCCCCTCCTGTCTCCTGTGCATCTATGGGATATCTAAGAGGATGAGATGCACAGCTGTCATATAAAGAATTTTTATTGGATATCAACGGTTGTTCTCCGCAGACCTGGTGATCTGGAAATAAGCGATTCGAGTATAGGAATGCTCACATACGCGTGAGGGGATCTAGGATTGAAATACGCTGATTGGACAGAGACTTAAATTACCTCCTTATAATGAAGCTTCTGGCGAGCTAAGCATAAGACAACCTCAACTGCCATACAGCCAAGATTCCTGATTACGGCTGTATCCTGGGTTGTCGGGGCCGAATCTTATGTCGGGTCGACCGGATTCAACCTTCAAGACGCATCAACCTCATCCTATCTACCGTGGCATAATAAAATAGCGAATAAAGGTCTAGCGATGGTTGAGAACTATACCGTCATTGAGGTTCGCATGGGTCGGGCATTATTTTAAGGGCGGTGGTGGCTTGAGCCACGAGATACGAAAAAGAAAAAAAGGAAGATTCTATCAAGGACTGTACATTTCCACCTTTGTACCGGGCATCTACCGTGTAAATGTAGAACGTACCTGAGTACTTGGGTACCTAGGCACATACATACATACACACAAGGTACCATGTATTTCAGAGGCATATTTATTAGGTAAGTCCATATATGTACATGCATACATGCATACATGCCCGGTACCTAGTTACATGTTACATCTCAAAGAACCCTTAGCCAATCAGAAACGATGATATAATCAATTGTTTACGCTGGTATCTTATCCCACCCGACCCACATAGCAACCGTATCAAAACATACTCCAAGACTTTCTAAATCCATTATCTTGACTGAATCATTTAACGATTTGAACAAATTATCCAAATTAGTATCCGCTTTGATGCTAGCTTGTTTCTGTTATACAAATTACAAATTTTACAATACCCTCAAGGAGAATTACTCATATTTGATAGCGTGACCATGGCGTACAATCCGCGAATGTCGATAATACCGCCCGCGCAGTCGCAGTCGCGCACGCGCAAGAAGGAGGAGGAAGCCGACGCTTTTATGCGGCTACCGGATAGGGAGATTGTCGGTTGTATAACAGACATCGGAATCCCCTTTACTGTTGCCGACTTGCAAAAGCCAAATCCTCTACAGGTACAAATGATCTTTGAGTGGTTTGCCGAACTGCTTTTAAATGCGACCCGAGAGACTGTCGAGCCGGCGATGCGCGCCGCCGCCGAGGATATATGCGGCGAATTCACCGATATTGTGCCTCCCGATACTCGTAACTTGTTGGGATTCTACGTTTCGCTGCGTAAACTACTCCTTGAGTGTGGCATTACCGATTTCAGCTTTAGCGATCTATACAAGCCTACGCATCCTCGACTCGTCAAGATCTTCAGTTATCTAATAAACTTCGTTCGATTCCGCGAAAGCCAAACTAATGTCATCGATGAGCATTTCAACAAAGCTGAACAGACAAAGGCACGGATCGAGACATTATATGGCGAGAACCAAGACTTGGAAGCTAGATTAGAGGAAATGCGACACAACCGCAAGGCTATGGAAGCCCAGGTCCGCGAAAAGACGGAGCGTAACGAGGAACTGAAGAAAACACTTTTGGATCTACGACGGAACCAGGAGAAGGTTGCAGTTCGATTAGAAGAGGCCAAGGCGAAGAAAGGGGAGTTGGCACAAAGACTTGAACAAAAGACAACCGAGAAGATGTTACTCAAGCAGGAGAGTGCCAAATTACGACCGTATACTTTGCAAAGCCCCCAGGCTCTACAGACAAGTTTAGCGGAACTTAGCAATACTCTCAACACAGATAAGGCGCATATTGATTCTCTGGATCGACGAGCAAGAGCACTACAAACTTCAACCGACTCTTTCGGCGTTGTGGCGACAGATGTCGCGTCCTGTATCAAACTCCTCGATGAAATTTCGACCGAATTAGCTAAGGAGGAAGAAGAAAATGCTAGAAACGCGAAACAGAGAGATGCGTTGTCAGAACGTGGCAACAATGTAAAAGAAGTGGAGAGAACGGAGGCATTGCTACAGAGGCAGCTGAGCAAATGGAACGAGCGCACGGAAAAACTTCGCGAACAAAGTAGGGAGAAGGCTCAGGAAGCCAAGGAGAAGATGGAAGAACTCCGAGCATTACACAAGAAACTTACGGAGGAACGGGCAACTAAGGGCACGGAAATTGAGAGACGGAGGGTCCGAATTGAGCAAACCGAGAAGAAGGTATGCGTGGCCAGATTCGCATCCTACTAAATTTATAGATGGTGCTAACAAAAAGACAGATGCTAGATCTCAAGGAGAACATCGAGAGAGAGGTCCACAGTGCATATGACGAATATCTCAAGATGGAGTCGCACATTAAGCTATACATTACAGAGATGGAACAGGCCGTTTCTACCTAATCGCTGTCGGCCACCTTTTTAACGACGCATGATGAAACGACAAAAGGATCGATGAAAGGATGATACCAAGGCAGGCGTTAAGGTGTTGCATACCGGTCGGGACCGGAAAGGTGCACATAGGGCTCACTACCAGTAATTGGTGTTTTATGCATCTTAAGAGATACCACAATATTAATACAAATCATCATGGTTTAGTAGCGTCAGTCCCCGTCGTTTCGTCCGAATTTATATCCCATTCTCCAAGTTGGAAACAAAACCACCTCTTCATGACCCTTCCAACTTCTGCCGTCCTACCAGTCCAACCACCAGCGTCCGCGTTGGGTCCCAGTCTCCGACCGCCGCCGCTCAAGAACGGAACATTTTCTCTCAGAAAATCCTCGAATGGGGATGCAGATCTACTCCTTCGAGGTTCGATAACTATAATCTGCCATGATAACCGATGGCCTAACTCTACTAGCGCAGATGCCGAGTTTCCAAGACCCTGCGCACTCCATTCGCTAGTATCGCGATGCGTCTCTAAGAAACCGTATAGTATTATACACGGTGCACATTTCCTCGGGGAGTCATGATAAGAGGGCGGAACGGCAACTTTTGAGTCCTCCGGTGAGAAGACGGATAAGTACGCGCGAAGATGCGTCACTGTGGGGATATAGACCACCCTGATATATCGTGATGTGGCTATCTGGTATAACGGAGAAGAAAGCAATCGGTGCCGTTGTCTAACCTGCTCTTGTTTGGCGCCGGGAGCATCCGGCGCAGTAGTGAATGTTGACGTTTCCGGTGGGTGCCCAATAGGAGCTACCCCATCTGAAGGAGCCGTCTCCTGAAGCACGTCATCGGCAAGAGATGCCAGGAATTCCGAGCGAGAAGAACATATAATTAGAGTAGTGGGATGAGCATGATGGGTTAAGATATAAGTGAGAAGCTCAGACGGTAGTGCTGGAGATAGGAGCAGAAAAGGGGCCGAAGACATGGATATTGCGACTTCATAACGGCTCCTACTTGAGAATTGAGTATCGAGAGTTCAAATTGAAAGCATGCGACTTGTTGGGTCTGAAATCCGGGATGTTATGTTCTTTCTACAGTGAAGCTGGCAGTACACGTTTTTTATAGCGAATAACTACCTAGGTAAGGTTACGTGCTAAGCTTAGGCGCATAGGTTGGTAGCCGTAAGATGTGTCAAGGTACAATAGAAAGGGGTCGTACTATCCACCGTAATTGCTGGTGTATATCGTGCTTCGTGCTTACCTCCCGCGATCTGAAAGCTAAAGCAGAACTGAGTTACACTAAAAATGGTTGCCCCATAAAAAGTACACAGACACGGGCTGACGGGGAAAGGCCCCGCCAGAATTCGACACTGCTGAACCCGCTGAATCGCCGCACCGATCCAAGCTTCTCTTCTACCGACGTCACACACCTAAAGAATACGCGACCAACGCAACAGCTTACGAGCTGTCTGCGCGTCCTTATCCCTACACCATGGAATCAATATCACGGATATCAAATCTACTTGAGAACGGTGAGAAAACCTATATTATCTTGATTGCTTGACCGAGCCAGACTGACTTGCGTTTATAGCCCGGGAGCTCACTCTCGATGCGGCCCAAGCAGCCCGGAGCTCTCGAAGTACCACACGATCTCTCCCGACAGCACAATTAAAGAAGCTTCTCGACAGCAGAAATGACCGAGAGGTCCTCGATGGATTGCGCCGGGTAATTTCTGTACGCATCCTCTATTTCCCCTATCACCTTTAGGAATACGCCGACTGATCGACCCTATTTATCCAGATGATGTACCGCCAGCAGAAGACCTTACCATTCTTCTCTTCTGTCGTCAAAAATGTCGCGTCACCGAACCTCGAGATCAAGAAGCTCGTGTACATATACCTTATACATCATGCCGAGCAAGAGCCAGATATGGCGCTCTTATCCATTAATACCATCCAAAAGTCCTTATCAGATTCGAATCCGCAAGTACGAGCGCTCGCCCTACGAACCATGTCCGGTATTCGAGTCCCCGTCATCAGCCAAATCGTATCTTTAGCTATCAAAAAGGGGGTGGCAGACATGTCCCCTCATGTGCGTAAGGCTGCTGCTCTCGCTATACCGAAATGCTACCGTCTGGAACCAAGCACCCTACCTCAGTTACTGGAATACCTGACAACACTCTTAGGCGACAAGCAGTACTTCGTCGCAGGTGCTGCGGTAAGCGCTTACATGGAGATATGCCCCGACAGAATCGACTTGATCCACAAGCACTACAGGAGCCTTGTCAAAAAGATTGTAGATATGGACGAATGGAGTCAACTGGCAGTACTGCGAATGATGTCCATATATTCGCGGAAGTGTTTTCCAAGGCGGACGAAGAGCGTCAAGTCGAAAGACAAACCCGCTGATCTCCAGGACTTTTACGGGGAAGGCGAATCAGATCCCGCCGCAGACGGGGAACGGGTGATTATTCTCGATCCGGATCTCGTCCTATTACTCAATGGGATTAAACCACTCCTGCAAAGCAGAAACTCGGGTGTTGTGGTAGCTGTGGCTCGGTGTTATGCGGACTTGGGTACACCTGAATACACCAAGGCCTCCGTCGGTCCGTTAGTCGCTCTCTTACGGGGAGCACAGGATATTCAACAAGTCGCGCTATATAACATAGTATCCGTCTGTCTTGCGCATCCAGAAGCATTCGTCAAATATGCCTCGCATTTTCTTGTCCGCGCTACGGACACAGCCCCAGTGTGGGAGCTAAAGCTTGAGGTGCTCACACTAATCTTCCCCCATAGCCCCTTACAGACGAAAAGCCTCATACTCAACGAGCTCGAACATTTCTCTCGCGGCACAAATAAGTCGCTTGTTCGCGAAGCAGTGAGAGCTATTGGCCGATGCGCGCAAGCGGATCCGGCGACCGCACCTCGGTGCATGCGACTACTACTAGGACAAATAACGAGTCTCGACGGCACATTGGCTGCCGAGTCACTAACTGTAATACGTCACCTTATTCAACAGGAACCTCAGGCGCATATGGGAACTGTTGTGCGTCTGGCAAAGAATCTCGATTCCGCGACCGACCCGCAGGCTCGCGCAACTATCATATGGCTTGTGGGTGAATTCGCAGGCCTAAACGGCGAGGACAATATTGCGGCCGATGTACTACGAATACTTCTAAAAGGATTCGCAGATGAATCCGAGGTTGCTAAGCGACAGATTGTCCTTCTTGCAGCAAAAGTCTACCTACATCATCTCAACAGAGCAACCGAGGCGCAAAAAACAGAAGACGGGAGCCTTGACCCTCCGCCGAACGCGGAGGACCACCCTATTGTTCGACTATGGAATTATGTCCTCCTACTTGTCCGTTACGATACATCATACGATTTACGTGATCGCACGCGCTTATATAAAGCGTTGCTGAGTGTGCCTCAACTTGCGACGTTGATGCTACTTGCACCCAAACCCGCGCCTCAAGCGCCCAGCCCGTCGGAAACACGCAAAGGCTTTTTACTGGGTTCCTCGGCGCTTGTGCTGGCTGGGGGTGGAGGCGTGCACGGCCTGCGAGGGTACGAGCCCCTGCCAGACTGGGTCGAAGAAGGCAGGGAGCCGGATCCGAAACTTCGGGCTCAGGGTGGTGTCCCGAGCGAATATGGCGAGGAGAAAAGAGCCATCCCTGCGGCACGTGTGCTTGGTGATTCTTCGGTGGGGGTTCAAGGAAGTAGAAGTAATGGGCTATCCGCCTCGGCAGGGACGGGGGCTAAGACTTTAGACGATTGGCTCGCCGAGGACGAGGACGAGGAAGCGGACGCGGAAGCGGAAGCGGAAGATGTTGGCGAAGAGGAGGAAGAAAGTGAAGAAGAATCCGAAGAAGAATCCGAAGAGGAAGAGGAAGAAGAGGAGACCGATGAAGAATTGGACAACTCCAAGGCTGAGCTAGAAGGGTTTCTTAATGGTTAACACTGGGCTCGCTTACCTTTTTGCATATTAAGCAGGGCTATACAAATAGAAATGCATAGGCACAGAGAGTATTAGGACGGACTACATAGCACTAGGCGTTGCTAGATGTTGTTTCCGGCTTTCTTATTAGACGGTATAATGAAGACTGCCCGTATATTCGGGCGCCATGCAGAGTATTGCCGTACTCCAATTACGCAATGTATTCGATTAACTATGCAGAAATAATAATATATATAAGAAGTAACGTGAAAAATCGGATATACGGAAGAAATGGGCACTTGAATCTATATATGCAGGTAGCTAACCGTATGCGAAACCGCGGATATCTCAGTAGAAGCGTCTATATATATATATATCATCGCTCACTCTCTAAATATGCCAAAAGATAAAATGACCCAAGCAGGCGAAGCAAAGAGCCCGCTGGTCCTACGTCTAATTCCCAAAGGGAAGAAATGGAAGCAACGAAATTTCAAAATTCCAAACGCCGTTGTCTTATACGCTAAGCGTCTTCTGCTCCGTCTGGTGACCCTCGTCGCCCGATGTGATGGGTTCTTCGGGGTGGGTCTTCTCCCCCTTATTCTTCCGCTTGAAGCGTTGGGCTTCCCGCTCGGCCATGGCCGGGAACAGGAAGCCGGGAGGGAAGGCGGTTAAAAGGACGACGGGGATGATGATGCAGCTGTTGTTGTGGTGTGAGTAGATGTTTCTCGTGGAAAAGGAGATGGGAAGGGGGAACAGATAAAAATTTGCACGACTTACAATCCCTCGAGCACAATGAACGACGGCTCGTCCTGCATAATCTTATTTCCCCAACCGCCGGCCATTTCGGCGATGCGGTAAATACACCGGATCAGAATACCCGTGTACGCGCCGGCCACCGCATAGAAGAACATGCGAAACTTCTTGTCGTTCCACGTCGCCAAAGCCGCGGGGGTAGCCTGGCCGCTGGCCACCCACTTCTTGGTGCGAAGGTAATAATCCACACACATAACACCGAAGAAACCCAATACGGCAGACTGCAGCGCGATGCCCGCGATAATCACCCGGTCGCCGCTGAGCAGGAGCTCCGGGTTGTCGTACCCGGCAGACGCGGCTAGGCTGCCGCCGATGGCTTGCAGGATTAGGCAGGATACGTCGGCGGGCACGAAGATTAGGGGGTAGAGCCGGGGGCGCAGGCGAGAGAGGTCCGGGTTGACGGACAGGGTGACGTGCTTGAGGGTTAGGTAGATGGAGATGCAGATTAGCGTCGGCGCAAGGATGATGGCGCAGATTTGCGTCTGGAAGGCATCTGAGTTCCAGGGGTTATTATGCAGGAGGACGCGCGCGACGTAACCTAGGGTTTGGAGTGTTAGTATGTATTCATATATAAGTTAGGCTTGGATATATGTCGTTTCGTCGTGAACGAGCGTAAGGCTGCGTTCGCATTGCGCCGGGAACAAGCAAGCAGACAGACAGACAGATAGACACATAAATTCCTCTTATTCCCATCCAGAGTGGAAGCAAAATGACCATACCTGCAAACTCCAAAATGCATCCTGCGGTAAGGGCGGCGGAATATCCCCAAGTCCTCTTCCAGATACCGGTGACAACGAGGCCTATGATGCACAGGCCGAAGGCAGCGGCGAGGAAGGCATTGACGCCGAGGTTGGGATAGTATCCTAGAACCGTAGCCTGGACCGGGCAGTAAGGGCCAACCTCTGTGCAGGATTTAAACGATACGCGATGCGGCGCATCGGTGCTGTTCGACATCTTGTCGAGGTCGAGCTTTACGTCGAATATATCTCGGTATAAATTCCCTGCGATTTTTTTTCTCCCAGCTATATTGTCCTAGCAGAAACGACTTTCCAATGTTCAGCAGATGACCTAGTTGAGATCTCGATTTATGCGGATTGTCAAATAGTAAATCTCGGGGGCGAGTATCTAGGTAGGTAGATATTCAAAATGCCGGCGACGTATCGCGAACGGGAAGTCTAATAATAAAACGAAACAGCTCAAATTTTAGCGAGGGACGCTATAGACCAGATCAACTATAGGATGGGATCGAATTATAACCAGGGTGGGAAAAGGGCCGGACCAAGATCAAATAACCCAGCGGTGCGGTACAGAAATATTAATAAATTAGATTCAAGCAAAAGAAAACCAGAGAAAAAAAAACAAAACGTGAGAGCCTCGTAAGAATATTTCAGGCGATCTCACACCCATTAACAATCTACTCTTAACCCAGCATCATCGGTGGGGGAGGGAGGCAAGACGAGGTAAGCAAAGCGAGCGAACAGTGTGTGGGTGTAATAAGTTTACTTGGCAGCATTTTTGGATTTCCGAGCAAATGAATAGCGAATACGCTGATGGCGTAAGGATCCGGTGCGGAACCCGATCACAAATACACTATGTATATCCACGAGAAGGTTACTAAAAGCGGAAAAGACGATTAGATACCTACCCAGGCCGTGGTGCCAACCCGCCAACAAGGATCATGTACAATACAAAATAGAGCAAGAGATCGCTTAAGCGATCTGACAAGAGACGGTGGGAAGAAAAAAAAAAACACGAACATGGCCCCCCCTGGTGGGCTTCTAGAACGCCGATGCCCAGCTCGGTAGCGCTGCCGAGCTGACGAAACGTCGTCCTCTTTCCCAGCTCCGAGCAGAGCCAAGAAAGCCTGCGCTGTCATATACATATTGCATTGCTATCTTGCATTGTCGAATAAGACTGTCCAAGAGATAGATAGATATATGTGCTACCTGCTTATCTGGATATATATATCTACAGTACCTACCTACCTACCTACCTACCTATATGTCCCCTCTAGTATCGGTGTGGTTCAGCAAAAGAGTCAGTACCGTCCATCGTCATGACTAGGTTAAGTCATCTGCCAAATCGAAGCTGTGGAATTAGATTAGAGGGGGATTGGACCCCCCCAAATCTTTGGGCGGAAGAGGCTTCATCCGGGACGCTACGGCTTTAGTTCACTTCTCCGGACTCCACCCGGGTCCTTGGACCGGAACCATGTATTCTCATTACGTCGTACTGTAAAATACGTATTGCTTGTCTTAGCTCGTAGACTTCTTGGGGATGTCTTAGATACGCGAGTAATAGCCGATCTGATAATTACAAGGGAAGCTATATTAAATCTTTCGCCTTGTTTACTTCATCAGATTAGATTAGATCGCATCTTCAATCTTAGATCTTATTCTTTGCCGCCTAGGAATCTATATATGACAGAGAAGTCTCTGCCTTTACATGCTTCTACTTTCTCGGCTTCTTCGTAAACCTGTCTTGCCCGATCGCCGAGCTCTAACTTGGCATCGGCTTCATTTGCGGCTACAATGGCAAGCTTTAAATCTTTCTTCATCAGACTGATACCAAACCCGCCAGAATAATCACGGCTAGCTGGTGCGCCTTCAACAACTCCTTTTACCGGATTGTTGACTTCGCTCGGCCAGCATTTACCAGTGCTGACATTGATGATATTGGCCAACGTCTTGGGATCGAGACCCCATCTAATACCTAGATTCATCGCCTCGGCCGTTGCAATGTTATTAATGGCGAGTAGATAGTTGTTCGCTAACTTGGCACTAAGCCCGTTGCCTTGCGCACCGCAATGCAACACTCGTTTTCCCATCCGAAGCAATATCGGCTCTAGCTTTGGTACTAAAGCATCGGGAGCACCCAACATGAAAGTCAGGGTACCTGCTGCAGCACCTACTACCCCACCTGACATAGGAGCATCGACAAATTGACCTTGGTTTGCATCGGAAACCCAGCCCGCAACCTCACGAGATGACGAGGGATCGATAGTTGAGCAGTCGATATATACTCTGTCCTTTCTAGGTAAATCTGGCGATAATATCTCTCGATACACGCCTTTTACATGTGACGGCTCTGGTAACACGGTGATTACTATATCCTAACAAGATCCAGTTAGCATTGAAGGCCCAACATCATCTTGAGGAAACAAAATGGAATCTCGGAAAGGTTCTTCAGAGGATTGGCTTTAAATGTATGAATTAATCACAAAAGAACCGGCAAGCCGGCCCCAACTTAGATCATAGATAGAACAAACTCATCATTTGAACAAAAATTGAAATGGGAAAATTCAAGGAATGGTGAACATACCGACTCTTTTGCCGCATCGTTCACATTACTCGCCAGTTCAACGGCAGCACCGCCAGTCTGAGATGTCCGCATATCCTCAGCTAAGCGTTTCACCGCTTCGCTATTAATATCGAACAACTTGACGGAATCACTCGGCGGGAGCTTCGCCTGCAAGTTTTTGGCCATTTGGTACCCCTAAGTCCACATCCGTTAGTTTGCTTTCCATAACATAAGTCGGCAACGCAGAGCTTGAGGCCTAAGGGTCAAAACATACCATCTGACCTAAACCAATAAACCCATACCTCTCCAACCGTCCCGACGTAGCCGAAAAGGGTCGCCGTTGAAGTCTAATAGCGTTCCGTGCAACAGTGTGAACTCTCATGGTGGAAAATAGGATCGGTGAAGCAATTCCAGCACCAAGTGAAAACAACCAGCTGCAACGGTGAACATAAGAATCGCGGCAAAGGGAAAAAATAGCAAAAGCTAATTGGAGAACGACCGACTTTCTCCAACTTTTGCTCCAAAGCCTTGAACATCCGCGGGGTACCGAGGACCGACCATTGCCGGCCCAAACCAAACCGAAAAACCTTAGGTTAAACGGTTGGCTGGCCGGATCATCTGGTCAAGTGACCTCATTTCCAAGTGTCAGGAAAGAGGCACTACCTCAGTCTGCGCCGCGCGCATCCGCGAGGAAATATTTCAATCCATTATACCAACTCTCCAGACAAATCTTCCTAGGCGTCCTCGATGCAACGGTGAAGCGTTCAGGAAGCTGAATGCTACGCCTCTGCTGGGGTTGAAAATGGGAATTGGAAAAAAGGACGAGGAATAAAATGAAATTTGCGAAAATTTTTTATCTTCATTTTAGATAGTAAAAGCTCGGGCCACCCCGGTTAGGGACGGTGGATCCCTGTCGGCTTTTTTGGGCGTAACGGATGAACGTTTCAGTCGCTCAGTTCGGGTTACGTTACTGCTATTGAACAAGCTACGTGAGAAGCAAAAAGCTCGTACAACAGTTACTTTAATTACTAGAAAAAAAAATATCAACTAATGGTACATATAATCGTAATGAGGCTCAATTCCTCCATTCCACATCGTTGAAACCACGATCCTATCAGACTAGGGCGGAATTGAGGATAAGCCTCTTTGTTAATAGAGCTCTTTGTTGAGCTGGTCACTTAAAAGGACATCTCCTCTTGCTACTCGTATAGTTCTATAGGGAATTCTATTCCATACTATTTGAATCTGAATTGTCATCTCTTCAAAAAACCAACCAACCTTAACCATGTCACAAACACGGGGGGAATGAGTGAATTTTCTCTTTCATTATGAAGTTCGAGGGACCTGTAGTGTAGGAGTAAAGCGAATTCTCCTTTCCCGAGAGAGACCGCCAAAAGGGATGTGATGTATACATAAGCCATTTCATATAGCTACGCGAAATCATAATCTGAACAGCCGATTCCGACGACCGCCCAAGGGGTATGTGCAAAAATAACAGACAAGCAACCAGGTTTACCCACCAACGAAACCCAGTGAAACAACTCCAATGAGTCAAGATTGCGAGGACAATATGAGGGATACTAAGAGACTAATAAATGATCATAGGACTTGGAGCTAATTCGAGGGTAGTATTAAGCTAGAATACGCCCATGACGTATGGGATTAAGGCACTGGAGAAAATGGTTAGCACACGGTACGATTGGGGTCCAACGATAATTCAGTAACTCACCCAACTGCCAGAGTCGCACTCAGACCGACGAGAGCCCGGTTCCTGACACGCTCCTTCCTCAATTGCACTTCCGTCTTCACCTTCTTCGACCTCGGTTCCTCCGAAATTTCGGATGCATCCTCTTCTTGTTCTTCCTCTTCATCGTCAACGGCAATCTCATCGGCCTTTCGCTTGCTCTTATTGCTGTTCGAGCCCGATGACGCAGCGGTCTCAGCAGCAGCAATCCTTACCATTTCCTTCGCCTCTTCGATCATACGGGCAGCCTCTTCAGCATCGGGTTCTCCGCTAACAGGAAGTTGTACTTCAACAGCCGTTTGTGTCGTCTCGACACCACCGTGGAACTCAACCTCCTGGCCGACCTTAATTTGTACTTTCGGGTCTTCCTCAGCTGGCGCGAAGACAACAGGAGGTTCCTTCTCGATAGTCTTGATGGATACCTCCTCAGTAGCAGCAGTGGATGCGGTGTCTTCGTCCGTCTTCGAACCATTTGTAATAGGCTCAGCTTCTTCTTTAAGGGACGGGATATCGGGGGATAGCTGAGGGACCGAAGCTTTCGTAGCTCGCTTTCGCGGAGATGCGGTAGCTCGTTTCTTTGAAGGGCTAGCCGAACGGCGACCCCGCGTGGTACGAGGAAGTGACGACGGGGTTGGCGGCGCAAGGAGGGGTTGCGTTGGTAGGGAAGCTTCGAATTTTGGTGGTGCGGCAATTTTCTTGGGAGGGCTGTCTGGCGCATTTGTGATAGCAATTTCGGCCGGGTCTAAGAGCGCACAGATCCAAGGGGTAATTCGATATTCCTCAGCAAGGGCTAAAGCTTGCTCAGGAGGGATCCAAACATTTCCAGCAGTCTCCTCATGGCTCGTGGTGGGTAGCGACTTGATATACTTGCGCTCCATCTCCTCTTCTACAGCCTCGGCGTAGGGGAAGGTAGCCTTGAACATGCCGGTGGCAGAGACGAATCCATCTTGGCTACGACGCATGAGGAAGTACGAGTTTGGAGATGACTTGAAGATGCCAGAGACGATGCCCTTCGGCAAAGGGGCTCGTAAATGCGCATAGTCAAAGACCCCAAGGCTAGTAGGGTCAATTTCTCCCGCGGTGCCAGCTGCGACCATCTTCGCGGTCAATTGGGTCTGGCCCAAGCGTCGGCGGGAAACAAGCTCATGATCTATAGGATGAATAAGCGATACAAGTTGGCGTGAATCAGACACGATGCTTCCTTACAAGGAGGTATATCCTCAGTCATAAGAGGATTATGTTTGTTAGGAAGACGTCTTGAAGTAGCCATTTTTCAGGATCTGATCGAGACGCGACCGAAATTAGCGTATGCGATAGTGCCTCGCGTCGATTGAAGCCAAGAGGCGGTCAGAGTCAAATGAGAGAGAAATATTAAAAAAAAAATAGATATGAGGAAACTGAGGCTGATGGATGGGTTAGCAATTATTCGTTATCGAGTCGCGCAGAAATGCGATGCGATGCGATATGAAGTCGCGGGTCGTCGCCATAGAAGCGCGAACTTAGGGCTGGTCGAATAGGCGGGTCGCCAGGATGGATTCCACTCACGTTATGCAGAACTGCGTCAGGAAGAGGAGACTATTATTAAAAAGTAAAAAAGCTACACCAAGATTCGAAATCCTAGTTTGGAAATTTGAAATAATAATTGGAAGTTATGAATTCTTGACCACAAAAAACATTCAAGGGGACAGATTGATGTAGCTGTAACACCCGGCGCAAAAAAAAAGAAAAAGGTTCCTCTATTCGAAATTCGAGGCGGGTTGTTAGGGAAAAGGACAAGGTCAGAGGAAGAGGAAGGGAGAAAGCCGGGGGCTTCGTTCGACTTCGCGCTGCAAGTACATTTCCTGTCAGCAACGGTGATTTGTCCAAGACAACCTAGCAGTCGCGAAATAGGAATTGATGAATTACCACGAATAGTTTAGAGGTCCCATTTTATCGAGATATGAACCAATTGGAAGAGTCGATTTGGGCAAGGTCCTTTAACTCCTCCTTAGTACGAAAAAGGCACGGACCAACTCCTCTTCTGGAAGACATATGAAGTACGGGGTACATACGGATGCACCCACTGTATCACCGAAGAGGAAATTGCTTTTCCACAGTGTTCAAGTCTAGCTTACTGTCTATTTCGGCACTGTATTTGCTTTAATACTTGGACCCATCATCCCCTGCTCTCAATCTGCTTGTACGAAACGTGGTCCCTACTATCGTGTGTTGTAGATTATACAATATTCTACTATTCTATAAACACCAAAGAACTTGACAACCAAAAGCTATAAAAATAGGAAATATCCTAGTTCGTCAGATTACATCAAATCCAAGCCGGTCACGTATCAACCGATCTACCGGCCTAGCTACTCCGTACGAGATGAAAGAGAACCCAGCTACCTTAAAAAATAGGTTCAAGTCTAATATTCTTACAACGAGCAGAAAAGCCAAACTGAATATTAAATATAACCACCTACCTAGGGTGATTATTATATAGGTAGGTATATTTAGGCAAGTGTACTAGATTTGGTGTATATAAGGCCCTGACAAGCTTCGGATAGCTTTATAGGTTACTTCATCGTCTCTAACTACCCTTAGAGGTACCTACCCATTACACCTATCATGAGCTCCGAAGCTAAGCTCCCCGATAGCTCATCCTAGACAAATTACTCCTTTTAGTTACCTAGGTACCCAAAGTATTCTTGCCCCACTAGGTTACATACATGTAGCTCTCGATTTCATGGTTCATCACATTCGTGTAAAAGAATCGACATAATTAGGTTAAAGTCATACAAACTTATGAAGGATCTTTATTATGAATGGAAAAAACTTGAAAAAATAATATGGTGTGTTTGGTGGAATCTGTTACTATGTGTGCCACGCAGACGTGCATATACCATTGTGCAGAAGGTATCGAAGATGTTGGATGGAGAAAGAAAAGTGATGGTACCATTACATTCTGACAGGCTGACATATCCGGGTCGGCACGATGTTTTTAACCCTAAAACTTCAAGTTGCAGTACCTATCGGGCAGCATCAAGTATGGGTGCATCACTAGCATCACTAACTGACACATGCACACAGACGCACATACGAGTGTCAGGCAAAATGGTGTCTTTGATGGCTTTGATGCAATAACATGTTTGGAAAGGAGAAGGCAAAGGACCAGGTCTGGCCTCAGGAGACAAAGACGAGACAAGAGGAAAAAGAAAGGTGCCCCTCAAAGCCTCAAGAAGCCACTGGTTGCACCTATTTTAGCCCCGCTGCACTTGAGCTGCACATGCAGCTTCTAGAGAGCTAAAGAGCCACAAAATGGGCCAGAAGGCCCCCAAGAAGCCCCAAATTCTGTAACATCGTATCCAATCGTGTCCATCCCACCTTCTTCATATCAGATCGACAATACAAATCCCAACGCCCACTTAGGTACATAATTTAGGTACATACCCGTGTACATACGCCCCAGGTACCTATATACGGTAACCTGATAGCTTAGTTACACCCCTCCCAGGTAATTCCAAGTTAATTCCAAGTAATCTCAGGTACAAACCCATCACCGCCAGTCTACCCCTCCTAATCAATATTTTATCACACGCCGACAACATCTCTTATTGTTATTTACATCTTTCCCAGACAATATTGAGAATTCATAATTTATATTTACCATTTCCATAGGTGGTAAACTTGCCTTACTCTCCCTCGTAGAGCCTCGTCAAAATGGCTTCCCAAGACGAAAATGATCATTTGCCTGAGGAGACTCAGGGCTATAAGCTCTCTCAGCCCAAGCAGAGCTTGGCCGAATACCAGAATATGGGTATGTATTAGAACTTTCTTCTTCTTCTTCACTTGTACTTAATTCCCTTTATCTCGTGTCTTTCAATCCATTCACTTTACTCCGGATGTCGCTATGTTATTTGGACCTAGAAAGGTCGAGATGGTATCGAGATTGGTAGAGGCTGGGCGAAGAAAAAAGGGGGATAGAGATGGGATGAGGTTCACGACACCGACTTTAGACGCGCATGTGCCAAAAAACGCGAGAAGAAACATGACCTTAAAAATGGTTTGCTTCGTGTGGTCGGAGCCTGGGTAAATCAGGTTGACGCCTTGTTATCGAGAAAGGGAAAAAAAAGAACCAAAAAAAATTCAATTTCTAGCCATTGATATTGACTTGGAAATCAATTGTTGGAAATTTCACCAATCTTCATCACATCAGGTGGACCTACCAGGCGAACCATTATTTACAACATTGCTATCCCAAAGGACTTTTTCAAAAACATTTTTATTTCAATTAAATCCCGCCTCTTCCAATAAAAATACACCAACCGATACATCGTCATATTTTATTTCAGTATGGAAGCACATACACTTCGCCCACGAAGATTTGGGCGAGGTCAACCTCAACCTCCTAGGTCTGTTCGACGCATGGTTTCGATGCCGCACATCAGAAAGACACACGATACGGAATATTCGCCTAGCCGCCATCGGGTTTCAAACGAAGATCTGAATGAACGTTTCCTGGAGCCTTTTCCAACCTTTACTATACATTCCAATATTCCAGAGTATGACAGCATCCATACCAGACAAACCCTTAAGGAGTCCATGAAGTATCAGCATCGGAATAGCACATCCAAGTCTAGTGACAGTGCAAGTGCATCACGCTCTTTTAAGAAATCTCGCCTGCGCTTGGACTTGTTGAAGTGGTTCAAAGAAAAACATTCGTTCAAATTAAGGAAATATCCTTCCACATCATCATCTAGGAGCGGTCTTGATCCTGCCATGACATGCAGAGGATTACCTAGCATGATACTTGATGAGATTACACTCGTAAATTCCTCAACAAATTCCTCTCCAACTGTTCTATCATTCGCTACAACTGCACAAACATACCAACAGAACAACTCACCCGTTAACGTTACAAATACATTTTCTAACAGAATTAACATTAATATAGATGCCAACGACGAGTCCCTCCAGCGCTACAAGCAATCTCTCGGTCTAGGCGGCGGAAAGGATCTGTCTGACCCCAATGACCCTCGAGTTTGTATCATCCACTCGCTAGCTATGGAGTCGCCCGGCCGTGCTCCTGTTATTATTGACCTGTCTGCTCCCGGTAGCGAAGCAACCCTCAAGGACAAACCCTTCAAGATTAAGGAGGGCAGCAAATTCACCATGGTCGCTACCTTCAAGGTTCAGCATGAAATCCTTAGTGGTCTTCAGTACGTTCAAGTTGTCAAGCGTAAAGGTCTCAAGGTCAGCAAGGATTCTGAGATGTTGGTAAGTGTGCTCCGAGAATTATACTCGACCTAAAATGCACTGGTCTTATACTGACTCTTCGTAGGGAAGCTATGCCCCGAACACGGACAAGCAGCCCCTGTATAGCAAGCGCTGTGAGTATCCCTGGCCTCAAATCAGATTTGCAGATATTCTAACTCCCCCGGTAGTCCAAGAGGAAGAGGCCCCTGCCGGCATGCTTGCCCGAGGCCACTACAACGCCACTTCTAGCTTCGTCGACGACGACAAAAAGACTCACTTGCAGTTCGAGTGGAGCTTCGACATCAGCAAGGACTGGTAGATGTCGTAGTGTTTACGTCTACGCCTATCCTACGGAGGGAAAAACGTGTTATCTGACTGAATGATGACGACCAACGACAATAGAAGGAAAGACAAAAACGTCCAACAAAATTTAGTACTGTTCGGCCTAGACGGTTTGGCTAGCTGGCGACTAGCATGTTGTGCTTATAAGGGGACGCATAGCTGAGTGTAGATAGTTCATCCCGTAGAGCATCGTTCAATTGCTCTACTTTAAACATTTATGCCACACCTTGCAATTCTTTTCAATGCGACACATGCTAAAAACGACTTTTCTTGTCGTATTTGACCATCAGAGACTTGAGTAAACGGATATGTCATTTTGACAAGGGGTATTTTCCCATTCTCCTCCCTATCTCCATATATAGAGGTACCTCTATGATACACCTACCACCCAACTTGATGGGATGTGCTTGACAAGCCTACTTACGATATACAAATTCGAACAGGCCGATATATCCTTATAAGAAATAATCCGGCAGTGCATTTCCATCAGCTGTCTTTTCTCCCCCCTGTTGTATTTCCTTATGTTGGTCATTTTCGGGCGCAGCCGCGAATACATTGAAGAAGCGTTCCCCGGAGTCACTGACTTCCAGTACGCTAGCCATATTACCGCACCGGTAGCAGTAATTGGGCGCGCTCCATACCGTACTTAGCTGGTCGTCGTAGAGGACTTGATAGCCTTCCTGGCAGAGCTGATGCGCTCGTAATATATGGCTCATCCCGTTTACCGCTAAGAACTTCTTGACTACCCGCGCGCCGAACTGATAACCCGCGCCGCGGGGCGAGAGCGAAAATTCATCTCTCTCAGGATCTGGGTCGGACCATACCAGATCAGCCATCGGACCTTCGTGCGGTATCTCCCGGAACCGATCGATGATTTTAATTTGGTCGATGGAATGGATCGAGGGCGATAGACCACCGTGTACGCAGAATATTTGGTCGTTGATTACTACCGAAAGAGTGAGGAAGTCGAACATATCCGTGAAATAGTGCCAGACGTTAGCATTTCCGTATTTGCGCGAACACTCCGTATAAAAGCCGTAGGATTGCGTTACGCCTCGCGATTCGTGATTACCCCGGATTAAGTGTACGCGATTAGGGTATCTTAATTTGAGGCAGACAAGCAGAGAAATCGTCTCGACGCTGAACATGCCGCGGTCTACATAGTCGCCTGCAAGAATACTTGAATTAGAAACAATGGCTTTGTCTCGGTCCGCTCACGTGCTTACCGAGAAATAGATAATTGGTGTCCGGGCACCAACCGCCGATCTTGAATATCTCGATCAAATCGTAAAACTGGCCGTGGATGTCACCGACGACAGTAACGGGAGCCCTTACGTGGACGACGTTGCTCTCTCTCATGAGCAGCTCTTTCGTCTTGGCACATATCGCCTCGATTACGGACTCGGCTAGAAGTTCTTTCTTATATAGACGGGATATGCATTCATCCAAATCGACCGAAGCTAGACGGCGGCGCACAGGTCAGACGGAAACCCTAGCTTATATGCACGCATGCACGTATGACAGGCAGGCAGGGGGGGTAAGACCAACCTGGAAGCCCAGGCATCTTGGGCGACGGCTAGAAGATGCAAGTTTCGGGAGAGAAACAAAGCAGAACGACAGATCTGTCTGCCCAAAGCGGTGTTTCAAGAAGCGGTCTGCGGGCGACTGCGCGAGGCGGGCTTCCTTCTGCTCCGAGGAAAGGCAAAGTCGTATTGGGAGCTAGAAGAAACCGCAAACATGTTCGTCGGGGGCAGGGTATTCGGCGCCTCGCATGGGAAGGGAGGATGGAATGCTATACGTTCGTTCGGATCGAATGGGAGGGGGGGGGTCGGTCGTAAAGTCAGTCGGCGCGCAAGAAATCGGAAAAAAAAGAAGGGGAAATTTGAGCTCTCAGAGGACGCGAAAGAAAGCGAAAACTTTAAAACCCTCCGCAAGGAATGACTGCATGCTCTTCGGCGTCGATAATTCAAAAGCCGACAAGTGTGGGATCAGCGCCGATGTGGGATGGCTTAAAGTCTTGGATGCGATGTCGAATTGGTTGGTAAGCCATCGCCTATCGTTTATCGCTTATCGCCTCTTACGCCACCTACACCTACAGGCAAGGCAAAAAGAGCCGCGCTTGTGCGGGCTGGGCTAAGGCTGTTGGGGCTAGGGATTTAGACCGTAGCTGTCCAGGCTGGTCATGTGCATACTGAACCTATTATGCCGATATAATTCCTATATGCAAATACATAAGTAGTTATGCTCTGTTATGCAATGTATATAAGACTGATACCCGTGCTTGAAAATCGTCCGATTAGATTTTCTGCACTTTCAACTTCTTTTTCCCTCTCTAACTTCGTCCAATGGTTTTTGCTATGGTTTCGCGTGTTCTTCCACCGTTTTTCTTACTGAAAGAAGTAGCTGGATCGCGTAAGCTACTCGTTACATGATATTCCCGCTCTACTTGGTTCGATTCGGGTAGTTCGTAGTAGAACACCCGGCAATGATAATTTTCCTTTCTTCTCCATGCCTTCGGTTTTGACTCGAGTGGCCTTTTTGCATTTCTAGTATTCCGAAGAGCTGATATCTCCAGTTTGGCATTTTAAACATGGATTCGTATCCGAGTTTCTTCTACATCTTCATCTGGATTAATGATAAATGGCAGTCCGCCTGGTGGTAAGCCGAGGTGTTTGGAATGGATAAGGCACACGAAGTTCTTGATTCCCGAGGACGACTTGAACTATATATTATTGGTTCATCTATATTTTATTTCCTATTTACCAAGACCAACGAGTCGTCATTGGTTGTTATATTCTTAATATCGAGACCCTTTTTATCTTGTCTGATGCTATTCGGCTTGCAGCCTCGTGATGATGCAACGCTAACCTCATGGGATTGCGTTGTCTTACAATAAAATTCCAATGTCCTCATCTGAAATTAATTACTTTTATTCTCGATAACTACCTAGTGATATCTGTCTATTTTCTTTTGTCTTCCTTTATAATATATCACGTGTGTAATTCATCCGAAGATCCAAAACCACTGCGAGCAACAACGGGTAATGAATCAATAGTCAACGGGTAGCTCTTACCTGGAGGCAAGTACCTACCTGGTGAGGCTAGCTGGTGAGTCTATCTTCCACACAACGATACGGACCGAAGTTTAACCGCCACCGCTACTGAATTGGAGGTGGTAGGTAAAGGTACCCTAGGTACCTAACGGCCGCGATGCATTTGTACCTTTTCTCTTGGACATTTCAATCTCACCCCGTGAAACCTTCATTTTCAGCCCATCACCATTGATATCCATGTCGGGTATATCGAGCATCAATACTCTCCCCTTTAATTGCTTTAACGTTGGATCGCAATTCTATCGCAAGTATAGGACTTCCTTAATGAATTTACAGCAATTATTTTCGCGTCATCGGAGTGGAGGGACTTGTATTGGTGGTGGTCTTCGCTTTGTCGCGGTGAGAAGCTGATCCAGTAAGTATTGCTGAACAAGGCAACTTACATCCAGGATCAAGATATTGCGCTGTCCGTCGCGTGATATTTTTATATCTCTTCCGTATCGATGGTACACGCCTAATTGACTCTCTTTTCGGACCTCAGATGACATTGTCAACTGTCGATTTCTCTTGCCCCGCGTATATTAGGATTCGTCTCGTCGCGACAAACTCACGATTCGCCAATTCACATTTTCTTACTTATCTAAAGTTGAGACTTCCTCCTATCTCAGCATCATAATTATATCCTAGTGTCTATTGCAGACTCTTTTAGAGTACCAGCCATATCAAACCTTTACCCATCCGTGTAAATACCATACATGTCCGCCGTACCAAGTTTATAAACTTTACTCTTTGCCGTTGCGCTTAGGCGCTTGGCGACGCATCAGCTTCACTTGCTTCCTTACCAACCGCATTCACCTTATATTTGGGAGACACGCTTTAATAAGCGCGGCGTTCCTCCCGATTCTACTTTCTATTATTTCTTGAGAATGGCCCAAGTTGCCCCGGGCCTTGGGCCAGAACATAACGAACGCCCATGCTATAATTGCGGTATACGGGGTCATATGTTCACTGCATGTCCCGAGGAGCCTCGGAAAGTGCCGGCGTAAGTATTCATAACTCTCTTCATCTTGATATTATACCTAATCCCCCCCCCCCCCCTTCCGTCCTAATACCCACGATCGTGTGGACTAAAAATACGTTAGTGGATTAGAGGCCTCTTGGGCGCGACAGCAGTCAAGTACTAGTCCTCATAATGATAGCTTCGTGTCCAACAAGCGAAGTAAAGGCCCCGTGATTACGCGTTACCCCCCTCCACCACCTCCCGCCCCATCCCATCAGTCGCATCCACTGCCTCGTTTCGAGAATTCTCCGCCTCAACCCTATAATTCCGGTCCGATCCCGGGCTATCCTCCGCTACTACCTTACGGCCCGGCGTTCGGAAATCATCCCCCGCCGAATCCATCCTATGATAGATATGGACCCCCAGGACCACCACCTGGCCCTCATCAGCCGTTGAATCCGCCGGCTTACCAAGGCGCATACAATGCTGCTTATGGTCCACCGGGCCATATTCCCGGACCCTATGATCATCACCATATTCCTCCTCCTGGACGTCCTGCCCATTATTTCCCAACCGACTATCCCCCTGGTCCTCCTGGTCCTCCCGGTCCTCCCGGCCGACCCGACCTGTACCCACCAAGTCAACACCCCGTGGGTCCGCCAGGTCCCTCGTACGGTGCGCATCAACAATATCCACCTGGCCCTCCACTACCTTACCCGCCGCCGCCTAGTTTCGTGCCTCCGCCGGCCTCATATGGATTCCAAGGGCCTCCTCCCGGGTATCATCAAAATGAATATAGCCCTCCTCAGCGTGATCCTCCGGCCATATTTCGGCCATATCCACCGCTCGATCCTTATGCCTCGTATGGGGATGACAGAAATCGCTACGAGCGCGGACGGGATCAGCGTCGCTATGATGACAGGCGTTCAAGCGAAACTTGGCATCCTCAAGACGCGTGGCATGGTTCTCCACCATCAAATGGCCAGTCATATAGAGATGATTACCGCGATAGCCGGCACGGTAAATCCTCGTACCGTGAAGATCGACATCGTAGGCGAGGACACGGTAGATCTCAAGATGAGCGGCGTCGAGATCGCCCAGACCGCCCAGACCGGGTCCAGTATTATAAGAATTCGGACAAGTGGGATAGGCATCACCGGCGAAAACCCCAGCCATCAAAGACCCCAAGCGAAACAGCACGCCGCGATAGAAATTCCCTAGATAAAGAAACGCCAATAACGGCCAAGGCAGACCAAGAGCGCGAGCCTGGTGAGATAGTATCCGAGCCAGCTTCCGTGTCCGATCATGGCGACCCGGAGGTGGCTGCCGAGATAACTAAAGATGAAAGCAATGAGGATTTTAATTGGGATGAGCGGACTATATTTCTAGAGTCTCCGTTAAATAACAAGGTAGATCCTATTGCGACGCCCCTACCAACGCAATACTTCGAGGATGTAATGATACCCCCGGCGTTCGACGCGAAGGCTTTAAAATCACGTTATATCACACCATGGAACATTGATGATTTCGCCCAAAGCGTCCGCGAAACTCGGGATTGGCAGGTAATGCAGTATCATCCCCTATTTCTAGCCCCAACAGAAATTTGCCTTGAAAAATTGGATGATTATAATAGAGCAGTCCAGAAAGACTCGAATGCTAGGGGCAATCGCAGAGACCGCCTTGGAAACTCACATGATACTGGCAAACATCGCTTTAATAATTCGAAAGGATCAGGCCGATACCAAGGAAACCACCAAGATCCACGCTATAAAGCAGATCAAAAGAAGAGGAGATGGAATGATTTTCATGATGACACCTATGACTTTAAGGCAGAGAGACATCATCGTGATTCTTCATATGATGATCCAGTAAATAAAAGGTTAAAACCTGCATCGCCGCCCGAACTTGGTGAGGTGGTCGAGGCAGATTCTCAGCAATCTTCCTATACACCCCCAAAGATACCTACCATACCTACGGATAACGTTAAATGTGTCCCGGAATCATGGGATACTCAGGACAGCCAATCACGATTAGAAAGTGCCAATAATAAAAACAACAGGCCACATCAAGACACGACAGCCCAGCGTAATAATCTACCGGTACCAGACAGTCAGGATACAGCTAATGCGCGGCCGTCAACACCACCGGGCCAGCCCGCTCACATACCTCAGCCACATAGTCGACCATCTAGCAGACAAAGCTCTAACAGTGACAACAAAAGCCGCCCAGCTAGTCGACGCTCCTCATTCGGAAGCGACATATCCGAGTCCCAAGGATCGCCACTCGATCCCATCGAACGCGAGCTGCTAGGACTGGGGCGACCTTCGCCCTGTGGTACCGATAGCGGTGATGAGTCAACAAAGAGACCACTGAGCGATACAACGGCGAAGCTAAAGCGTCGACAGCCCATGCTTGAAGCCTATTCGTAAGTCGTATCCATAACCTCCACGTTGATGTTTAATGGCTAATGAGTTTTAGGCGGCGTTGGTAGTGGGGCGGCGTCGAGCTGTTACATAGCGGTTCAGGTGGACGTTATGCATATTGGTTTTTCTTTTAATTTAGGAAAATGTCTTCTGGCGCGAGTTATGAACCCAGTCAAAGCCCTGGGTCAGTTTATAGGGATATAGGGTATAGCCCAGTACGCGTAAGCATCCACGCTTTATCGTCAGTAACTTTAATAGCATAGCTATAGCGTACTCAAGTCGTGGTTCGAAGCCTGGTACGTGGGGGTGATAGGGTTTCCACTCAGCGGAGAGTATACATAGTATCGGGGTTATGTTTTCTATAGGTGCATTGGGTAAGGCGGGGATGGTCTGCAAAGTACCAAAGGTGTTCGGAGCTCTAACGGTTCTCTTTCAGGGATGTATACTGTATCAACATTGTATATATCGTTACGGATGATCAAGTACGCATTCATTGGTGGTTTAAGTTTGGAACAAAGCCCAGACATAATAAGTTGAGTACTTCATAATAGCATCCAGCCACAATCGGTTTGTAATGGCGGAAACCTGCGTTCTGTGATATTTCCGCCGAATACTCTTTTGCTTATTATTCCAAGCCTCAACAAGCATTGGCATTGTTCGTCGCCCTTCTATTGTCTACTCTAACACTAGTCTTTGTCTCTTCAGTTTCAAGATGAATGAATCTATTGCACAACCTAGATCACTCCGCTCATGCCCAGTTTCTTTGTACATATGATATAATTAGTATATTAATTGCATCCTCGAACGCCCCAGCTTTTCTTATTCAGTATCATCGGCCGTTCAATTCAGCCAAGCAAGTACGTTTAACCTACTACCCTTTTTTGAACCTCCCCCAAAGTCCTAGCCTTTTTGAGCGAGGTGAGAGAAGAGCGCAGGATTCCGGAAGAAATAGAAGCAAAACTCCAACAATCCCAAAGTAGCGCTGTCAAGATGTGTACCGGGACGTGCTGGGTATACCGATGCAGGCAGTGCACCGGAATTCTGTATAAAGATACGGGCGTGTCGGGACACACGTGCAACGCGGCGCGAGGGAATCGGATCCGCGGGTGCTGCCGCACGGGCGTCGAGTACACGTTCTTCAGCAAGCTGTCGGACGAGCTGTGCGTGCTGTGCGGGCTCGGCGTGGAGTTGGAAGCGGTCGATGCGGATGTGTGCGACGTCGCGGAGGCTGAGCACGCGAGCTACGGGGAGAACGATCCGGAAGAGAACGGGCAGGAGGGCGGTGCTCGTCTTTTTGCTGTTATTGGCGGTGTGAAGATGGATTGGAGGGGGAGAGCTATTAAGGATGGGAATGGGGATGATGACGACGACGACGACGACGATGGAGGTGCGTCGTTGAAGGACGGGGATGGGCGCGATGTTGATGCGATTAGGGGGGTGTGAAGGTCCTAAGTTAAGTGCCTAACGTAACGGCATTTCGAAGCTTCCCTTGATTGAACTCTTTCCTGACCTGAAGCAGAGAAACTGGTTAGCAGTCCATATACGGATCATACCAAGAACTGGTTCGGGAGACTACGGAGGGCTTATCTCTGCTCTTGAGTCTTGGTCGATCGTCTGGTGGAAAACTAGTAAGTAGGTTCCCTGATCTTGAACCTGAACGTAGTGTCCTAGTAAACTTATCGACATACGCAAGTTGATTTTTATTTGATAAGCAGAGAATAATAATAATAAAATAACACATTATCAGTTTATATTGTATATAACTATGAGGACTTGTGTGAATATTGACTTTTTAATGCTGATGACAGAGTTCTAACCGTAGACCGTTGTGAGCAATATACGAGCTTCGGATTTACTTGCCAAAATTTACATTAAACGCAAGACATGAAATGACAGATATTCTGTTCGGATGAGCCTAGATGGTTTAGTATTTGATGAGCGGCATGGTCGATTATATTGGCCCATGTATACTACACAGCGAATGCCGTAGCTAGTCTAAGACAATAAGAACCTAATAAACACGAGTCGTTGCATTTTCACAAGAAGAAATTCTGAAAGCTTATACGGGATACATGTGCAAGTTATTAAATTTAATCCTATATACGGAGAATATTAAGTATGGCGGTGCTTCGCCAGAAACGCCAACATCTAAAGTTCGGACCAAACGCTTAATCCTTATTAACGCTGCGCGCACAAGTTTAGGTATCCACGTATATATGTATCATTAGCTCGTATTAACCGACAGCCCGGCCCAAGCTATTATCGCCAGGCGAAACGACGGCTTGGACCGAGGGACGGACCGTCGGGGAGTAGGGAGGCGACGATGCCCTCTCTTAGTTGCGGAGCTGGCCACAGGCACCGTTTCCGACAACCATGTTGACGCCGAAGAAGAGGTGGCCGATGGTGGCGGCACGGGTGCTGCCGCGGCAGACTCCGCTGTCCTCGGCGATGTAGCACTTGCCGGTGCTGGTGTAGCCGAAACCACCGCAGTGCTCGGTGGTGGCGCAGAGGACGCAGCAGTCGCCGACGGAGGACATGGAGCCGTGGTCGACGAGAGAACCGTAGAGGAAGTTGATGCTCGAGCGGTTGATGGTCGAGGCGATGTTGTTGTTGGCACACTGGGCGTAGGCGGTGGGGGTAGGACCGACGGTGAGAGTGCTGGAGGTGGTGGCGGTGACGGTGGTCGTGGTGGGCACGTAAGAGGTGGTGTGGATGGTCTCCGTGGCAGCCTCGGTGACGGTGGTCTCGGCCGGGATGGGAACCTCGGTGGTGATGGTGGTGATGGTGCTGACGGTGGTCTCCGTGACAGTGGTAGCGGGAGCAGTGAGGGTCTGGACGAAAGTGAGAACCGAGGCGGTGGAGGTGGAGGTGGTCTGAGTGGTAGTGCCACAGGCGACGACGGAAGCGTAGGTCTGGACATCGCCAGCGTTCAGGACAGGAGTGGGAACAGGGCAGCCAGGTTCGATGGTGCGAGCGGCAAGAACACGGTGGATAGTTCGGGCCACGACGTTGGGGAGAGCAGACTTGATGGGGGTGAATCCAGCGGGGGTAGCAATGGTGGTGGTGCTGGCCGGGACGGTAACAGTGCTGGTGGTGGTATCGGTAGCAGTGTCAGTGGTAGTCTGAGTGTCTGTCTCAGTGGTGTAGTCAGTGGTAGTGGTAGTGTAAGTATCAGTGGCCTGGGTCTCAGTCTCGGTCTCAGTGACAGTGGTGTAAACTGTAGTGGTGGTGGTCGAGGTGGGAGTGAGAGTAAGGGGCTGAGTGGTGGTGGCGACGATAACAGTGGTCTGAGTAATGGTGCTGGACTCAAGAGTGGTGTAGACAAAAGAAGGAGGCTTCTGGGCGAAGGTAGTCTGGCAGGTAGAAGGATCCTCAACGGAAGGAGCCTCATAATCAGGAGCAGGACCGGGGTTGGCGCAAGTACCGCTGCAGGTAGCAATGATCAAAGAACCACTCTTAGCCTCGGAATCCTCGACAGAAACGACACCCTCGTTAACACGGCTGCCGTAAGTTGTGCAGACACGGTTCTTGAAGGTGAAGCTGACACAGCGAGCAGACTCGTCACACCTGCTGACACACTCGGCGTAGCTAGCCGAATCGTGCCTAGACACCCAGTTACCGTCGATGCTGAAGCCATCCAGAACATCGTAAGAGCAACCACAAGAACCGCCACCGACGACGAAGTCGGTAGGGGTGGGGCAAGGGGTAGACTCGGAGGAGCTGGAAGAAGAGCTGGAGCTCGAGGAGG
Source organism: Daldinia sp. FL1419 (assembly GCA_025201765.1). Lineage (NCBI taxonomy): Eukaryota > Fungi > Ascomycota > Sordariomycetes > Xylariales > Hypoxylaceae > Daldinia > Daldinia sp. FL1419. The sequence goes on from MU623381.1 coordinate 69,567, forward strand.
TAGAGCTGGGCACGAATGAAGAGGAAGAGGTGATGAGGAAGCTGGAGCTGCTTGAGGGGTCGAAAGAGCTGGAAGAGCTGGAAGCGGGCACCGAAGAGGAAGAGGTGACGAAGAAGCTAGAGGAAGAGCTGGAAGCAGGAACCGACGAGGAGGAGGTGGCTGAGACGGAGAAGCTGGAACTGCTCGACGGGTCAAACGAGCTGCTGGAAGCAGGCACGGAAGAAGATGAAGAGTAGTAAGAGCTAGAGCTAGAGGCGGGCACGGAGGAAGACACCGAGAAAGAGTAGCTGGAGCTGCTAGAGGGGTCCACTGAGCTGCTAGACGCAGGTACAGAGGAAGAGAAAGAGTAGCTGGAGCTGCTGGAGGGTTCCACTGAGCTGCTAGACGCGGGTACAGAGGAAGAGGAGAAAGAGTAGCTTGAGCTGGTGCTCGACGCGGGAACGGACGAGGACTCGGAGTAGGAGTAGCTCGAGCTGCTGGAGGGGCCTACCGAGCTGTTGCTAGAAGCGGCGCCGGAGGAAGACGAAGAGGACTCCTGGGCGTATCCGCCGGAAGAGGTGCTCGTAGCGGCATACGAGGATCCCGTGGAGGAGGCACCCGAAGAGGAGGCCGTGACACCGGGGTATCCAGCCGCGCCCGAGGACGAGCTTGAGGCACCGGCACCAGGGTAGTTGGACGGGAAGACCGACTTACACCTAGCCGCCGCCTCCCTCGCAAGGAGGGCTACAAGGACAGTCTCGAACCTCATGTTGATGAAAGCACACAGGTAAGCAGAGTAAAACGAAGGACTTTGAACGAGTGTGTTAAAGAGCGACGAGAGACAAAGGCTGGTGTTCTAAATTCAGAAAATCCGGTCTCATCGCGGTCTATTTGAATGCATCTTCCATTGCAACCGGCGTCAGGGGCATCCGACACTAGGATACCAATTCATCACGGTCCCGAGAAGAAAATCTCCATATCGCGTTCGACTAACCAAGCCTCCTACGAGTGATTTCAGCCGGTGCAGAATCTAGAGCAGACGTCTAGCCGAAAGCTAACTCTTCTGGGGACGGGCAGCCGTTAGGATCGAAAGATGACAGAGCGTCTAGGCCGTCTAGACCAAGCCGTCAGTGCTTTGTGGGGTAGCTGAAAGCCACAAATCGACGACTATCGAGCGAGCTTAGGCTAACCTATATGCCAGGTACTAAGCGAAAAAACTGCCTAGGAAGATGGGCGGCAGCGTTCCGCACGTGGTTGAGATAAGCGAATATTGTGAAAATTGTTGTATACTTCGACGTAAGTGATCGAGCTTCGGCCAATTAACGCCCACGGCGGAGTACCGACAGCATGGACTAGACGATTTACCCCTGACTAGTTCCTAGCGTCGGTGCTCATTTTTGCGTAGCTGGGCATCTAGCCATCTAGCCTTTTCTACGATTGGCCACCTTAGTTTAAGTAGAAAGAAGTCGTAGGATTTCGTTCCAAGTTGGTTAGGTGACGACTTATATCCCTCTTTTGGTAGGGCGGCGACAGCTTGAGAACTGTTTGTTCCCGTGCTGAAATTACTAAGGCTATAGGATTTGTCTATATTCTGTCTAAGAAATGAACCTATTGAATATGTCTACCGGAGCGAATATCTCTTTACGTCTGACTATAGGTCGCGTAAGTGCGATGTCTACTTAACTGACCTAGGTATAGACAGGGTCACTGCGTCCGAGCACGGCAAGACGACTATAGATATATGACGAAAACTCATAAAACATACCTCAATAGTTGTTGGATTATCATGATCTAAATTTGACTAAAATCGCTACCTAGAGTAGAGCTGTTGTCGATCTCCGACTGTGTGTACCTGTATACATACATCGTGGGAGATGTCAAGGATAGGTGCTAAAGCTAATGTGAGGTACGGTCACAAATAACTAGACTAAGCCGTCCGAGCTAAATAAGTATCTCGTCATAGAGTACAGAAACCTACCTATCATTCCGCTCCATTGGAGGCTAGGCGCCACAAGCTCGCTCCGTCTGTAAGTCCGCCGTCTGCTAAAACGTAAGGCACCTAAGGAGCAGCCGGATTATGGATCTAATAAATCCTCCTAGCAACTGCTTAGAGAAACGGGAAATTACAGAAGAGCATAGGATGAAGCTAATTTTGCTATACTAGCGAGATATTGTATTCCTCTATAGTTTTATATTCATACCTTCGGGAATCAGCTGCGGGAAAAGTCATCCAGACGGCCGCTTGGATCTAAATGACTTGAGGTGTAGAGGTGAAGTAGTTGAAGAAAAAATGTTATATAAAGAGAAACACATTCGCCATTCATGATCACCACCCTAGACGAATTTAACCTTGGACTTGCAGTTTATTCCAGTGAACAGCGAATATTTGGTGAGGCGGTGCCTTAGCAATAAACAACTATCGAGGCGGGTCTCCCTCGATGGCAATGCCGAGGCCCAACTGGATTCCCGACAATCGGCCCTCTTCACCTGGGCCTAGAAGCCCGACGATGATCGTAATACCAAATAGTGTGTATGATCTACCAAGAGAATTTCAAGAGAGGGAATCCCGCCTACCTGATGAGAGCTGAAAAGGTAGGTAGTGTAATCTTTCTTATAGATCATCACATATAGAGATCATAGTAACCAACCCCCTTAATGTTGCTCAAGACACTTATGTTTGTTAATTTGTCTTGTTGCGATTTAAAATGAATCTACGAAGATCAATAGGAGACATGATGTTTACGATCATTAAACTTTCATGTATAATATTAGAGACACAAGCCCAGATAAGGAAACAGAATCATGGTAACGCTTCCTATCGAGTTTGCGTTCTAACTTATAAAAATTTCAGCAGCGCACTCTCCTGAAAATAACTCTTAGAGGTGCTGACATATTCAAAATCTGGTAGTAAGTGGTAAGACACATTACGATTTATTTTCCATCGGGACCAAATCTTGAGAACTTTTACTGCTAGGTATAGCGGATTACCGATTGCATAAGAGACGGGCGATCTGGGGTCACTATATGATGCTACCAAACTAGCACGACTATTCCTATTCAACGGCTTGCCACATCCTAATTTAATTAGGGGCGGGCCAAGTTTGACGATACTGTTAATTACCCCTTGGAGAATTACTCAAAGACAGAAGACTTTGGAGGTTTCAATGGCAGCCTGGAATAAACGTTCGATAGGTATCGCAAGAGGCGGTTTCTATTCTCCTCCCGTGCCGTTTATTCGCATGTGGGAAAACTATGTACGTCAACTCACTCTAGGAAAGGTTGATGGAATACTCTCTTAAGGGGTATGTTTTAAGGGGGATTGTAAGGATTATTTGCTACTTTACACTGACCTCGAATAAAGGCATTAAGTGTGTACAATAGTTAACTTCCCGTGAGGCTCGGAATTTAGGACTAAATGTGTATATCACGAAGTAGAACAAGAAGCACGGAAATACTCTGTTGTTCTGCGAGGAATTATGACATATACCTAGGTAGGTAGCTATATAACCGCGGAGGCTTACGTATGGAACAAGCTCTTTGTTCTATACGAAGGACATACAAAATTCTGATAATATACCTGGTCTTGTATTCTATATCGCCACTTACATTTAATGCCATATGTATACTGAAACAATCTTAATAGATAAAGAGTAGGACGGGTAAAATACCTAGGGCTGTCCTGTTTTTCATACTCTCATAAGGCCTCGATTATTGTAGAGCACGCCAAAATTATCATTCTATCATTTTCTTTGGAGAACATATCCAGAACTCCTATGGTTATTTGTATCGAGCCCCCCTTCAGAAGGATTATGTGAGGTATAGTATTCCTTAGCGCTGAGTCGAAATATAATAACTAACGAAATTCCGTAGTTATCTTTTTCGTGAAATTGTATAGGCACCGTTCGGGATATTCTCTGATAAAAAGAAGTTATATTTGTTTCAAAAAGGAAAAAAAGGAGAAAAGAAAAAAAGGGGGAGGAGGGTCGGATAGCCTCAGAGTTTTACCAATAGTTATAGTTATTTTGAACGTGTTAATAAGAGTATTCTCTCACAGAAACAAATACTTCCAGTGGCCGCCTGGGCTCTGGCGATGCAGAGTTGGCTTCAAGAATTAGAAGGCTATTTATTGGTGATTAATGTCGTATGACCTGCTGGAAAATGTCAAAGCCAAAAGGTCCTTAGAGAGCAAATTTAGGTACCTAACCTAGGCTGCTAGGGAGGCAGGTAGGCATGAGTAAGCTCCGATAAGATAAAGCTACCCCGCCGACGAAACCCCGCTTTGATGCATATTGTGTACGTCGTAGGGCTGAAGGCAACGACGCAATGACATAAAGTGAAGCGGCGAATTCATATAAAGGTAGTAGTCGCAGTCTCCTGACACCGACAGTTTACTATAAAAAAGGGCAACCTGCATCTCCTAATTTATCCCTTCTACAACATCGAATTTAAACATCGAAACGCAATATTAATTCATCATTTGCATTACTTACCAGTTGGATGAACACATCTTCATCATGTCGACTAATCCACTACGCTGGGAGGCCATCCTTCAGCAGATGGCCGATGCTCTACCTACGCATCCACAGGGCGATACCACATCTGATCTGAGCAGTTCTCACGAGGCTCTAGCATTACTAACACACGCTTGCATGACATCTCTCGGGTTCCGTCTTATCGGCTTCGACGAGGATAAGCTCGACGGTGCGTACAGATATGAATTATATTGTTTTAAGCGATGCTAATAATTATATAATAGAAGCACGCTGTCATGAGCTAGCTCCGAGGCTCCCGCCGAATTGGAATGCGTCATTCAATACGTATGCATTCGTCTATGCCCACCAGCAATCGGCCCTCCGATTTGTTGTTAGGATCGATCGAATGGGGGGCAAAGCCGAGATTCGCGGTCTGGGCATAAATGACGAGCGCATTGCTCGTGTGGAAGTTACAATCAAGGATTTCGTTTCCAACGCAGCTCTTCCCATTAGAATTACTGTCGACGCCAATGGAGTGGAGGATCGCTCCAACCTATTGGAGGTCCTTAAGCGTATTTTCATCTCCGAGGCCCGCATCGAGGATCTCGCAAACCAAATTAATACCGGAATTATCCAAAATCTGGTCCCATCTCTTCACAAGGAGGGCTACGAAGAATCCCACCGTAGAGAAGCCGAAGACCCGGATGATAGAGCTGCGCGCGAATATGCCGAAGATGTGGCTCGCAGGCCGCCAAGACAGCCCGTAGTACCGGAGCCACAGCCTGAGGGGGCACGACCGCGTCCATTTGACGTCCCGATTGACCCACCACCCCGCCCCGCTCCGGTTGGTGATTTCCCACCCCCGGGTTTCGAGGATCCCTACGATATAAACCGCCCCTATCGCTATCCCCCACGACAGCCCGGTAGAAGCCCGTTTGGTAATATTGGAGCTGATGACCTGAACCCTCCAGGGTTAGGACCTCACGACCCTCTGCGTCCTGGTTTAGGCATCGGAGGAGGGCTACCACGCCACGGCGGAGGCCGAGGTATGCATCCTACCTTCGACGATCCCATGTTCGGAGGCCCACGTGGTGACGATGGCGACTTTGACCCTCAGGTACCACCGGGAGCCCGCTATGATCCCCTAGGTCCGGGAGGGGTCCCTAGGTTCGGGGGCTATGGACCAAGGGGCGGGGGAAGTGGACAGTTTGGTGGCGGCGGCTTTGGCGGTTTTGGTGGAGGGGATATTATTTAACACGAATGGGCTATCGATGTATCAAACACGAGTTGGCTTTATGAGGCGTTTGGGGGGCATGACATCCGCAGAAAAGGATATGTATGACTGGACTGTAAAATTGTAGTCTCTCGCTATTATTCCTAGTAGCCTTTTTTTGAGACCTTCGAATTAATATATGGACCATCTTGAATTTGTCGTGGAATTATTACGGTATTATAATCATCATAGCAGTATATATTTGAAAAATAAACTGGGCTTCTATTTAGCACCCATCCTCGGGCCGTGTAGTAACCAGTTTTATTCGCTTAAAGAAGGGGGCGATAGTTGCTCTTTAGCTTGGCCTTCTTCAACCCAGCACTCAAAAAATAAAGGCCCGGCTTCTACTGCACGGAGAGGAGTGGTCTTGGCTCCACCGATATCTTGACCTGGAGTTGGGTTATCCCTAGACCTAGTTTGTAGGTTTGACTGCGAAGGTATCCAAGGTTGCGGATGCTGCTGTTTGTTAGTTACCATTGTTGGTGCTCGGAGCCGAGATATTGGGTAAAATCACTTACTCCTATTGGTGCTTCACCTTCGTCTCGCAATTCCACCGCGATGGTAAAAGTGCAGCCTTCGGGGAGCGCCGCCATCTTCTCAGCGGCATAGGCTAGTTTCCTTACCGTAGCACGTAATTGCTCGTCTACATTTGCCCAATTTACTTTGCCATCTGCACCGCCCTCAGCATTAGCCCCTTCGACGAGCTCGTCCTCTTCTTCGATCCTTGGCCCCTTGGCTTCCTTGAAGCCCTTCCATGCGGGGAAATTAGCAACGTCGAACATCCAGCGTTCCATGACTTTTGCCTGTCCGTCATATACGACGACGGCAATGCGCTCTACCGCTCCGAGGATGAGTTGCCCCTTTACGGCGTCGACGGCATCCCGGATCCACGAACATACTTTCGGATGTCTCGACTGGTGGACCGGTAGATTGTAGGCTCGGCTGGTGAGAAATGTCTGGGCTGGGTAGATGGAGCGATAGTATAGTATATTGTGGATGCAAACCGTAAGGAATTGCGTGAATGAGGTTAAGAGGTTATTAGCTTGGTCTAAAGCTACCGACTGCTGCTCTTGGTGAGGATGTCGACTTTGCGTGGAGGCCATTTCTCATTTCTGCAAGGGGGTTGTTAACGTCACAGAATACCGAAGCCTTCCTTATTAGGTACTATCTACGGATCCGTACACTACCTAGGTACCTCCTAAAGATGTAGGGTCCATGTGTCCATATGTCCGTGTGTCCATAGGTACAGCTCTGGTGCGGGATAGGTACCGTGTTTTAGGTATGTACCTACCTAGGTACGGTTGATCATAGCTGACACTCGGAAAAAACGTTAAAATTGATAGATTTACCTTAAGAAAAAATAGGGGTGGGTATATTTGAAAGAATATAATATAGTATAAATACATATAGTTATGTAATAAAAGAGTTTGATATATAATAGATAATATGCATTTAAAATGGTATAGGGTAGAGTAAAAAAAAATAAAAAAAAAAAAAAAAGATAAGAAATAAGAAAAATAAAATTTTTAAAAAAAAAAGATAAGAGATAAGGGATAAGATAGGAGATAAGAAAATAAAAATAAAAATAAAAATAAAAATAAAAATAAAAATAAAAATAAAAATAAAATAAGATAAAATAAAATAAGATAAAATAAGATAAAATAAGATAAAGATAAAGTAACAATAGGTCCAGTATGTGGCACGTGCGCTTGTAGCGTTATTTATAAATTCCTGGAATTTTCCACCTGTAATTAGATTTTTTTCTTTTTCTTTTTTTAATTTAATTATTATTAACCTTATACGCGAACCTCCCAGTAAACATCCAATTATAAGCCCTCCGTAATTATAATTGAATTCTTTAGATTAAGTTTGCAATGTTAATATTTATATTCTTGACCCTTTATGTTATAACCTTTATATTTATATTTTAACTCATTAGAACTTTAAGGGCATTGTACAATTAATTTTAAATAACAGAAATTTTTTTCGAATATCTATATTGTAGTTAATCTTAATTCCTAAATAAATTAAATAATTAATTAGTTTTTCTTAATTGTGTATTTGAACTTTACTAAAAACCTTAAATATTTTATAAATTTTTTTATAATTTTTTAATATTAATAGAAGCAATTACTAAACCAATCCCAACCTCTCTCTCTTTAATTTAAACTATTAATTATAAAAGATTCGATTTTAACTTTTTTTTAATATAATATTAACAATTCTAACGTTTTTACGATAGAGTAAAATATTTCCTTCTCTTCTTAATAAATTAACTAAATTATTCAAAAAACTTATAATATCTTGCGCAACAACCTCATTATTAAATTTAATATTGAAATTAATATTTTAAAAATTAAACTTAAAAAAAAAGATATTTAATTATTAACAGCCTTATCGTTTTTAAATTTAAATACTTAACTAACAGCACCTTAAACACTTATTGCGGTTAGACCTAAGTTATGCCTTTTTAACCTACCTCTCCTATTAAACTTTACTAATTTTAACATTTAATTATTATAAATTAAAAATAAAATATATATTAATAAAATTTCTATAAGCAGTAATGAAATTAAATTCCACTATCTTTTCAGCAGCTTTAAGCTTAAAGTCCAGGAATTGGTGGTGTTTTAATTGGTTTATGCTGAGGCCAACCAAACCTAAGACTATACAGTTATTTTTAACAATCTATCGCACCCGTACAAAAATGTTAATAAGTAGTAGCGATTCGCCAGAAAACTCCAATCCCTCCATATGACCCATAACAAATCTATCCGCCATTTTTTAATTATTTAGGAAAAAACGTGTTAATATGCTAATGTTACTAACTTCTTTGACGATTATTGAATTAAAGATTTCTGATATATTATTATAAATAAATTGTAAATTAAAATTAATAATTGAAAAATGCTTTTTATATTATATATTAAATTCGTACGCCTATTATATTATTTGGCGGTTAATTTATATAGTAATTGGAAACCTAATAATTAAAATAATAATAATAAATTTATTTTTTATATAAATAATAAAATAAATATATTAATTAAAACCTTTATTGTTATTTAATTTAATAATATTAAAATATTTTTTTTATATTTATAAATTAAAAAAGGTTGTATGGTTTTTTTAATAATAATTGAACGTTGAAAATATTGGTGATTTGAAGGTTAGTATATACGTTGTAGCAGTAAGGATTATATAGTTAAAAATTGTAATTTTTTGGCGTTTGATTTTTATTATTATTAAGTAAAATAAAATAATAAAAATAATAATAATTATATAATTATTTAAAATTGTAATTTTAAATTTTTTTTTAAATTTAAATTTTAATAATAAGTCTTACAATAATTTGAACTTATTAAAGGAGTAATAATGGTGGGTCTAATATGTGGCACGTGCGCTTGCAGCGTTATTTATAAATTCCTAAAGCTTTCCACCTATAATTAGATCTTCTTTTTTTTCTTTCTTCAATTTAATTATTATTAACCTCGTACGCGAGCCTCCTGGCAGGTATCCGATTATAAGCCTTCCGTAACTGATAAAATAAAGATAAAATAAAGATAAAATAAAAATAAAAATAAAAATAAAGATAAAGGTAAAGGTAAAGATAAAGGTAAAGATAAAGGTAAAAATAAAAGTAAAAATAAAGATAAAAATTAAAATTAAAATTAAAATTAAAATTAAGATAAAATAAGATAAAATAAGATAATTAATAAAAAAAATATTAATAAAAAATTAAAAAATATTTTTTTTTCATTTAATGCAAAATATATTATAAATGCATAATATTTTTAAATTTTACTGTTTTAGAAGGGGGGGGTATATGTATTGACATTTTTAGAGTTTTTTCCGAGTGTTAGCTATGGTTAACCGTACCTAGGGTATATGGGGACGCGTTGAGGGGTAGAAATTTAAATTCCAGACGCGTTAAGTGGAAGCGGGTAAGTTGGTTCATATGATTGGCGAGAATGAGCTCTCTTGTTGAAATGTTTAGGTAACACCGAGTGTTACATACGCACATTAGGTTCACGTACCCAAATGACAAAGGTACCCGGATGGATGCATCCATTCCTATCTGGGTAGGTACTAAGTCCCGATAACTCTGAAATCGTCCAACTTTAAAATTGCAAGATGTACAATACCTGAGTGGCTTTGATATAATATAGGTACCAAGGTTGACGGGTAAGTACCTACATCATGTATGCACCTAGTTAAGTACCTACTTTATATATTTGAATGGTATTGCGCTGTAACTGTTATGAATTTAGTAGGTCCTATGTGATGTGATTGTTCCAAGGATTTTTCCAGTTTTTCAAGTTTCCAAACTCGAACTTTTCTTGGGGATCGACGCCCCGTTGCTTTTAACCAACACGTTCACGCCAACTTTTGTAGTGGTACAACATCCGGGCTGTCAGAGCAATTAAGCAGTGCATGCCAGTACTTGTCAGTGCTTGTCAATGCTGCCAGAGGTACTCTCTCCTGCGGGTACAATACCTTAAAGGTACTGTAGTAACTTACCCACAACAACTTTTCGACCATTTAAATCAACATCCGACTGCAGGCGTCCCACCTTCTGTCCCGCAACTATTTTGACCGCTTTCAGACGAAACAAGAAACATTTCTGGCAATTTATCAATGCCACTTATCTTGACGACTAGAAACCCCACCATCGTTTACTTACAACAGTAATAAATATTTGAATATTTCCGGGTTGTTCAACAATTACTTGAATCGACTGGATCGTGACGAGCTTCAAGGGAAACCCACAATGGAGGACCAACTCGTCCAGGTCCTCGCCAACACCCAGTTGGCCGCTGAAGGTCCCAGGAAACAAGCAGAGCTCGACCTAAAGCATGCAGCCAGCAATCCCGCATTTCCCTTGTCCCTTGCAAACATCGCTCGACATGCCTCTATTGCCGTAGAGATTCGTCAAGCTGCTCTATCCGCTTTGCGACTCTTCATCGAGAGCAACTGGAGTGGGGAGAACGACGATGGCCCCGCCATTCCTATTGCCGATTCTGTCAAAGACCAGATCCGTCCTTTGGTTCTCGACCTTGCCTTGAATTCTGAGGGCGATAGAAAGATTAAGGCAGCTGCAAGGTAAGCAATTCTACGTAAAATAAAAGGGATCGGCTTTGTTTCTCTAGAGCTACTCTTATAGAATAGCCATTTTTAAGGCGCATACTGGCTATACCTTGACTTATTCTACCTTGGTATCTCGATAGTTACTGACTACCTATGCGACTAGTTTTTCCGTCGGCAAGATCGCTAACGTTGACTTCCCCGAATTGTGGCCCTCGCTTCTCCCTACCTTACTCGAGATGATCCCGAACGGAAATGATGCCCAGCTCCACGGCGCTTTAATCGTCCTCCGCGATTTGGTCGAAGAGAGCCTAAGTGATGACCAATTCTTCTCTATGGCACGAGATATTGTCAAGGTCGTATACGATGCCGCCATCAACGAAGGCCGAAAACCCTTTTTGCGCGCTCTAGCCGTCTCCGTCTTTCGGGGTTGCTTTGACCTCATGGATACTGTCAAGGAGGAGCACCCGAAGGAAGTGCAGGTGTTTGCCGAAGAGGCAATGAAGGGTTGGTTTCCTTTCTTCCATCAGGTTATGAAGTTGAGGCTACCGGATCTCGATCCCCGAACGGACACGCAACCTATTGAATGGCACGGCATAATCGCCCTCAAACTCCAGGTTGTTAAATGCCTTTTGAAATTGAAATACGTTTTCGCGAGTCTTTTACTACCCGAGACACCGCATTTCTTCCAGGCCATTTGGGAAGAACTATTGTTCCTCGAGTCTGCGCACGAACAGCTATATATTAAGAACGACGCCCAGGGAAGGTTGGAAGACTCGGATGGTCTTCCATATACTCTAGATTTCCTGGTTTTGGAGGAATTGGATTTCTTGAACGGTTGCATGCGAGCCCCGCCCGTTCGTAAAGAACTGGAAGCTCAGTTGGCGGCCCACGCCTCTGCACACGAGACACCTTGGGTGTTAGACCTCATGAAACTCGCCACCTCCTACGCACTTATTACTAGGGAAGAGGAGGAATTATGGGACATAGATGTCTCTCTTTACCTTGCGGAAGAACAGTCTGTGAGCGCCAATTATACCCCCCGGACTGCCTGCGGAGACCTCCTGATCAAGCTCGGCGAATGGTTGAACCAGAAGGCGTTGGAAGGCCTGTTTGCTTATACAAAGAGTCTTTTCGTTGAGGATGCTCCCTGGAGAAGACAAGAAGCTGCCCTTTACTTGCTTAATCAGCTCGTAAATGACTTCCTAGATTGCGGCAAAAACGTGCCTCTGGAGATTGGCCAGGCGTACATCGAACTGGTTAACTATGCTATTAACCGTCCTGGGGAACCATTACTACGTGGGCGTGGGTATCTGGTAGCTGGTATATTATCTCAATTTGATGGAGTAGCAGCTTCACTCCTAGATCGAACGGTTGAAGCAATCGCGGCGGAACAGTCCGAGCTTGTGCAGGTTGCATGCATAAAAGCAGTTGAAGGGTTTCTTCAGGGTGGAAACACTGCGGGCAATCAACAAGTACAAGCAAATGTGGTCAATGCTATTTCCCAATGGATGTCTGCCCGGGATATGTCCGATCTTGAGCAGGCCGATGACCTACTTGTCACCCTCACCGAAACCTTGCGAGCCGCTATCAATATAGACAAGCGTATTGCTGTATCCAACGAGGTCCCTGCCTTGGATCTGCTCTTCCTCATTGCCAAGCATGGCTCGACTAATTGGCAGGTATGTATTTCGAACGGTCCCATAGGATAGGCAGATTCCTTCGGCCTATATTTTGCCAAGTATGTATCTCTTCTTGGACGAGTACTAACCCGTCCTGGTATTTAGGTTACCATGCTCATTTGCGAAGAGTTCGAAGACATCGTCAAGACGATGCCGGATCCTGTCTCGTACCAAGCGCTTTGCCAGAAGGTTCTGCCTACCCTGAATGGCGCGTTCAATGTTGCCGACATCACTGCGGACAACCCACTCATTACTGTAAGCTGAGCACTAACCTTCTCAGGCAGTAGTTCGTCCTTTCACCTTGCGAAGGCTGAATATGCGTCAAGCCTCTGCAATCCAATTTGCCAACAAGTACTAACCAATATGTATAGTTTGCAACGGAACTGATGGCCGCTCTTACTCAATTTGCCTCGGAGCCGCTACCGCCTGGCTTCGTAGCGGCTACTTTGCCTAAACTGAGCCGCCTACTCATGGAAACTAACGACGGCGACATTCTAAGACCAGGTGCAGAATCGGTCAAGTACCTCTTAGCACACGACCACGAGCAAGTACTCAACTACCACGATGAGAACAACAGATCAGGCCTCGAGGTCTGCTTGCATATTATTGACCGATTACTCGGTCCTACTATCGAGGACAATGCTGCCTCCGAAGTTGGTGGCCTTGCAGCTGAGCTTGTCGAAAAAGCTGGCCATGAGCGACTCGGACCATTCTTACCGCAGCTGTTGCAAGCGGTTGCTAACCGATTAGCCTCGGCCGAGGCTGCTGGGTTCATTCAATCCCTCATCCTGGTATTCGCGCGCCTTTCCTTGGTTGGTGCCCGTGATGTCGTCGACTTCCTCAGCACGATCCAAATCAATGGCCAAAGTGGGCTACAGGTTGTCCTGAGCAAGTGGCTCGAGAATTCTGTCAACTTTGCGGGATATGACGAGATTAGACAGAAGTAAGTAAAGGCAATTTTATTAAGACTCCGCACTTGCTAATCCGAAAATAGTGTAATTGCTCTCTCGAAGCTATTTAGTCTGAATGACCCCCGGGTTCTCCAGACAACAGTACGGGGTGACCTCATTGTTCCTACTAGCGATAGGATCATGACAAGATCCCGTGCCAGGCAAAGTAAGTTTCTTTCCTAAGCATCCTTAGGTATTATTACTCACTGATACCCAGCCCCAGATGAATATACCGCAATTCCTGCTCCTCTGAAGATTCTTAAGGTCCTGGTGGAAGAACTTCTTTCAGCATCGGGAGCAAATAGTGCTGCGAATATGGCGGCTGCAGCAGCCGCTGCCGATTTTGCCGATGACGATGATGACGACGGCTGGGAGGATGACCCAGACACATTGGATCTTAACCTTGGTAGCGTCAAGAACGATCTAATGGGCTTCCTAGAATCCAACAATATGCGCCGTCGGGATGACGAGACTCAAGCTTATCTCACAGAGTTCTTCCTTGCAGCAGCGCGCGACAATATTGCTGGATTTGGAGAATGGTATAACCAATTGAATGAAGACGAGAAGGCGAAACTAAATGAACTCTCAGCGCAATAGATTCCCATCGGATAGTCAATAGCCACGCAGCAAGAAGCATAAAAAATCTAATCATAAGAGGATGTCTCTTCACGGTCGATGATCGAGCTCGTGTTGAAAACTTGGGAGGTGTTGATCCAAGGGGATATTGCAGTTTCGTATCAAGAATCGTGAAAGCGAATTGGCGTCCTAGTATAATGGGGTTGACTGAGCGAGGGAGTAAAGGTATGCATGGTTGGGTACGCAAACTGGTAAACGATAACCTTGCCGGCTGTATGTCTTCAGGTAGCTTGGGAACTTAGATGAAGTACCTGTGGGGGACGCTGAACCGTAACTAAGAGAATTGAAGATGATGTCCATTGACTTGTACTATTCTTGTCGATGCTTGTATCTTGATTTTGTTCGTGATGTTGATGAGATTATGAACGACGGGTTGTTGTTTATAGTAGACGTTGTGAAAAGTGAATAGTACATTCAGTACCCCCCTAGGTAACACCACGTACCTAGGTTAGGTATGTAGGTACCTAACCTAAGTAGTTAGGATGCGAGGAGTTATTCGAAGAGGCTTAATCCTTCATCGAGCAATGCCGTAAAGAGATCAAAACCATAATCCACAGTAATTGCCATGTCCAGAAGCCGGCGACAAGGACTAATAAAATCACGATAATTGCGCATATAAAATAAATATTAATTCTTCCATTCTCTCAACCCGAGAATCCCCTCTATATTACCTATTACTTACAAACCGAAAGCAACACACAAGAAGCGACAAACTCGATAATTACAACCGTACTTTTTCTCATCTATACTATAATTAATTGCTTGACGGGTGGGTTAGAGTCTGTTTTCTTCTCTCATCTCGTATCATCTCGGTTCGTAATAGTAACATCAACGTCAACATCCAGCATAGCGTAGCGTATTGTAGCGCAGTGTAGCAGTCCAAGCCAAGTTTCAGTCAGTTAGTCCGTCGTGCCAGAAATCGTCTCGTTCTTCGTTGGTTTTTTTGTTTTTTTTTTCGTTCTCGTCTCATTATACATATACCCGTCCACAACCATCATCGAGTTCGGAGTCCAAGTAGAAACAGAAGTAAGAGTAGTAGCCGCTCTGCCAGAACAAGAAATAAAAGCCTTTATACAACGACGACAACGCCGGCCTCGCAATGCCCGCGATAAATCTCGTCATGATCCCCCAAAGCAGCCAGAACGCCAGCCGTCCTAAAGAGCCCACTTCATACGTGACGTCCCTCTAGGCGTCACCACCCCCCACACCGCCGCTGGCTTTTATAAGAGCCCGCAAGCTGGCCATTTCCCGGCGGAGGCGCGCATTATCCCGCTTCGTGCGAGCTGTTTCTTCACTGTAATCTCTCAAACGCATCATGAGCTCTTCTTTGTCATCGCGCCCTTTACCCTTGAGCGCCTTGACAATCTTCCCTAGTTCACTGTTGAACTTCTCGTATAGTATCTCGTTCTCCGCCATGGCCTCCTTGTATAGCTGGTCGATTGCTCTAACCTTCCCCTCAGCCGCCCTAACAGTATTATCCATGTCATATTGGAGTTGATCCTGTCGGTCTGCCAACTGGTCGACAAGCATGGCAACACGGTCCTCGAGGGTTCTCACGCTGGCAGATAGCTTTTTAATATCGATTGTTGGACTACGCGGCAGAGACGAATTGACCTTAGCCATATCTGCAGCAATTTTTGAGAGCTCTAGCTGCAAATTGGCGTCTACGTCTTCAATGGCTTTCTTTTCCGTTTGTAACCGCTCTCGGAGTTTTTGCGTTGATTGCAATCGAAGCTTCCCTTGGGATTTATTCGGGCTGGAAGTAGGCCGAGAGGCTGGATCAGTTGCCGAACTATTCTCGCGTCTTAAAGTTGGGATGTTAGAAGTCGAAAGCGTTTTGGAATGTCCCTTCCTCGGCAATTCGTTTGACTGGTGTTGAAAGGGGTCGTCGACATTTTCTTTCTGGCGGGACGAGCGGATAGCCAGACTACCATACTGCGAAGGTGGACTAGTTGGGATCCTGGATGGCGGAGGAATGCGCGGCCCAGAATTGAACTTCTCCGAGGTTTGCTTCATGTGGGAGAGTGGTTGTAGTGGTTCATCTTCGACAGTTGCTGCTTCCATAAGGCTCCTGAGGTCTGACAACGAGCTTCTGCGTTTCCTCCTTGGGGTACTAGGAAAAGATTCTTCGGTCTCAGGCTCTCCAATCGTTTCGAGCTTCTGTGAACTATTTGGCCGTGAATAGGAATCATCGAAGGCACCTGTGATAGGGGGCCTATCGCGTGAGCCCGGCCTTCTTATTCTGTTCGGACTAGACGGTGTACCAATCTCGGATTTTGTCCTAATTACCGGACTTCTAGCCAAAGTTGGGGTTGTCTCACCGGTGGCTGGATTTCTGCTGTGCTTGCTAAGGGTCCGCCACATCGATGGTTTTTCCAATTCGTTCTTGCTATTTTGCCTCGTCAAAAAGTTGTCGAATCCAAACTTTCTTCTTATAGAGGATGTATTTGAGGCAAAGGACCCGGTATGCGATCTTACACTGCGCGTAGTCGAGTTCATCGATTCGAATATAGACTCAGCTTGATCAATGCTTATACTAAACCCACTAGGCCCATCGTCAAATATTCGGTCGCAATCTTCGACGAGCCTATCGAGAAGATTGATATAATTATGAGCGTCCCCGTCATCGACTAGGAGTTCCGAGAAGGCCAAGGTGAGCGCTCCCCTGTCGCTGTCATTCGCACAGCCATCGAGGAGGCTGGCGAGCAATTTGATCAGAGCGGTAAAGGCCCTTCGGTTCTGGGGTGCTATATCTCTGAAGAGGAAATGAACAAAGTCTGCAAAATCTCCAGGAAGTTTCTTGGAGGCTCTCTCTTGGAGAGCATCCAGTGTCTTAAGCGGTATAATGGGACCCATCTGCTCTCTCCAAGCAATGCGCACAAACTTCTCGAAAGCAACAAAAACGACTTCAGGTGTACAATCAGATGAAGTTTCGATATCGAAGGGACTCTCTATAAGTTTGTTGTAAAGATCGTTCACGGATAGTTCATCAACCGCGGTCCTATTGAGTAGCGTTCGGCCAATGAAGTTACCCTTACGTGCTTGGAGACTAGCCATATAACCCGTGAAGGTTTGTTCGAGTCGAACTAACGGGTTTTCTGGTCGATCATCGTCGGCTCCGCCAATTCGGATCCCATCCCTGCTCTTGGTTGAGCCTTGTAACGAACTCGCGTCAATAGAGCTATTCGAGCGACTAAGTAGACCAGGAAGAAGGATCGGTGTATCCCCCGTTAATGTGCGCTGATGTTTATGCCCGCTACCTGTATCCGAATTATTGCTCCCACCTAGGATACTCGAGAGGTACTTCACGGGTGATGTAGCTAGGAAGGACCTCGTTTTCTCGGCTTTGTTGGAGACACTTAGACCACGAAGTACTTTTGTATGGAATGATACCATCGCGGAAGTGAGCCCCGGGTTCCCGACGTTGAACTGAGTGCTAAGAAGTTGAATCACTGCAATTCAATTAGTAAAATCACCACGCTGATCTAGAAACAAAACTTACCTCTCCTGGCAAGCGTTGGAAGAAAATCATCCAACCCAATCTCGTCGGTCGCCTTCCTCCCATTAAGCCCTATCGTGATTACCATGACCTTTCTCATGCTTCCCGACCCCGTCTTCACATCCGAGCATATTTCTACACCGTAATGACCAACAGGAGCACCCTTTGTACCTTTGTCGTGGTCTATCACGATACGGATGGGGGCTGGTTCCTTTCGACCTTCTATTAATTGATCGATGCCTTCCTGGAAGACAGCGGCGAACAACCCTAGGCCAGTATCAGGCATTCTTGTAGATCGCAGAGTCCAACAAGGATCTTCGCGTTCCTTCTCGGAGAACCTCCCTTCTACTCTAGCCTTGACAACCTCTTCACTCCATTTCGCGGCCTTTCCCTCGTACGATTCCTGCAGTACGAAGCACCGTGCAGTGGTCGCTGTACTTGTAACAAATTCACCCGCATTAGCACCTTTCATCTCGTTCAACGAAGTCAGCCAGACCAGTCGCCCATCTGAAGACTCTGTGAACCGGATATCGGCTAGGCTGTGCCAACCGGCAAATGCTAACTCATAGGAACCTGGGCCGCCGGCCGCATTTGTCATGGAAACCAATAGGCCAGCTGGTGATGGTTTGTCAATCTCACGTAGTAGATCGCGTGCCGACGTGCTGGTACCGTCCACTTTTCTTACGATAACAACGCAGTCCGAAAAGAGTAGGAAGATGCCAGCTTGATCGCTTGGAACCGGGTCTGCGGCTGCGCCAAGTTGGTAAGGCGCAGGGATTTCAAGGAAATCGGCGGCAACAATCAGCCGTCCAACCGGCTCAAGATCATTAGGCCAACTCTCAATCATGTGTCGTAAACGTGTGTTAATATGAGGCTTATCAGTGAGCGGGTCATCCATGGAGCAGATGTTGGCGATGATATCCCTGGCCTTCAACATGGGCTGGAGGGCGGGGTGGGTAATCGGTAGAGAACCAACAATTTGATCGATAACCAAACTATACCGTGGCAGCCTTTGAACAGGTTCGATGACGGTAGAACGAAGGTGTTGTTCTCCAGTGGCAGCTACTCTTTGCGAGAAGCTGGACTGCTGGCTAATGAAGGATGTAATCAGCTGAGGGAAATTTTGACTCGCTCGGATATAGTCTTGATAACAGTCGGTAAACTTTGGAAACCATTCCAGCATAACCTTCGCCATTGCCAAAGCGCCGCTCGCATCTTTTGCTTTTCCCATCACACTTCCCGACACGCCCACTCTTGAAGAAGCAGTACCAGATTCCATATCTTTTACAGCATCCCCCTCTGTATCTTCCATGATCTGTCGTAAAGCATGCATAAAGCCCGTGTTTATTTCTAGGATTTGATCGGCCGATCTAGGGAACAATTTCTCAACATCTTGTTCCGAAGGGCTAAAGCTTCCCGGTTGTTGTTCTTTAGCCTTTTGCCTATACTCGGGTGCGAGATGGTTCACTAGCTCGTCCACCTTCGCCACGTAGCGTTCCTCAGTTTCTAAGAGCTCATCCATCTTTCGGCGCAATTCCGCCTTCTGCTGTTTGGAGAAAGATCTTGTCCTATTTAACGCGCTCGGCTTGGAAGGGGCTCGTCGTAGTCTCGAAGTCGGCAGAAAGACCGGCTCACCGAACAACTTGACAATAGGCGTGTACATGCCATATTGCCGCAAAGTTGGATCTAAAATATCATCTTCGTCCTCGGGAACATCCTCCAGATCGACAGGCTGGAGAGGACTAATAGACCCGGGCGGTAAAACAAGATCGACATCGATGTTATTTATGTGTTGGGTCTGAAGAGCGGCCTGAAGCTTTTGAATGACTTCGAAGGCAGTATCCGCCCTAACCATCGACTTAGCAATATCCGCAGCATGCTGTTCACTGAAAAGCGAGGGCAAGGATCCGGGTCGACGATTTCGAGTGGTTGGATATTGGTTCTTAACGTGGGCCTTGACGTGTTCGGGTAGTTCGTGGAAATACTTGAATAACCCGAAGGCCAAAGCTCGATATACCTCGTCACCTTGAAACTCACGGGGTAAATGATTGACGACATTATAGAAAGGCGAGTTCGGTGATATAGTAAGTCGGGGAAAGGATTGGAAACCGGCCGGGGTATATACGTGAACCTGGACTCTTGAACTGTTCAAGGTGTAATTCGCAGTGGTAGATGGTCCGTGAAGTATGAGCAAGGGGAGGTGGCCCAACAAGGGGTCAGTAGCTTGATAAAGAGTGAGATGATCTGGCGATAGAGCCAGCTCCTCGGTGACGCGAACCATGGCCGCCTCAGTAGGCCTGTCGCATCATGCTCCAGACAAGGCCAGGCAGGGGAAACGAGTGTGAGGAGGTCGATTAAAGAGACCTACAACTAGGGGGTGACCCGAAAGAACAAGTTAAAACGAGGCAAACGTCTTGGGACCGGGCTAGTTTCTTTTTTTTTTTAGAGTAAACAAATTCTGGCTGGCCCGGCTGGCTTCTTGTGTCCCTGTGCGCGTCGAGAACCTATAATTCTATTGTTTACTTTGGATATCAAAGCAACACAAAAGCAATAAAGGTATTCCGTGTACTACGCCAAATCGATAATGCACACAAGGCCGCCCTCGGTAGAGATGTAGAGATGTAGAGATGTAGAAATGTAGAAATGTAGAAATGATATCATACAATATCAAATAGAAGAGGGGAATGGAGAATATTCGAATTAATAAAATGCGCCAAAGATCAAAATCGGATCTTTATTAATTGTAATGCATGAAAAGAAAAAAACAACGACCCTCGAAATCCTCCAAGAGTCACAACTGGTGCTATTGCTATTGTGGGAAGCATCATTTGCGGTCAGTGACAAGACGGCTTAAGAGACTAGGATTAGACCAGAAGTGGGTAGGGTTTTCTTTTTTTTGTGGTCCCTCGGGGATTTAGTAGGTTTGCCGAACAAACGCGACAACTTTGAAACCGCGTTTCGTTCTTTTCCAACCCCACCTTTTGGTAGATTTTAGGTACCTTATCCCCCAACTCCCCCAATAAACATCCTCCAAAAATAGGTACAGCTAAGATGTTTGTTTTTTTTTTTTTGGTTTTTTTTTTTTCTTTCTCTCTCTCTTATATTTGCCATATCTAAGGTACAATTCGTACTATGTAACATACGCTAACCGGCTTAGATTAATAGACACATGTCCAGAGGTTACTACCTAAGATAGGTACCTAATCCGATGTATTTATTAGGTATTTTCTGTTAGGTGCCTCTCAACGCAGCAGCAGCGCAGTCTTCAATCTTGTCCTTTTATGAAAAAGCAGCAGCTTTTCTATTTTACATCAGTCCACTGCTAAGCCACACCACCCACCCACCCAATGAAGACATAATAACAATACACACAAACGACCTTAACGTACGTAGCTATTTAATTTTGCGGCAATGTCTAGCCAGAGGGATACGGGCATCTTACTCCATCACGCTTCAGATGGAATCGGCTATAAGCTACTAGAGCTACCCCCGGAGCTTCTTGCACTATTAGAATCGGAGACACCCCCCGTGTTAGTAGACCATACTATTGGAAGCATAAAATATTTGCCAGCAAGTTCCTAATGCTATTTTTTACCATATAGTCTAATCCTAGAATCTTCAACGAATTCGGCAATATTAAAAAATGGTGCTCAATCGTGGGGTCTCCGTCAGAAGAATACGTCTAACGCATTGATCTTGCTTAAGACCTCCAAGGAAACAACATCTTCGTCTGTAGAAGTCCTGGAGCCAAATCTGAACGCCATTGCAACGATCCACGATACAATTGAGCTTGCTCCAGAACTAGCTGCGACGGCAGCTCCAGTTGCGAGGGGTAAATGGCATGAGAGATTCGCTAAGGAAAGGTAGACTTAGGTAAATACCTAGGTACCTAGGTTAGGCATATATAAGAACAAAGAGGTTATCTGAATTATTTGCTATAACCGACAATCATCTACCAGGTAGCCTTATCTAGGATATATTAGGTAGTCCTTCAACAAACATTAAGAATGTGCATTATCCCCCGGCTTCAAATCAACCAAAGTATGATCTTTTTGTCCTAGTGGGATGGTCGTATATTTCGAGTTCCCCGTTATTAGTCTTTTTCTAGAACACATCCACCATGGCAATCAGACAGTAGGACGAACCTTCTTGACAATGGCATAGGTAAGGATCCTACACCAAGAATACATACCTAACCTAAGTAGGTACATATAGGCAGTTATATATGTTTTTTCTAGTTAACAATATTCTCAATTGTAAATTACCAAGAATAACCAGCGATCTACGTATCTTGCAGGATAAACCTTGTCCGCACGTGCCTTATTTTTCTCTATCATGCTATGCTACATGAGTACATCTATATATCCAAGAACCTCATTTAAAGACGTCGGGGCTAGAAGTTTATGCACATAACTGCGTATAGGAAACAGGGGTATGTATAGGTAGGTAGCTGATGGGATTTGTAAGTATGCTGACTCGTGTATAATTAGTACGAAAGCTCAATCAGCGTTGAGCAAGTAGGCGGCTGCTCATGGCCGGCTGTTTATAGGCAATACCTATAATAATAGAATAACCAGTTGGTATTTTATTTTTAGGACATGGTTGAGAAGTACATAAGTAGGTACCTATGTAATCGGTTAGTGCATACATCGGCATCAGGTAGATAAGACAGAGAAAGCCATGTACCTAATAACCAAGCCAGCGCTCCGGGCCGAGGCCTTTTATCTAAATTTGACAAAAATTTCCCCATATGGTGAAAAGCATTGTGCAGAAGCTGAACCCTGGACCAGGCTACAAATAAATCACGGTTAGCCTGCAAGAGCCTCAACTTCATTCCCCCCTTTACTAGAATCTTATCAATCTTTTTATTTTATTTTTCATTTTATAAAAAAATAGTGTCGGCACCAACCCAAAATTCGAGGCTACCTATTCGAGGCTACCTATTTATTCACTTATGTATCCTTGTTTCGCATACCTACCTCTTAGGTAGTCCTCGCTTGCACAGTCTATTACCTAGGTACTTATCTTAAATCCCGTTCATCTCGGTAGCAATAAAGATAAAGTGCAGGTAGGTATCGCGACAAATCACACTCAGTGCGCAATCACTGTATAGCGGTAAGACTGCAAAATTATCACCCTATCATTGGATCACCGACGTAAGGGTATCGGGATCGGGTATCGACCTGGGCTGCTGATAGCAAGCTCGTTCTATGCCCATACATGATACTATTACTCATTTATTGCCATTTCAGAGAGCGGGGTTTCCTTTGGCTTCGAGAGCGGTCTAATCCGAGTCATTGTCAATGGTGATAAGTGACATTTTTTTCTTACATTCTCACCCGCATATAATTGGTGAAATGGCGCTCTTGTCACTCGGCGCCCAAGTAACCTAGGTTAGGGAATAATAATTTAAACCTCCCGCATCCTCAACACATTAGCCACCTACGAGCATTGCATACACTAATATTCTATTTTTCGTCTGCCATTTAGGTAGCGCTACTTACTTTGTTTCTTTTCAACTTGCCCGACCGCTTTTTGTTTGTATTTTCCTCTACAACAACTTTTACTCATTGAAGCGTCTTCACACCAAGGCCATCGTCAACATACTCGTTACATACCTGCCTAAGGTACGTGCGTGTGTTGTAGTTGGCGTGTACGTCAGATATTCTTGCTCAAGTTTTCAACCAAACTTTCTTTCATACCCTACCTACCTAGGTAGACACCCATCCTTTTAGTATTCTTTCCGGCGTTTTTAAGGTATTCGTGGTTTTGCACAGACGAGTTGTACATCTTGTCTAAGAATTCGGCCTTGACAGCCTACACGGGTAGGTATACACTCACTACCAAGGTTACCAAGGTAGATATCTACCTACCTTAGTACCTCCTACTGATCTGAGGCATACACTAGACATATACATATACACATCTACTTGCTGTTTACATCCAAATAATTCAGATTGTTGATATATGTCTATATTTTAGGACAACCAGAAAGGAACAGACATAAAAACAGTCATTACTACCTACGTCCTGCATCTGATAGGTTATTTACCTGGGTATATACATACATTATATGTCTAGTCTACAAGTCTAGGTACATTTCATAAATACCTACCTACCTACCTAGGTACCCAGGTCAGGTATACTTTAGGTATTCTAGGTGCTTGAAAGGTTGGAACACTAGCCAAACTTTCCTTTTTAGGTAAGCAACTACACTTCATACATTAACATATACGGTAACTTTTCTACCTCTTGGTCATTTTCAGGAGGAAGGTGCACCTTTATAGGTCACTTACGTACCTACCTACCTTTCAGTTCTTGTACCTTATAATTTACATGTTTCCGAATCAATGTTTTCGTACGGTCATATTTTATCTCACTGCCCCTCGCCTCTCCCCCCTTGTTCCTTCTCCATCCTAAATATTTGAGACATGTGCTCCATGTTGAATATTCAATTGTCATTTCGCAATTGCCCTCAATATCAATTCCTTTCAAAATTTCTCAAGTTTAGTATTTCCTTTGTTTTTATTTTTTACATAATGTGCACCACTACGCATAGATGTATCGGCGTCGTTGCTCGGAAACTGATCCATACAGGCCAAAAGTTATCTAGGGTCGTTCTTCCTAGTCACTTGAGGACTCGGATTTGTCGCAAACTTGAGCAACTCGTGGCTAATAACAAATTTGCTTTCTCTGGGTCGCAACCTTCCGTCGGTGTCAATATGGCGGGGCCACAGAATCCAATCGTAATAGGCGACGATTCAAATGACCAAGATGCACGGCAAGATGCGCCTCAAAAAGTGTCTCCAGATGTGATAGAGATTGAGGACGATCAAGACAGACCCGTTATGCCAGGCCAATGGAATTTCGACGATGTTGAAGAGATCGAGCAATTCCCAGAAGACCTCGAAGCACCAGCATCAGTATCAACCCAGGAAGTTTGCAAAGCCCATGTCAAGTCTGTGTTTCCGAATATTAGTTTAGTCTATCTGGATCAAGTCACCGCTGAAAACAACTACAATTCTGACGCCGCTATTGGCGCCATCCTCGACCATCAGGAGAAAGGTGAGACGTATCCTCTTGAGCCTCGCGATCTGAAACGGAAAAGAAAGGAGGATGGCGGGGCTGGGAGCGAAGACGATGACGAAGTGGACGAGGGCGACGAGGGCGCAAAGGTCGATAGTCGCACCATAAGGGCGACCAGAAAAAAGGTGGACGACTTCAATTACCGTTTACATACGATTAAGAAAGCAAGCTATGCAGACATGGCAAAGAATCTCTTAGCTTCTGAGGTAAGTTTAGAGAATCACTTTGTTTAACCCGTGTCAACAGCCCTCTTTTATATTACGGAAGCTAACAAAAGCCATAGTATGTCACAAACCTTTTTTTCCATGTTTTTCTCATATTCATTCTGCAGAACACCCCTACATTCCGGAATCAATGCTAACATATCCTAGCTTCCCGAAAGTACCTGTACCGATAATAAAGAACCTGTTGCGTGAGAATAGAGGATCCATCTTCGAAACATACACTAAGATGGACGAGGCGATCCGTAGCTGGGATAATTCAAAGCCCCCTTGGGCTGAAAAACAACGGCTATCAAAGAAAATGATATCATTCTTACCTGAGAATCTGCAGGACCTTGATATGGGTGCCTTTAACGATGTGGAGCAAGCAGCGATTGCCGAGTTGCGTGCTGCTAGGGAATTGAAGGATCTTAAAGACGCAGAAATCGCTCGTGAACGCGAAGAGGAGAAGAATTTTACCCGCGCGAAATCAGCTGGTGAAACAATGGAGTGTGGTTGTTGTTTTGACGAGTTTCCTCTCAACCGAATGGTCCATTGCAACGGCGACACTGTCCATTGGTTTTGCAAGAATTGCATGAAAACGCAGGCGGAGACAAATATCGGTCTCTCTAAGTATGAACTTACGTGTATGTCCATGGATGGATGTGAGGCTGGCTTCTCCTTGGACCAAACGAAATTATTTCTTAACAAGAAACTGCGTGTGGCACTGGAGCGACTAGAGCAGGAGGCTTCGTTACGAATGGCTGGCATCGAAAACCTAGAAAGTTGCCCATTCTGTCCTTATGCAGCAGAATATCCTCCTATTGACGTTGATAAAGAGTTTACATGTGTCAACCCTGGCTGTGAAAAGGTCAGCTGTCGCCTATGTCATAAAGAAACCCATATACCAAAGACGTGTGCTGAGGCTGCTGTGGACCATGGTCTCGACGCTCGGCACGCCCTTGAAGAGGCGATGAGCGAGGCACTAATACGACGTTGCAATAATTGTAAGCGATCTCTATTCTGAAAAAAAAATTAAAAAAAATTTATGCATTTAGCTAACACTTCGACTTCAGGTGGCAATCCTTATTTGAAGCTGAATGGTTGTAACAAGATTTACTGTACCAAGTGCGGTAAGATGCAATGCTATGTCTGTCGCCAGACTATTGTCGACTACAAGCATTTTGATGACGCTTCAAGAGGCGGCAAGAATGGACAGTGTCCGCTGTTCGATAAGACCGAGGAGCGTCACGAGCAAGAGGTACAGCGCGCGGAGGAGGAAGCCCGCCAGAAAATGTTACAAGATAATAGTAATATCGTGAGTTCTCCCTACGCCTTCCCCTATTTCATTATCTACCCCTGATTCTTCATCTGTTATAACCTAATTTCACCTTAATTCATTAGATCAAATTTATCTAACATTTCTATTGGGCAGACTGAGGACGCATTGAAGATAAATATTTCAGATCAAGTCTTGCATGATGATGCGAAGCGTAGGAGGAAAACTCAAACTCACGGTGATCCGGCCATCGCCGAAGAAGCCCGCAATATGAACAATCGTCTCCTAGACATTCGTCGTGTGGCTTGGGAGCAGATGCGTCATGCTCCGGCTCAACCTGTTGGTGGGCCCCAATTTGTTGGCCAAGACCTTCTGCCACACATCATGCAGGGGAACAGGGCTGCTAGAAACATTCCATTGTTACCTATTGCACCCATACCCGCGCCTATGCCTGCGGGAATTCCTGTGGGATTGCCCATGGGAGGATATCCACAACAGCCGGGAGCATTTAGAGGCGCGCCCGTCATCCCACCAGCCATGAATAATCCTTTTGCCGGTATGGCACTTCCCCAGCCGGGCGCGCCGCCACTGCCAATTCCACCTGGGGGGATCACCTTGGATGAGGCCCGAGTCCATTTGCTGCACCGCTTCATGCGCAATGGAATACCCCGTCCACCGCCCGCAGAGCGACCTAACCCAGTCCATTTACCAAGACATGAACCTCAGGATAGGGGAAAGCGCAACATCAACAGACGTCATTAGGACTTGTTCATGAAAGGACATATTTCCAAATACAAACTTGATGTTTTAGTAGGGTTTCTCAGGTTTAGTATCATTCTATACCCTGTTACTTTAGCTTCGGCTTTCTTTAGCCATCCATACGATACATTATTCGACACACAGTTAGGCAACATTGTACATATAGCCGACTTTGTCTGCTAGGATTTTACATGCATTTACGCCTTCAGAACTTGGCATTGGGGAGATATACCCCTTTATAGCATACGAATTGGACGTTCGATGAGGAAGTTAGTGAGCATAGGAGATACAAAGCATGTGTATGTTTTAGATTAGTCTCTATCAGAGAGACTCTTTTCGATTCGACTTTTCTAGTCAGATGATCGAGATTATGGTAGGACTGTAACCTACATATTGGTCGTTTGCCAACGGTTCTAATTATAGGGAGTTGCTGATTTGGAAGCTACCTAGGTAGTCTATCCATATCCGTTTTGAGGAAATACCACCCCTCTAAACGTCCCTTATGTTTGCTCCCAGTATTCTGCTCGGAGCAAGTTTTTTATGCTTAGATACCCCCAAATAGCCAATGCTAGTACCTAATGTAAATTCATTCTGAATCAATATTTCCCCGTGCTTCTCTTCGCTCTAATTGTAATATACTATATTTCCCCATTCTTGATTTCATGTTCTTATTGTATGTCTTAACACCAGCAGTACTTCTCATTTGCAACCCACTCGATATTCCGAACATCCTCGTCTCCGTACCACATCATGCTCGGTATGCTATCCGCATCCCGCTCTACCCACCTGTGCCGTAGTCCACTGCCGTCAATTAATTTCTTCGCGACGGGCGACGGATTCCATAAGTCGACTTTTCCTAAATGCCATCGTTTAGCTTCTCTAAGCGCGGCTTGTATCACGGCGTTAAACGCCTGCCGTATATCCTCGCTTGGAGTCTCGTTTTCTGATTCGGATTGTTCGGATTCGATTACTAGGCGCAGTATGTATAATGTGTTTTTGTCGACGTGATCGGCTGGTGCGCCGCTGCCGCCGTGGTAGTTCCGCGACCAGACGGCCCAGACGCGACGCCCGTCGGGGCCGGCTAAGGCGCCTTTAACAAAGGGGGGATTGGTGGGCTCTTGTGGAGAAGTGGTTTTGAATAGGATAGAGGCGATGAAATCGTCCCTGTAGAGGTGCCATCGTAGGGTATCGTGATCAGGGGCGAAGGCTACGCTAGTGTGCCTGGTCTCGTGTGCTATGCGTAGGAGTTTTTCTTTTAGGAGGTTTTCGTCGCGCTGGCAAAGAGGTGCTAGATTGTCATACGTTATAGGCGAGACCTTTCCTCCCTCTTTGGCACTATCTCCTATCTTGTCTACGGTGGCTGGGAATTCGACGTGTAGACTGGGAAATGCAGCCCACCCCTTCTTCGCATAGTACGTCTTCCCTATATCCGACCAGAGAGCAGAGCATACGGCATCCCGGTCGTGGGCTTGCCATTTACGTAGCGTGGTACCTAGCTCGTTGAGCATGCGTGCCGCATACCGGTTCCCCCGAAACTCAGGGTACGTAAAAACGGACCCGATGCCATGGCCCACACCGTCGTGTACTGTGGTATCGCTTGGAGAAGCGACTAATACACGCTTTCTGATGGACTCGCAGGATGCGAGGACCGGACGGGTTCCTCCGCTATCTACTGACCAGGACGAGTCCGTGAGTATCCAGTGCGTCATACCACCATCTCGTGTTAAGGGGATAGTGGTCAGATACGGCTCTCGTTTCAAGTACTCCTCAAGGGTCAAGGCGCCGCCCCATTCTCTGTGGTTGAGCGTCCAGGTCCGGCGTTTCTCAGCATCAGTCGGATGTGCGAGGACCAGCGAGGGAGCCGTGGCTTCAGGGAGGACATAAGTGTCTTGAGAAGCCGAACCCATATCGCCAACTTCCAAATATCTAAAATATGGTATGAAATAAGAAATCAAGCCTTCCGCCACGAGGCTTGTTGCTTTTGTAGACCTGGACTTAAGAAGTTTGGTTGAGCCTTCCGGAGAAAAAACAATCGGTATAACCTATTAGCAAACTGCGCTTTCTACAAGCCTTAGCAACACTCGCACGCTTATAGGAAAGCTCAATGTCTCAAAAACATGCCAAAGCCGACGCCAGAGCTAGAGGCCAGACCACTTAGTCAAGACAAAGAAAATGCTAAAAAAAAAAGGACGACAAGACGTGTACCACCAGCACTACATATACTACGCACGTACCTACATCGGGTATTTATATAAACTAATCTTGACGTACGAGCCCTGCGACCAAGGTGCCCCAGAATCCAAGAAACCCGGTGACCAGTCGATATGCATGGAATCCCCACGAAGGGGGACTAGTCCCGCTCCCTTGAACCACGGTTATACCTGACGAAAAGGGGGGGGTCGGGGTTCGCCTAGTACTACATAGGCCAAGGCTTTTCCCATGGGGGGTTTTTAGGTAAGAAAATCGCTGTTCGTTAGAGGAAAAAAAAAAAGAAAGCCGGTGAGTGTGGCCTGTCCGGTCTTTCTAGGGGTTGGCTTGAGCCGCTCCGGCTTCTCGAATCTCGGTCCGGGGTTTCGGCGGACCACTTGGTCGAAAACGGTAATAATTTGGTATCGGCGTTATGCCTATCTTTTTCACGGCTTCGTAAAGGTCATATAGATGTGTATCTAGCATGGGAACTTATACGAAAAAATATCTCTCTTCTAACGAAATCCACGGCCATGGGTTGAATTAAGTTTGGCGAGTCTACGATTACTACGAAAAGGGCGGACTAATAAGCTGAGCGGGATGGGGCTTGAGGCATGTGGGTCTCTGTGATACCGCGAACGTTGTGGGGCATCATGCCGATGCAACCCGCCTCGAATTTAGGTGTACAGGTGGACTTATAGGTGGACTTGCAGGGACACTCACATAGACTTATACGTAGGCTTTTCATGCGAATGAGCTCTGCTGACCTTGGTCACTACATGTTATTACACATTATACTCCGTCATCATCATACCGCACGGACTGGAATGCTATTGGTCACTAATGTAATGTAGACGGGGATGATTGCCTCGGATCCGGAATCTGGGTTGTAGAATTAGACTTGTGTCTTAAACCGTTTTCCTATTATGAACACCTCGCACCCACCATGTCTACCTTTATTTTCTTATCAGTGCCCGTGGCCGTCATCGGGCTCTCCCCTCTCTTCTGGATCCAGTTTGATCAGGGTATCGATTCTCATTATGCTGATACACGCCTCCACCGCACTCTTCAGCTGTCGAATCTTGCTTATGCTAGGTTCTAACACGCCAGCCTTGATCTCATCCACCACCTTTCCCTTCATTAAGTCTAGGCCGTAGTTCTTGTAGTTCTTCTTTTTCGCAACAGTCTTCTCGTCCTCGTTGGCTTCCCCATCTTGTGTTCTTTGCGATAGGGCGTGTCGAGATCGTAATTGTGCCACCAGTTCGCTCGCATCTTTGGCAGCGTTGACGGCCAAGGTTTTGGGAATCACAAGAAGCGACTGCGCGAATTCACCAATTGCCAGCTGCTCTCTTGAGCCGACGGTACCGGCGAACTCTTCCAGGTAAATGTGCAGTGCGGTCTCCACAGCTCCACCACCAGGTACAATGCTACCACTCTCCAAAGTTCGTTTAACTGCACAGAGTGAATCGTGAACCGATCGCTCCATCTCATCAAGTGTGAAGTCGTTCGGTCCTCGGAGGAGAATAGAGGCGGATGAATGCGTCTTGGTTCCCTTGACCAGGATGCACTCGTCGTCTGAAATACGTTCTTGAACAACTTCTTCGGCATGACCTAAGTATGAAGGCTCAAATCGCTCGTCACCGTTCAAATCGGAGAGTGTGCTCAATAGGGTCGCACCAGTAGCCTTTGCAATTCGTCGTAGATCTTCCTTTTTGCATCGTCTTACGGCCATGGCGCCACGCTCGATGAAGAGCTTCAAGCACATATCGTCAATACCTTTAGTCGTAAGAATAACATTGGCTCCGGCCTTGAGTATCATCTCCACTCTCTCGATAACCATTCCTGATTCTCGTGCGCGGATCTGTTCGAGCTGTTGAGGGTCGTCGACAGTGATTTGTACACCCAACTTCATCCTCTCCTTTTGTAGGTTCATGTCAAGTACGGCAATCTTGGCATCCTGTATCCGCGTGTTCATTGCCTGCGAAGCCACGGTACAGTTCAAGGCATAGCCCTTGACTAAAACAGATTCTAAAACACCCTTGCCGTGCGCTTTGAGGATGTTAACTGCCTTGACGGGGTATTTCGTCTCGTTGCGGTTATTTGTCGTCTTGACTGCTTGGATAGCATCAACAACCATATTGGCGAAGAAATCAGAGTCGGCACCGATAATCTTGCTGGACATGGACGTCTTGGCAATGCTAAGCAACGACTCGCGGCCGAGGTTTTCCACCTTGGTGCTAACATTCTCGTTCATGTATTTAATAGCCTCCCTCAAAGCAAGTCTGTAACCGGTGATGATGGTGGTTGGGTGTATTCGGTTCTTCATAAGCTCGTTTGCTCGTCGTAGAAGTTCAGCAGCAATTAGCACGACCGAAGTTGTACCATCACCGACTTCCTTATCCTGCTGCTGTGCTAAGTCGACAAGGATCTTTCCCGCGGGGTGTTCGACATCTAATAGGGTCAGGATAGTCGCGCCGTCGTTGGTTACTGTGACATCCTATAATAGTTAGTTTATGAAGCACCTATATTCGAGGCCATAGTTTACGTACTCCAATATCGTCCACCATCATCTTATCCAGGCCGCTCGGTCCGAAAGAGCTCTTGACAACGTTAGCTATGGCTTGGGTAGCGAGGACTGAATTCTTTGGTTAGCTGTATATTGCAACTTCAAGGAGTAAAGAGCTAATTACCATTTTGATCTCTAATATCTGCGCCAGAGATCTTCTGACCACCGAGGAACAGAGTCCCGTTAGAGGGTTGTTCAAACATGGAAGCCATCTCTTTGGTAGTCTTGTTTTACTAGGGATAGATAAAAGACAACTTCCAAAGTGAAATCGGGAAAAGAGGGGAATTATGTTACAATCGGAGCTGCCAGGCTGCTTCGATAAGTATTTTGTTAGGTGAAGCTTCCTTAGAAACCCGCCTAAACTTGGGAACTTTTTTGCGGAAGTAATGGTTGTTCCTAGTCCGATAATAGAGTGCACGGGCCCATTATTTCCTTATCAGCCCCTCCAAAGATTTTAGACCCCTCGGACCCCTCCATTGGAAGGAAGCATTGGGGAGAGGGAAATCGCGGGGCATCGTTGAAATTTACAGCTCGCGTTATTACTGGTATTTTACTTAAGTTACGAGGTACACTGCTTTATTTTTATCCAAGGTGGCACCTTCAGGTTTATATCGCTCCGGTGTGACTCAAAAAAATATCGGCGACTCATAAAAAACAAAAGTAAGTTTACTACAATAATTTCTATTTATTTTTTTTGTTTGCCTTTTTTTTTTTGTAGTAACGATTTCATCGCTTTTACTAATTCAATTATTCCAAGAACAGCTTATCGTCAGGTTATCCCAAGAAAGTCAGATCACTAGGCGATAAATCATGGAGGAGAACAAGCCTGTAGAGCAATCCAAGAGCGCCCTTAAAAAGGCCGAAAAGGAGGCGAAGAAGGCTGCTGAGAAAGCTGCAAAGGCTGCGAAGCAAGCTACTCTTCCGGTTGTTGGTTCAGGTGGAAAGAAGGCCGATGATATTATTGGAATTACTTCCTCTAAGGCGGACAACTTTGCACAATGGTACCAGGAGGTCGTGCTTAAGGCCGAAATGGTCGAGTACTACACCGAAATCTCTGGTTTCTACATTATGCGCCCTGCAACCATGTACATCTGGAACGTCATTCGCAAATGGTTCACGGAACATATCGAGGCTATGGGTGTTGACGAGACCAACTTCCCCATGTTCTTGTCTCAAAAGTCTCTAGAAAAGGAGAAGGACCACGTTGAAGGCTTCGCCCCTGAACTCGCGTGGGTCACGAAGGCGTAAGTCAGAGTGTTATTTTGCTTTTCGTGTAAATGCATTCTGGATGTCTCTATTGCAAGCACGGTATCCTACGTCGAATATCAGCTAATCCAAGTCGCCTCGCAGTGGTGATAAGAACCTCGAAGTTCCGGTCGCAGTTCGCCCTACATCCGAAGCAGTCATGTACCCCTACTACGCAAAGTGGATTCGTAGCCACAGAGATCTTCCTTTCAGACTGAACCAATGGAACTCGGTCGTGCGATGGGAAGCCAAGCAAACTACCCCTTTCTTAAGAGCACGAGAATTCTTGTGGCAGGAGGGCCACACCGCACACTTGACTGAGGAACTTGCTGGGAAGGAAGTCTTGGAGATCCTAGAACTCTACGCCGGGGTGTATGAGAAGCTCCTAGCAGTCCCCGTTGTGCGAGGACGGAAGACTGAGAACGAGAAGTTTGCTGGTGGATACTACACGACTACAGTAGAGGGTTACATCCCTTCCAACGGACGAGGCATTCAGGGCGCTACTTCGCATTGTCTTGGCCAAAATTTCAGCAAGATGTTCGACATCACCGTTGAAGACCCGAATGAGAAGGGAAAACACATCAACGTTTGGCAAAACTCATGGGGTCTATCAACCCGTGTTATCGGTGTGATGGTCATGATACACGGTGACGACAAGGGTCTGGTACTCCCTCCACGAATTGCCAAAGTCCAGACAGTTCTGATCCCCGTCGGTATCACCAAGAGCACTGGTCCTGAGGACAGGGCGAAGCACAGCGATAAGCTCGCTGAAATCAAGCAGACCCTTAAGAAGGCAGGTGTGCGCGTTGAGGATGACTTGAGAGAAGGATACACCCCCGCTTGGAAGTTCAATGACTGGGAACTAAAGGGTGTCCCTCTGCGTCTAGAATTCGGACCAAAGGATGCAGCCAAAGAGGTCGTCAGCTTCGCTCGCCGAGATACCGGTGAGAAAGGCACCATCCCTCTTGCCGAGCTTTCCACTAAGGTCCCCGAACTCCTTGAAACTATCCAAAGCGATATGTACAACAAGGCAGAGGAAGCCTACAGAGAGCACCGTGTTATCGTCAAGAAGTGGGATGATGTGCTCCCCGCTCTGGATGCCAAGAACGTTGTGATTATCCCCTTCTGTCTCGACGGCAAGTGCGAGGACAAGATCAAGGAGCTTACCACTGGTCGCACGGATGAGGACCCCAACACCCCGGAGGCGCAAAAGGCCCCGTCGATGGGAATGAAGAGTTTGTGCATCCCCTTCGAGCAGCCGGAAGGCTTAGTCAAGGGCGAGACCAAGTGTCTAAACCCCGAATGCTCGCGGTTAGCCGAGGAATTTGTCATGTTCGGACGAAGCTACTAAGCAATTTCTATTGCTATAGAAAATCCATCTTATATTTCGGGGAGATTTGTGCGGAGTCGGTTAGGCGGGCGCGGTTAAGATATCACATGTAGCAGCGATGTGCGCTCTCAAGTTACAGAGTATGGCAGTTCTGCTTTAGGAATCATAAAATGCTATTGGCCGGACGTTTACAGCTTGGCGTTATTCCTTGTAATCGAACGTAACACGGCTACCCTCCATAAAATCGAAACCGGAGTCGTGGATCATTGGATGTGGCTGAGTTTACAGGATTCCGATCCAAGTCATCCTTGTATTCATTCTGCATCGAATCTTAAATCCGTAACTGTAGATAAATATCATCGACAGGTGCACCTATATCTCCAGGAAGCTATTGTCTGAATTATAATCGAAAAACAGTATTAGGTGACTCGTACGGATGAATCCACACGGGCCAGCAGGGTTCCGGTTGCTCTTCTACAAGATCAGGCGGTGACGTATCGGCGCCCAAACGACTATACTGCGTTTGGTGCGAAGTGTAAGATTGAGGCATGCTAAAGAACTTGGAAGATGGCACTTGACGAAGATTTTTCGTTTGCAGGATAGCTTCAAATAATAGCTTCGAGAACATCAGCGCTTACTGGCCGCCGTCACGCAATATAGCAGCCAACATGCATGACGTTCGTGATGTGTGCCCGGCTAAGTGTATAGAGTAATACAAGGTAAGGTGATAAGTCCCGAAGTTACACAGGAGTCTTCGTTGAAACCCCCCTTGAGGCCTCATTGGCCCGGTAAGCTTACACCGCTTCACAGCGTGGCTGGTGCTGGGCTTCAAGATTGACGTTCGATTGGCAGCGTTTCTAGACGTGGGTATATCTGGGAGCTTCGCTGAATATCAAATGTGCGCCGATATCGAGATTCGATGGCTTCGCTTTCTGATTTGCTCGCCGGCGGACTTTCTGCGGTCAGCGGTCTACTTTTGGGATAGTAGCTGCGCCGAAGAACACGCCACTTATGTCACAGTTGTGTATGGTCGACGAGGTGGACTATCGCATAAGAAGGGATCTTGTCAGACTCGCGAGCCAGTGGTATCTCCCTCTATTGTCATACATCACTAGTTACTCGGGTTAAGCATAGGTAACTCTTGACATCATCTTCAATATGCCGAGCCTTATGAATACACCAGTAGTCAATACCACCGGCGACTCCTTTTCACTCGCTGGTAAAATAGCCATCGTCACCGGGAGCGGCCGCGAGAATGGGATTGGGGCAGCTACCGCTAGGGTATTAGCTCGTAACGGAGCCTCCGTAGCTATCCACTATGTCTCTGACAGCTCGTCTCAACGAGCGTACGAGATAGTTCAGTCTATCCGAAAAGAGTACGGAGTCAACGTAGCGTTGGTGCAAGGGGACATATCCACGTCGAAGGGATCTCGCAAGATCATTGCCGATACGCTCCAGCAACTTGGAGTAAACCACATCGATATCTTGGGTATGGAGCCTTAGACTTTAGTAACTGTGATACCCTTATGAAATACCTATTATACAACACAACATATCAATACCCCTTAATTTATGAGATACCTTTATTAACATGAGATACCCCTAGTCAACAACGCAGGTTACGGCGAAACCAGACTCCTGAGAGAAACCGACTTCGAGCTGTGTCAGCGTACCTTCGCAACCAACGTCTATGGCCAGCTATTCATGATCCAAGCGGTAGTCGATGAGGGCCGGATGCCGCCGGGAGGCCGAATCATCAATATCGGTAGTATAGCAACGAAGATCCACCCGCCGCAGGTGGGGATATACGCCGCCTCCAAAGCAGCACAGGACAGTCTGACCACGTCGTGGGCTGGCGAGGTAAGAATGCATCTTGTTTAATGTAGCTGTCCTGAGTCAAAGCTGAAGCTAACCTTATACCAAGCTCGGTCGGACACACCATATCACAGTAAACACAGTAGCACCGGGCCCTGTAGTAACCGATATGGCCAAGGACTTGCCGGAAATTGTTGACCCCATGGTTCTACTGCAGCGGGGAGCGGAACGTCGTGCTGCACCGGAAGATATCGCTGACGTGGTGTTGTTGCTTGCGTCTGAGAAGAGCCGTTGGATAACGGGACAGTTTATTGCTGCTGATGCCGGGATTACAGGGAGTAGATAAGGGGGGGATGTACACAGCAGGTATATATAAAGGAGGAAAGACATAGCCAGACAGGCCCGTGAGTAGAAGCAGAGCCAGCGAAAGAAGGGGGCGTCTGTTTTATATTGGATATCCGATATATAGGGGTATTGTCGTATAGTCTATTTCATATCCGAT
Source organism: Daldinia sp. FL1419 (assembly GCA_025201765.1). NCBI lineage: Eukaryota > Fungi > Ascomycota > Sordariomycetes > Xylariales > Hypoxylaceae > Daldinia > Daldinia sp. FL1419. The sequence goes on from MU623381.1 coordinate 106,112, forward strand.
TATCCAATTATTCCATAACTTAGTATCATTCAACAGAATCCCCAGAAACCCCTTCAAGCCACGGATCCAACACCTTATCCCCCTGCCCCTGCCCCTGCAACGCTCTCCTGTCCAAATACGCATCAATCTCAGTACACAGTCCATCCGACCTCCCCTCGTCAACAGCGTCCACCCAAATAACCCCCTTCGCAACCCCCACCGCCTCCCTCCCACTCTTCAACCCCATCGTATCCATAATCCCCACAATCGTCAATACATGCCACGCCCTAGCCGGACTATCCTCCCTCATCGCACCAACCACATGCGCCCAGAGATTCAACTCGGGCACAACCCCCCAATCGACCAGCGGCAACTGCGATATCTGCCTAAACGCATCCAAATGGCCCCTCATCTCGTGCGCCCCGGCTCCCATCTTCTCCTTGACCGCCGCGAGCAACACCAGCGCCGCGCGGCGAAACGCCTCTCGCGCCGCGACCCCCGAGTACGTGCTGTCGGCCGGGTCGGGGGGCAGGGCGCGGCCTTCGAGGGACAGGACCTCGTGGAACGCGGGCCCGAGCAGCCTTGCGATGCTCACGTCGTCGGTCCAGAATTCGTGCGGCGGCGGCCGCCGGTTCAGGTAGCTGGCTACGCCGGCGACGGCTTTCATCGCGCTCATGATGTCCCCCAGCGCAGGACAGTCCGCGTCCCAGGACGCGAGGAGGTGCTCTAGGTACTGCGCGTCGTTGCCTACGTCGATTTCCCGGATGGAGCCCGAGGGGATAGGGAAGCGCGGTTTGGCGTTGTAGTATGTTGCTCCGACGAGGTCGAGCCTGCGTGCGTTATGTTAGGTTTGGAGGCGGTGGATAAGCCCCGGGGATATATGCTGGGCGGAACAGCTTACCAGGATATCATGAACCGTAAGAACGGGCTACTTAGCGTGTCTAGACCGCCCCTCCTGTCGATGACACGTTTAAGCCCTTCCATGTGTATACAGAAGCGATCGAAATTCCCTATCGTTGCCTGTAATTATGTTATTGAGGCTATTAGTCGAAGACCAATTTTAGATTTACCTATGTAAGAGGTAGTACGTACGTCGTGGCAGATGAAACCCGTAATGGCAACAATAAGTCCCTCGCTGTCTTTCTCGTTAGGGTCTGCAAGCCTCTTGGTGATGGACGCCAGCGACAGCGTATACCACTTCATGGCCTCGATGCTGCAGCTATACTCGGCCGAAAACCCAGGTGGTTGCTTGCTGGCTTTTTGATACGAAGCCGCATTTGCAAGAGTAATGTGCCAGGCGGCTGTGTCCGATAACCCCATCGTTAGCCATGTAAACCTGAAAGGTCTATAGTGGGATTTTGCTTCGTTGACGACTAATACCAATGTTAGACTTGAACACTATTATTCCTTTGTATAGATTATTTATTTACTAACTAAATCGAATGAGACTTAATCGCTCTTCGTTCATATCGATCGGATATGGTAATGTTTGCAGTATACTGTCCCCCCTAGGATTCGGGAGCATTAAAATCGTAGATAAACTTCTCTGCGACGTATCGCCTTCCGTTGCGGTGGCCGGGGTATTCTTTCCGGTATCCTCTCCGATGACGATTTCCCTCCGTGTCTTTGCCCGCGGTTTCCGACGCGCCTTGCCGATGTCCTTCATAACATGGCGACGGATCTTAGTAGAGTGGCGTTTTACGTCGCCGGGACGAGCCACGTTCACGAATTCGAACTCAGGCATGCCTGCGAGTGATATGTCCCGGGGTCAGTGTTAACGCAGATTCATTCGTTTCAGCAAATATAACTACGTATAAGTTGGTTCCATCATATATTCCAATTGTTACTCAGAATCTTAAACGAAGGTCTTGATACGAAATGAAGTACAATGTTATGAAGATAAATAAATAAGTTATTCAAAATAACATCAGCCAATAATTCCTCCTAACCTAGTTGAGATGAGAGTTCGCATCGGGCGATGATATCACCCCCTGGACCCAGGATCCGGGTCCCTGGTCTTACATGCTGCAGCTCGACCAGCCTATACGATGCCTAGCTGGGTCGGGGCAAATTACCGGGGCATCATTGCGCCGAGCCGACTTGGCGGTAGAATAGGGGTAAGGAGATAAGTCCGAATAGCTTCGAAGCATCAGAGAACGAGATAATGAGAAATACAGGACATGATGATTCATTCCAATCGAGACATACCCTTTAATATATCTATATATATATATATATATATATAGAAAATAAGATTTAAACAGTTTACCGTCACATATCACAGCTTGGATAGATACCAAGAATTAAAATATTCATCACGAAACAGACATCACATTGAATTTAAAGCGCTTATGTAGTAGTAGTAGTATATGACCCATCATAAAAAGCCCCCACGATACCAAGGACCAAAAAGCCGATTCCCGCCCCCTCCCCCGTCTATCTTCTCCCTTTCCCTCGAAGCTTAAACCCCCAACGCAGCGTTAAACGCATCAGCAGCAGCCTGCCCGTCCAGCGAATCCGCCGCTTGAGCGCCCTCCTGGCACTGCGCCACCGTCGCCGCCGAGGCGCCGCACTTGCTCTGGAGCTGGCTGCAGATGAAGTCCGTGATGACGGCGGGCTTGAGCGCGGACCCGTGGTTGAAGTCGGCGCTGTTGACGGGCGCAAACGCCTCCTCGTCCCCGCGGTCCTGCTGCTGGCCGAAGGAGATAGCCGGGGACCCGCAGGCTCCCGTGTCCACCGACTGGCGGCGCTTCTTGCCGTTCTGCGCTACGCATTGCTGCTGTTGCGCGTCGCAGTCCGAGACGCTGATCGTCTTGTCGCCGCCGTTGGCTGCGTTGGCACAGGCGTTCTTTTGCACGTCGCACGCGCGCTGGATGGCTGCGCCTTGGTTGAGGAATTCGGCGCCGTTGACGGAGAAGGGCTTGTCGGCGGTGGAGCTGATTACGGGGACGGGGGCGGAGCCGACGCTGCCGGTGAAGGCGTTGACGTTGACGCCGGTGGTGGCGGTACCTCCGTTGCTGCTGTTGTTGTCATTGCCGGCGTTGTTGTTGTTATTGTTGTTGTTAGCGTTGTCGTTCGAAGAATCACCAGCGGAATCATCATCAGGCTCGCATCCATCGTCTTCGGCGTCGTCAGCGGCATTGCCAGCATCGTTGTTGCCAGCATTGTTATTGTTGCCAGTGTTGGCGTTGCCGCCGGCCGCAACAGCAGCATCAATCTCATCTGCGGTAGCATCCTCGACAAGGAGGTTCTGGGTGAAAATGCAACCCTCGGCGTCATCCTGGTCGTCACAAGTGTTACCAGCGCCAGTTGCATCTCCAGCATCACCAGGTGCAAAGGTTCCCGATTGAAGGGCGAGCTGAGGATCAGCGCCGATGGAGGCAAGCTGAACAGCCAGGTCGAGAGTGATCTGCTTGTTCAGAGCAGCGGCACCCTCGGAGGCGGGGTCCTGGTGCTGCTGAATGGCAGCAATCTCAGGGTTCTGCGCGGTCTCAGAAGTGCACAGGGCAGAGGCTAGACCGACTGAACCAGTGTTCCTTTCCTAGTCGATCTGTTAGATCCCATACAAGATAGCTACAAGTATAATACGTACAAGAGCACGGAAGATCAGCGCATTGGTCATGCCTTCGACGTCGTTGGCCGCCTTGGCGTTGGTGAAGGCCTGGTCGGCAACACGCTGTTGGAGACAGTCCAAGTCCTGGACCTGACCGGCACCCTGAGCCGCGGCCTTGTTTCCAAGGAGAGCGAAAACAGGGTCTTGGACCTGGTCAACGTTGTTTAGGTTTAAGGCTTGGCCAACACCCCTAAGGAACTTTTCGTGGGAGTGCTCCTCTGCAGTTATGTTAGACTCGTTCTCTCGTATGTTTACTCGCCGGTGAACTCACGAGGAACCTCACGCCTAAACTTGGCGGATGCACCAATGGGAGCGTGGGTCTTCCTGAATAGCTTCACAGCATCAGGACGGGCAGATGCCACGCTCAAGAGCGCGAACAAAGCAGCACTAGTTTCAACCTTCATATTGCCGGATTTTAGGTATTAACGATTGTTCGTAACTACGGAGATTGGTATCGTAAAAGCGTAAAAAAAGGCCCTGCCTAAGAATATTATTGCCGAAGCTCAAAAGTAAAGAACGTTGGAATAAACGAAAAGAAGATTAGTTCCCAGAACTAGAAAGAACGTAACAGGGTCAGAAGGCGGTGCTGTCGTCGGATGAGCAAGAAAAGAAGAGGAAGAGAAACATTCGTATCGGTATAGGGAATGTTATGTCCCTATATAAGTGGCATTGAACGGTAGAAGTCGTATCATGGACGCCAAGAACGGGGCCCTTGGCTAAGGGTATACGGATTTGATGAAGCTCTAGCGTGGTATGCCGGGGGGCAGGCATTCTCCTGTCGCCAAGAAACGTCCAAACTAAGTGTCTCACCAGAAGAGGGTATATCGACCCTGGCTCCATAGATCTAATCGCGCTCAAGATGAGATGTTGGACTGGAGAAGAAACACCATCGTTCCCAATCTAGAATAAGGGACTAGGACTAGGATAGCTCGCATCGGCTCGAGTAGAAGCCGGAGGGAATTGAGCTGTCAAGGGTTGGGACGAAATACTTTGCACATTGACATTTTACGTAGTTGGTTGTACGCAAGAGATCAGACCCAGGATGGCCATCTTCTATGCTGGGTTCCAGGGCCGGCGAGCCGTTTGTGATAATTTGCGAGCGGCTGTCAACAACAACAGCAACAACAACAACAAAAAAAAAAAAAAAAAAGCAGATCAATAAGCCTTGTCATCATCAGCTCATCCAACCTAGCGTACAGGGGAAATTTCCCATCTCGGGTAGCCAATTAACATTAACAACAGCGATGCCTGTGTCAAGCCGACCAGGAGCTCCTAAGAGCTGGGGGCTAAGTGAGCGCGATAACACTCATTTTCGGGTTTGAGACCGACGAAAGTTGGGATGAGACTGACTATCCAACCTGAAGTGTCTCAAAGTGGTCGAGCCGCGTCCGGGGGGTCAACAGGGGTTATGATTGGTTGGGTTAACATAGCTTCACACGAGAGAGAAGGGGGGGGAACCCCCTGGCGCCACTTGGATCGCCTCAAGCCTTGGAAACTCCACACGATTCTGGGACGTCGACGTCTGGAAATCAACAACTGGTATTTTACTAGGTATTTATTTATACGAGCGAATATAAAGTCTGTTCTCACAACCTTGATGTCGTGTGGTTATCAAGGGCCTACGACGGGGGTTTTTATCTCGTCCATATACGTATATAGATTATAGATCTTCAAAAAAAATTTAAAATAAAATAAAATAAATGAACCCATTTCCGAATTCATTTCAAAAGAGCTACGACGTCGACTGATCCCAGATCGTATATTGATAATTGAGTAAATTGACCCGGGAAAGTATAACATGAAATCCTCGTAAGGGGATATTCCTATATCTCTTAACCCAGGACTTATATATTGAGTAACTCCTAAATAGCACCAATTTAGATATTCGAAATTACTTACGATATCAACACGTTATCCGACATCGTCAAAGGTGCCTATGCAAACACTTTAACGTCCTCAACAACTACATGATAATCAATCTTTCCCCTGTGACGACGCCAAGTCCAAGAACTTATATTACCGCCCGGCAATGATGTCCTCCGGGGTACGGCGAATCTTAGAATAATAAATAAAGCTCCATCCGTAGGGCCATTGACTCCTACATAATCTCGCACCAATGCCGTTTCCTGGGTCCTCCCCGCATTGAATACCCTGGGCCGCTTTAATGTATGGCATAAGGATGGTGCGCGTAGTTCGTTCGCCTGGTCGGCCGGTGGGATTAATCGATTGATTGATCGCCTCTTGGTTGTCTCATCCGAACGGGCCTCGCGGCTCTTACGTGGGCTGCGCGCCATTAATCATATTATAATAATCTGATCATTAAGGCTCGTAGGGGAAATCTACAATGCCAATGCCGGGCATAACATAAATTTGTACGACGTCGTTTCGTGTAGTTGTGTATATATAGCATCAACAATCCGCATAACTCCTCTAGTCCTCACTCAATGAACGTTTCGGCTGTTCTCCTCCGTCAGTATTGGGTTGGATAGCTGGACATATAAGATGGCACGGCGGGAGCCTAGATACTGTCGTATGCAATAGCTAGCTGCAAGAGTTAATATAACATGCCGCTCAAGTAAAATCAGTATGTATGACGGACACAAGGATAACAAGAAGTGATGATGCTTTTCTTAATCTGGACAAAGTTTCGAATAGTTTATACATATACCGGCCACGCCAAAGGTCAGAGGAAACTTTCTAAAGAACAGCCATTTGAACCTCTCGCACACAGCGTAAAAAAAAGAAAGATCTTGCCATTACGTCTATCGAATGAGGCACGACCCGCCGCCAGTCTAGTATAGTAGTTGGTCGATTTGGGATAATTGTACAGCATGCGCGCTTTGTTTTTTTTTCTCTAACCGATAACCAACTTGTCTTCCTCGGGGAACTCGTACGACGGGATCTCGAGGTTGAGCGGCGCCGGTCCTTTCCTTATACGTCCAGAGATGTCGTAGTGCGATCCGTGGCACGGGCAGAACCACCCGCCGAAGTCTCCCGCCTCGCCGATCGGTACACAACCCAGATGCGTGCAGACACCTGTGATAGAAAATCAATCGTTAGCTTTTATGCCCCGTAGAAATCCCAGCTGCATAGCCAGATCATCTAGTTATCGTCGTGTAGCACTGGAGTGAACAAAGAATAAAAGTAGTCGTACCCAACATGACTAGCCACTCGGGCTTCTGAACACGATCCTCGTCGGCTTGGGGATCTCGCAGCGAAGCGACGTTGACCGAGTTCGCCTCGTTGATCTCGTCTTCGGTACGGTGTCGGATGAACACGGGCTTTCCTCGCCACTTGATGATGACGTTCTTTCCTTCGGGGATAGCGTTGAGGTCGACCTCGACCTTGGCCATGGCCAAAACGTCGGCGGATGCGGACATGTTCTTTAAGAATTCTACACCACAAACGAGTCAACATCACATAACTTAATTTATAACTAGACCTCCGTCGTAGCCGTAGTAATTAAACCCCGGGATACAGAACTCCGGGATACAGGCGTGCAGCGAGCGTACCTTGGACAGTAGACTTGGCACCGGCAGCGGTAATAGCACCCATGGTTCCGACCATGAAGTACTGGAAGAGCAGGTTCGTATTGGAGCTACCCTTGGCCATGTAGTGGCTGAAGTCGGGGATCTTGGTGGACTTAGGCTCGCCCTTGAACGGGCTGGAATAAGAACCCGCGGCATCGTTAAGCTGGGTAGTCGTGCTCAAGGCGCGGGCGGCATTTACACGGCTGCAAGATCTTGCTACTCCCCGCGCGAGCGTGCGGGACGCAATCATCAGAGGCGCCATGGCGTTATGGACGAGGTCAATTGGTCCGACGTCGTGTCGTGCGTGGGAATTATCGTTAAGAAAAGGTTGAGGTCTTTTTTTTTGTTTTTTTTGTAAGTGATAATCGAAAGACTTCGGTAATGTTTCCAAGCTAACGTGGTTCTGCGAACGTCCCGTAATTGGCCTCAGGCAGGAAAAATTCAAGAGCTGCGAAATTCCTATCCAATGATTGGTTCAATTCTTCGGGTTAGCCCGATAATCTTCCATGAGTAAGCAGAAATAAAAGTCATGTGATCTCAGATTGACATATAACGAGTTACATGCACGTAAGTGACGTCGCTAAACAACCCCGGTTATAGGTGGATTTACCTAATGGTAGGTACATACATAGTACCTAGGTAGAAGACCATAAGAAGAGGTATTGTACCGGGTACCTCTTTTACCCACCTCTAACATGTAAGACTTATATCTATTCCATCAAGCTTCCGATATGTAGGTAGGTATTTATATTGAAGACGCGAGCTGTTATCGGGAGCAACATATCATCTGTACTGTACCCTCATACCTTGCACTAAATACAAAAAAGAGGCTTGTATATAACAATAAGCCCACTATATCGTATCAGTCATGTTTACCTTACCTATAACGCCTAACCTGCAAACCCTTTAACTCACTAATACACCAACCACCACCGCCCCCCCTTTGGTTTGACTATACATGCTAGTTCCGTACGCGTGGATAGGAACGAACATTCTAGTGGATTCGTTTTAACTCCTCGACAAGGTTCCGCATGGACTCTACGTCGGGACCTAATCCGGCACATATTTCCTCTTGTATCTTCTCGTCAATGTCCAAAAATCGCTCGAGGAACTCTCCGTCGATAAAGCGGAACGGTCCGTCTGTCTCGCGCTCTTGGTTTCTGAAAGATCTGTATTTGGTGAATAGTATATTACCTGTAGTCTCCACGACCTCCGCAAGTCTGCCCTGGAATCGAATCAACAAATCTTGATACGACGGTGCAATGGTTCCAAACAAGTAAACACCCCCCTCGACCTACAATTCCTGTTGTTAGCAATAAGACACTACATGTATCCAAACCATAATATAGCTTACCGTTCCGAGAAACGCGCGCGGGACAACCACCGCGTTCTCGCTAGCGTCCACTGCGACCTTTCGGATCTTATTGACCATCTCGCCGAGGTTGATCTCACTCGTAACCTCCATACGGCGCTTGTCTTCTAACGTGACACCGGCCAGGTTTCGTCTGAGTACCAGTAGGTTTCCCTCCGCATCCGACTCCAGCCACGATTCCTGATCTATGTGGCATATTGCGGTAGACCATAGTGCTTGATAATGTCTGGCGATTTCCACAAGCTTGGCCGCTTGGCCGTTAGCAGCTGGAATATATTCAACTAGCGTCATGGATTTCATCAGGTCAGCGACCGCGATGATGTTACCCTCTACGGCTAGGTCGACAGGATAAGCAGCTGGTCGATATGATGCCACTTTCTTCAAATCTACTGAAGTCGATGACATCTCGTTATACGAGTACAATATAACCGTCTTCGCTAAAGCAGCAACGATAAGATTCCCCATAACAACTAAACATCTGCAGGCGCCTCTGAGATCTTTACTGCTGATAAGGTAGGGGGCCCTTTCGCTGTCGACACCGATAACTAGAATTCTGCCTCTGGTATAGTGTTCCGCTAAAGTGCCTTCGGGTGCGTCGAGGAATGAAGTGCCAACCAGGAATCGTTCAACCAGGTTCCCAAAGGAGTCAGAGAGCTCCGCTCGGATAACAGTCTCAGCCACTTCTGTCCGCGACCAGCTTCCTAGAGGAATAGCCTTTCCGAGTTGTTTGAAAGCGACTTCGTCCACCAACCTAAACCAACTGGTGATAACCTCCGCGTTGTCCTTAATTTCCCTCTGTATACAGCCCAGACCGAAGGCCCGCTCGCTGCGGGAATAGGCTATGCGACGAATGGTCTCTCCCATTGGTAACGTCTGTACATGTGTTCGCCGCTCTGTATCTATTTGTGAAATTTTGATTTCCTTCTCCGTTGCAACTGCGATAGAATCCGGGAAGGCCTCAGCATCGAATGGGCACACACATGTTGCATCATCGGCCGTTACTGCCGAATATACTATTCTGCCCTCGGCCGCGTAAATCATGCTGGGATGCTCACTTGTAGCAAACACGTTGTAGATCCCCTCGGACCGGGGGATTAAATGCAACCCAGCCTGTCGGGTTCCTAGAACAACACTCTTCCTTCCAGAAAGAGAAAAGTCTGCTTTGGATACGTGAAAGGTAATGACAAATCCATCCTCCATAGCTACGAGTAAAGTAGGTCCAGCTAAATTCGGAGGAAGAATTTGTGCCAGTGCTATGTTGCGCGGTATAGAGGCGTTGTTCTCTTTTCGCCGCAAGCGCTCCGCGTGGATGGACTGTAGCGTTTTTAAGTCAATAATAGATATTGCACCGGATTTCCAGAATCCGACGACGCCGATAGAGGGGTATTCTGGAGGCAGATGTACACAGGCAACCTGGTCTTTATCCTCTAGATCATTATGTCCAACCCGAATTAAATCTTGTTCGATTTTCAGGGACAGAAGAACCGATCCGTTAACAGAGAGTAAGACCCACTCGTCATTTGCCGATACATTTGTTATAAGCCCTTCAGCAGGCCTCCACGTCGATACAACAATACCGCTTTGTAGATCCACAAGTAACGCACTACTCGTCGTGACCTGGAGTATTCGACCATCTGTGAGATTGCGTGCCAGTAGCGTCTGCTCATCAAATATCATTCCTCCGATTTGTTGGATTTCTTCCACCTCGCCGCTAGTTGTAAATTTAAATATGCGAGTTTCAGTTAAGAAGGAAACAACCAATATATCGGTTTTGGGCGCCCCATAGGATTTAAGAGGAAACAAGGCTCGGACATTCTCCATATCAGGAATTACACCGGTATCGTCTAATCCAACGCCACTTCGTACACTCCGGAGGCTCCCGTCCTTGTGAGAACCACTGCCGGTCACAATCCTCGCTTGACCAGAGGAGTATTCGTTGGTGGTCTGTCCCTCGCCTTCGCGATTGCCCATATCCATGATGTTGAGATCCAAAATAGGGGAAATGCTATTCAAAGTTTGCATTAAATGTAATGACTTCTCTTCAAGGTTGACATGGAAAACTTGTGAATCCCCGTATTGAGATCCGACAAACAGGACATTGTCACCCATGTAAACAAGGGTATATGCTCTCGAAGTCTCTCCGATCTTGGTCATTTCCAAGCCGGTTACAGCAGGCCCGTCGAGGAGAATTTTGAGAAGCCACATGGCTCCATAATCATCACCAATCAAGTAATGCGAAACATCGTACTCAGTCCAAGCTACGAAGATGGAAGATTCTTTCAACGGCGCTTCGACTTTTTTCTTCGCGGCATCATCATAATAGAGTAGCCTAGTCTCTCCGACAACTATCAATCCACCTAGTTGAGCTCGTGCAGTAGATGCATTTCGTATTATGTACCGCTTTTGGTCTTCTTCCCCTTTACCAACTGGTATTAGAATTCGTGCACCGGGATCTGGAATTTCCAAACGATCAACTTGGTCTCGAAGTTCGAATCTAGAAACTTCTGTGTTCTTGTCGTCGGCTGTGAGACGATATGTGACGAGTTGAGAGTCGGGTACATCGGTTCGGGTCTGATAGAGGAACGCGACCTTTGGGTGCCCAGTCTCGACATGGAGAAAAGTTGCGGCTTTGATAAAAAGCTCCGATACTCGTACTTGGTCCATCCAGTGAAGGTTCTGTCTCTTGCTTTTCACAGTGTGCATGCGTAGTACATTAATAACTCCCTCCCAAAGGAAGACCACCATAAATCGCCCTGTCGGGTCCACAGCGCATAGATCCTGGCTCTGGGAATCACGCATATTCTTTTCGTGGATGTCAAAGAATGAATCCACCGTTTCTAATCTTCCAGACGTAGTGTTCCATCCTAGCGTGAAGTAATGAAATCTTTCAGTGCCAACAAATACCAACTCGGTCTTGGTATCTCGAGGTTGGAGCTTCTGTAGGATGGTGATGGTGCCATTTACTCGTTTTGTATCGGTGTGCACCAAGGTGCCAGATTCGTGAAGCTTCCATATCTCTAGACGGTTTGTTTTACTGTTAAACTAGAATCAGCATTGATACCACCAATGTAGTATCTATTTGTTCAGGCGGACCCACGCAATAATCAAGCACTCATCCTCACCAGGGAACAGGTTGACGCGCAGTGCGTGTCGCACGCTGTTAGGCCGATGAATAGGCGCTATGTATGACATTTTTGCAAAATTTGCATTGTTTGCAAGAGCTAAAACATGAAAAGACGTGGGGGAGGGGAATCAATTATTAGGTTAGGCACTTTGAAGTTGATTTTGGAAGCTTTGGAGGCTTCCAATAACAATTACAAAGATGATGTATATGTCCGGCAATAAGCAGCCACGCCGCGGGGATTGGAGATAAGCGATAAAGCTTGAATGTGGGTCCGGCGACCCCTACTGCCTTACCTAGCGCCACGCTAAGTGGAGGGGCACCTAAACATAGACACAGCTCTTGAACTAAATAACTGCGGTTAGCCAATATAAACTTACCTACGTATTTCCAGTTCCTCCAGCATATTTCCGAATGCTTCCAGCGTACACGCCTATAATGGGAGAGAATGAAAATTTGTGGGAGAACACGAAAGCATTAGACCAACCTACCGAGTTGAGATACCAACCTCGATTACCAACACGTATGTATTATGGCGGAAATTGGGCGAACACCTATGGCACATCTATATATGTATATGAATAACGGCTATAAGTAAACTTCACAATAACTAACTCAAGCAATAATTATCAATCAGTGTTTGGGTTATTGGTAGGTACCTAGTTGGGTTTAAGAAGTTCTACCGCGGTGGGTTATAGGTTAGGTGGATGAAGCTCAAGAAGGATAAACGATAATCGACCAACGAATCAGCCATCTAAACCATAACTTAAATCCAATGTATCTAAATATAAGTCATCACGCTCTTAGATTTCGGGGCCAGGTGATTTAAAATGCTTTATTGGATCATTTAAGTACTGGTCTAGAGAAAAGGGGCTATTGTTGGAAGCCGTCAAGTTTATTAGTTCTTCTTCAACATAAATTGTCCCGAGGGCTTTTGCTCAAGTGGTATGAATTACACTCCTAAGTATGCAAATTGTGCGAGGGGTTGATCCCTTCAGTCACACATGTCTATCAAGTCGTCCAACTATTCTTATACGTCAAACTGGGTCCTCGGACTTCAGGCCGTCTTGAGTTAAGAGTTCCCCTTTAAATTGTACTACCCACAACGCTGGCCCAACACAGACGAAGAACTCTCCCATCCTCCCGGGGCACATGCCCGAAACCAAACCTCCGGAAACGTTAGTTAGGTAGCTATTTTCACAAAGTTCTGATTCGGGACGGGTTCTAGAATGAAGTAGATATAGGGCTGGGCGCCTGTCAGCTTACCAGGTAATTGAATTGATCCATGTGCTATGCCTGTCATATTCCACATCTCGATGCTGTCTCCACATACAGCCTATATATTATTGAAACGGTCGCATCTTAGGAAAGTAGGTGCTCCCCTTTTGGCATGGGCGAAGAGACGCTTGTCGATTAGGATGGGAAAGCTACCCAGGTACCTAATGGTGAACGCGTATATAGCGGCAGAACTATAGATCTATTAGCTACAATAAAAGTTATACTATGGTCATCGAGGGTAGAGTAGGTAGTAGTAGTGACGTGGATGGGTACCTTGTAGGGTCTACTTTTCCGTTAGGTTGAAGTGCGCCCGCATCAGCAACGTACAACGTCCCACCAGTAAGGCTTATAGTTATACCCATGGGTTTCTTGATTCCATCTGCAACGACGCGTAGAATCCCAGAGGTGGCGCCGAAATAATATACGAGGTTAGGCAATACCGGTGGAGGTCTGAAGCCACTCTCGTAACCTAAGGAGGAATCCGTGAACCATATACCACCGTTCTCATCCAAAATAAGGTCCTGGATCGAATTGAAGGGCTTGTTGAAATGTTTCATTACAAGAGCAACCGGCTTGCGTTGTTCTGAATTTACATAGGCTATTCCGCCGGAAGCAGGTACACGCGAGCCATGGGTCCAGAATAACATTCCTTTACCACAAAAATACATACCTGATAGCGGATTTGCTTGGCCAGACGATTGTCGTATCCGCCACCGCACCTCCGTGATTAAGCCACTGGCATTCCGCGTGAACGATATAGTGGTTGTATTGGCTACCATCCTTTCATCGGCAGTCCCTATAGTGCTTGACCGACAATAAAGTATATCTTTTTCTGATATGTACAGACAACCGTTGCGGAACAACTCTACGCCATCCGTGTCTGCTGATGAGAGCAAGCGGGCGTATTCGAACGTTGGGCCGCATAGCGTATTAAAGATAGGATTATACTGGTTAACGATAATACGGTACGGTCTCAATTTTTGTGCGCTATATACAAACGGATGAGCAATTTTTTAAGGGATACGTCGCCGAAGGTGGTGGACTCACACTCTTGATCCACGTTCCGGGAAAGGGCTAACTTTCTATAGATAATTTAGCATTGCAGCTTATGGTAGGATATAACGAAATATTAAATACTTGGATATCCTGGTTTTTGGCGTAGCGAACACGCCTTTTCGTTTTGTTTTCCATTTGGTATTGATATTGGCGTTGACAGTAGGCCTAACTTTTTCCTACAAATATGAAGTGATGTGAAATAAATGGTTTATCTAATGAACGAAATATATTATGAAAGTTGCCTAGGTGTGGGCGAATTTATATCGTATTGGTATGTGTAACTCTGTCCAGGCAGCTCAAAGGGACTTGCCGTAAGAAGGTAGATGGTTAAGGCGTAAGGTGAGAATGACCTGATACCTACCATCTTCTCCTTCCATTGCCTAACACACATTTTAATGTCACAACGCGCTAGGACGGAAAGCCAAGCCTTGATGTGCCTTAAACCGGCTTTTGCTTACTCAAGATGTACGAGCCGTACATTGTGTTGGACGCTCCTAACACGGGAAAGGGGTGTTGCGATCAATAATTTAACGATTACCTACCTAGGTACCTAGGTAAGTAATATTCGAGCACGCTAATCGTAAGCTACAAGTGCCTCGCGTATATCACGTAAAGACTTCATATGAAATTGAGGACTTTTCAAATGATGTCAAAGCCCCTTCTCAGGTTGCCTGCTTCTCATTGTAGCAACGTCTAATATGTACAATTGACCAAGACCCGGACCGGTTGAATCACATGACCAAATCTAATGCTTCGCTGCCTTCTCGTCCGCATCAGCTTGCTTCAAGAAGTTCCTACTATGGTTAGCAATGGCTCTAGTTCGTCGCGGGATGTCCGGGGTAGCGCACTGGATGAAGTCGGCCTCATCGGGGCTGGAGGCGTTGATGGGGGGTGTCTGAGGGGTCTTCTTGCTGCCGCCGCTGAATCCGACGTAGCTGCCGGTGAAGAGAGTAGCGAGAACACCCATCGCGAGCTAGAGATGGTAAGGTAAATTAGCACGTTGATATTAACTGTAGTTGAGATGTATTGCGACCCACGTAATGGGAGCCGATCTGACGGCCGAAGATATTGTACATAGCAACCATCTTGACGGTATTGACAAATTGGCCGCGAGCGAATGGATACGGGGAAGCTTCCGGTACGAGTCGACGAGGGCGTAAGTGTCGAAAGGGTATTTGTATGTAACCGTTTAAAATACTGCTCAGAAGCTCCGAAGTTGAAATCCCCAGAAGTTAATCTAACTTGGATACGTTAGCCTGTGTGGGTCCTGCAGTATATCGTCTGATTTGTCAAAAAATTAAAGCTGATCCCGAAGTTTATCCACGAGAACAATCCTGGGACAACCCCGGTCTGGGAAAGCGGATCTCACGTATCTGCGTAGTCTGGTAGTTATGCATATGCGTAACAAAGGTTTAAGCTTTAAGCCGGGCGTGACGGGAAGGACCTACCTTCCGAACCCCCGATAGGTTGGCGACGTCACCAACTATGTCGACAAGCTTCCACACTTTCCCGATTTAGGCCATATTTAATGCATGCTAGTCCCCGTTTCTCGAAGAAACTTTGATATCAGGTAGTTATTAGTAACTCTACATTACTACCTCAAATAATTAGTTTTTATCTAGGTAAACTCATCATATTGTATCCTTTTCTAGGTTTGCAAGCCACGATGTTCTGGAGCAAAGGACCAGACAAGAACGAAGCTGCAAAAGATAAGACTCCAGTAACCCCGCCGCCCGCAGCAGCCACCACCAGCTCGCGCAGTGATGTCAACGAATTCGATCCTGATAAGCTCCCCACACAGCGCAAGCTGCCGAAGGACTTGCAGATGATCGTCGACAAGTCCGACAAGGATGAGAACTTCTTTGATGAGCTCGTAGAAGGATAGTATGTTGCGCATAATTCCTATCAAGTTAAGGATTCTCGTTGGGCTAATACTTGTAACTTTTGCTCAGTGCGCCGGATTCTACCGAGTCCAATCTACGATATGCCGCCTACGCCAACAGGCTGCGGACTATTATGCTCTCGGCCCACCGCTATGTGGCTTATACATCGGACATAGGAGAGTCCTTTAGGCCCGTTGCGCATCCGTGGCTAGTTCGAGGCGCATACGGTGTATCGTGGGCTTATATCTTGGGTGATGTATCATACGAAGGATACAAGGCTTACTGGCAAAACCAACGAACGCTGAACCCGCAGCTAGTTCTGTCGGAGAAGCAGCAGAAGGTTACAGGGTTGTCGATTCAGGCGCCCGCCGACGCCAAACCCGGAGTTGTATCACCCTTGGAGGATTATCGAACTGTAATGGTTCAGCGAGGTATCTTCCAGAGTGTCGCTTCGATGGGTTTGCCTGCCTTCACCATCCACAGCGTTGTTAGATACTCGGGCAGAGCCTTGAAGGATGTCAAGAACAAGACGCTCAGAGTATGGGGTCCTATAGGACTCGGTCTGGCTATTGTACCGTTCTTGCCTACGCTATTTGACAAGCCGGTCGAGAATGCTGTTGAGTGGATGTTCCACAAGGGCTTTGCGGCATACGGAGGACATGAGTATGTCGGGGAATCCCCGATGACGGGACGGGAAGCTGCATTGACACAGAGGCCGAGCCCGCAGTCTAAGGATAAGGAATTGTAGGACAATAGAAATAAAAATAAAGGATAATCAAGCATATATGGCGCAAAGGGAGTCGTCTCCATTCTTCGGGGACGTGTTTTGATATCATTACAATGCCTGGAATCAGGGACGAGAAAACATCACCATGGAATGCGTTTATATGTTGCGCTTTCAGGCTATGCCTATATAGCAAATCCACAAAAAATATACATCAGATGCTCTGCTCCTATTTACTCAGGTATCTCCGTTCCGCTCCGAAATGCAACTCTATAAACGCCGCTTTCAATGCAGTAAGTCGTAACTCGTAAGGTTGGGTTTACATCTCGATAAGATCGGGGGGTGGCCCTATGCCTCGCAGTAGTACTATCGTGTTACCGCTCACGAGCGCAGAGCCGACCTTTTCGTTAAATTCTAATACGCGACCACCCTCGACGTGGAAAACACGAAGTTTATCTCTCTCCTCGGAAGACTGGTTGTTGACGTTTTCGATCTGTAAGCTCTTGGCTGCGGCATCGAGTACTCTGCCGATGACCCAATCCTTCGAGTAGAAAAACTCGCCCTTGTAGTTCTTTGCCGTCGTGGTCTCAGCCTCTGCTTCCACATAGAGGTATACTCTCTTCTCAGGTGGCAGCTTCGCGTCTCCCTTAGCAACCTTCTTTAGATTATTGACAGCGACAAGGCGCGCTGATGCGGACGTGGGTTTGGGTTTTGGGAGTGCTCGGCTAGCCACCTCTCTCTTGGCAGCGCCCCAGGCCTTTAATTTCGCGAATGCGGATTTTGTCTGCCCGGAGACGTCGAATTGGGGGCGCGCGCCGATGGGGATCTTGTTCTTGCAGTCGTGCTCCTCCTTTAATCGATGCTTGAGGCAGTAGTCGCGGTTACAGCTCGAACAGTGGACACCAGGGACTAGGGATGTGCCGACAATAGTCTTACAGCTTGTCGCAGCGCACGGCTTTTGAGAGACAAGGTCGCGCATGCGCTTCCCTTCGCCTGCCGAGGGTGTCGCTAACTGTGCTTGACGCCGTCGTTCGGCCCAGGCTCCGGCATTGGCGCATTTGTGGGCGGTCTCAGTTCGATGGTCGAGGCAGAATGTCTTTTTGCAACTTTGGCAAAAGAAGGGTAGGAAATCGAGCTGGTTGCAATATTCGAGTTGGCAGTGTTTGCCAACAAGCGATACGTCGGCTTCTTTATCCATTTTGACGTAGCTGGTATCTTCGACTTCGGCTGATGAGGACGCCATTTTGAATATCGGTGGCAGGGTCTCTTTTATGTAGTTTTTTTTTAGTTTTTATTTTATTTTATTTTTAACTTAATATATAAAATAACAAGAAAAAGGAATGACTGTAGGCAGATGACGACTCGTAAGCCTCGAAAAGGGCGAAGATGGCGAGGCTGATGATTAAGATGCCGCGGAATGGTCTGGAAGGAGCTGTGAGTTTACGGGAAAGGCCAATTTTAGGTAATTTAGTGGCGGGGCTACAGGTAACGCTGCGGCTGAATTAGGCGGAATTCTAGGCTACCTAAGGGGTACGCTGCAGCCTGCAGGTAACTTAGAAATCCCAACGGAAGCACTGGGGGCCCACTAACTAACCCCAGTTAAGGTTTAATTGAACCTTAAAAGAGACCATCGGGGTCACGGGATCTCGCGTATTCGTCGCATTTCGATGACGACAATTAATTCTCTACTTACAAAGTTGTTGTCTTACTCGAGAGGGCGTTGTGATATCGTAGAAATATCTAAAATGTAGTTCCCCTCTAATTTATTTTCTTCATGTTTTCATCAGAATGCCTCCATACGTTCCGCGCAAGCGATTGCGCACCCCTCCGCCGGACCGCGACAGCCGGACCGCAAAGGAGTCGAGTAGGAGTAAAAGCACACCGGTAGCAGCTGTGCCACCTCGGAAGAATACCTTATTCGATGATTTGGATTCAAGCTCCAAGAAAGGTTCCGCCGAACAGACAAAGTCGGCTATACAACAAATGCATGAGGATAACGACGATAGCGATGATAGTTCTCTAACTTCTCTTTCGGATGTTGATTTTGAGGATGTACCAGCCACCAAGAGGCAGAAAGTAGATCGCGATCCAGAGGAATCGGAAGATGAAGACATTGAATTTGAGGATGTCCCTTCCCACACGGCTGAACAGCAGGATTTCGAATTAGGAGGCGATTTGGAGTTGACACTACAGCGGGAGACTGAAATTCCATTAACTAGCGAAATGGGCAAGAAAGGTCCTTCAAAAAAGGAAAAGGCCATTCGTATAACAGTACATTGTATGCACGTTCAATTACTACTTTGGCATAACGCAATACGGAATTCTTGGCTTTGTGATAGAGAAGTTCAAGCTATCATGATCTCACACTTACCTCCAAGGTTATGGGACGAGGTGGATCGCTGGAGACGGAATAGCGGCTTAGATGTCCCTGAGGATACTCCAAAGAAATCTACCAAAGCCAAAGCCGACCCAAACGGAAAGGGAAAAGGCAAGCAGCGAGCCTCGAGGTCGACAAGAAATTGGAGCAATGCAGCAGACCGACTCGAGAAGGGGATCCCCGATATGAGCCATGGTGATCCTTTATTAAGGCTCATGAAAGGCCTCGTATCATGGTGGAAACAAAGGTTTCGGATAACCAGTCCTGGGTTACGCAAAGTTGGTTATATGAACGCGAGGAGAGTAGGAAAATTAACTTCGAGCTATGAGACAGAAGGGGATGACCCGATTAGATTTGGGGAACGTATCAAGGATCTAGAGGAGTTCAGAAAACATGCCCAGGATTGTACCGGTAGTCGCGACGTTGGAGCCCAACTCTTCACAGCATTGTTGAGAGGTCTTGGATTGGAAGCACGGATGGTAGCCAACCTTCAGCCACTAGGATTCGGCTGGAGTAGGGTCGAAGAAGCCGATGACGAAGTAAACGCTCAAAAAGCTCAAGATGCTACGAGCACCCCTGTTGAATCCACACCGAAAAAAACAAACGGGAAGAAGAAAGGGGTGAAACCGGCAACCCGTCGAGCCAAGAAGAATGACGAGAATGCCTTGAAAATGGACTTGGATGATTCAGATGAATATGCCGACCCGATCACTGATGAAAGCAACGACGACTCCTCGGTAGTTGACGTTACAGATGCAGTTCGCCCGAAGCGCGCGGAAGCCAAAGTTTATGACCGGGACCTTGAGTTTCCTCACTACTGGACCGAAGTGCTTTCTCCAATAACGAAGAAGTTTCTTCCGGTAGACCCCATCGTAAAATCTATTATAGCTAACAGTAGAGAATTGGTTGAAAGCTTAGAACCACGAGGGGGCAAAGCCGACAAAGCAAGGCAAGTCATGGCTTACTGTATTGGATTTTCTCAAGACGGCACAGCTAAAGATGTTACGGTACGCTACCTCAAGAAAAACATATTCCCTGGCAAAACAAAGGGGTTCAGAATGTCTGAAGAGAAGATACCAGTTTACAATAAACATGGTAAAGTCAAGAGATATGATCAATTCGATTGGTTTAAATCCGTTATGCGAGGTTATACTCGAGGCGATAGGAGATACCCAATTACAGAAGCGGATGAGGAAGAAGACTCTACTGATCTCAAGCCGGCAAAACCGGAGAAGAAGGAAGTCAAGGAAGGGGAAGAAACATTACAGTACTATAAAACTTCGAAGGAATACGTCCTAGAGAGACATCTTAAGCGCGAAGAGGCTCTCCTTCCTGATGCTGTTCCCGCTAAGGTATTTCGCAACAAGGGGAAGGCATCCAAAGCCGAAGAGGAAAATGTATACCTACGAAAGGATGTTGTGACGGTAAAGAGCGCCGAAACTTGGCACAAACAAGGTCGAGCTCCTATAGAAGGAGCACAGCCACTCAAACATGCTCCTTACAGAGCGGCGACGACTAATAGACGAAGGGAAATTGCCGAGGCCGAAGCAGCAACAGGCCAGAAAGTCTTTCAACCACTTTACAGCTTCGATCAGACGGATTGGATAATACCTCCGCCTATCGAGAATGGAGTCATCCCGAAGAACGAATATGGGTATGTTAGTGCAAGACTTGCGCCGCGACCAAGGCTAATGATTACGCAGAAACATCGATATGTTCGCAGAACACATGTGTCCAGAAGGTACGTTCAGCCGGTATAATTCATCGATCATTTTAATTGACAATTCGATAGGCGCTGTTCATGTTCCATATCGCGGTGTCGTTCGTGTCTGCAAGCGATTGGAAATCGATTACGCAGAAGCGGTTGTTGGGTTTGAATTTGGCCATCGGATGGCCGTACCCGGTATGTCTCTGGTCTCCTGCGTTCATGGCCACATGGGACTATTACTAACCTTTACTTTTAGTTATTCAAGGCGTAGTTATTGCCGAGGAGAATTATGAGCGTGTAATGGAGCAACTCGAGAAAGACGAGGCAGAACGGGAGAGGAAAGAAAATGAGAAACGGCGCAAAGAAGTTTTAAGCGCATGGCGGAGATTCTTGATGGGTTTACGAATCGCAGAAAGACTTAGGCTAGATTACGGCCACCTAGATGAGTCGGTGGAGGTATTCGGACACGCACCCGACAACGACGGAAATGGGGACTTTGAGGCTATGCGTAAGAGAGACGAGGATATGGCCGGCGGATTCTTACCTGAAGGATATGAAGTGGAAGAAGAAGAAAAGAAAGAGCCACCCCGTCAAACTTCTGGGTTCTTCCGGGGCATTGATGAAGAAGAGGATTCGGAGAACGAGGAAGACCCCTTCGAAGTGGATTATGGGAAGGGAAAGGAGACAGAGCTCCCTCCTATTGAACATTCCCCTGAACCAGAAGTACCAAAGAAAGCAGCGCCTAAGAAGGCAGCCCCGAAGCCTAAGGCTAAACCGAAGCAGACTCCACGCAGGCGAACTCGAAGACGCGCGGCAGCTCCTGACGATAGTGAACTGGACGATGATTTGATGGATGAGGATAGCGACCAATACTAAGTGCAAGGTATATATAACGAGTTGAGCCCCTAATTTCATAGTATGCATAGGTAGGTAGGTATGCATGGCCTACAATACGGTGGCTATTGTTGTCTCATGTACAATTACAATACCTTAAGATTATAAGCGAATTTCACGGAAAGCTGTGATTGTATGCGCTTACAGCACAAGACTACAAGACTTCGCCGTCTTCCCTATGTTTATCTTGCGCATTTTAACTCATACCATATCCTATCACGATTGAATGAAAATTCGGGGCGTTTCGGACGAATTAATTAACAGTTGTGAAATTGCTATGGGTTTTCACCCCTGAAAACGCAGCTTTAAATCACTAAATGTCATTTACCGAGCGGTAGAGCGGTCTACTTACACTATCTAGCATACCTAGGTAGGTAGGTATTAATAAAAATAAAGGGCAGAAACTCTAATAAAAATCCCCATCGAGGAACTTGGACGGAATGGAATGTGACGATAGTGACAAGGAGGCTAAAAAGTACGTCATTTCAGTACGATTCTAAAATTCGTCTACGAATGGCAGACGATTTCTAAGCGCGTGGATATATTTTATTGATTAATCCAAGGACACATGACACTTTAATACTCGGAAGATATTCCTCGGGAATCTGAAATGTGTCTGTCCGAGATGGAAAAGTACGTGATATGTGATATATATGTGCGCAGAACGGCCGAACCACTTACTCGGAATCTCGCTCTTATTTAGGTATAATCACACTACCTTGAACTCGGTCGATGATTCCTATTACGCCACTAGCTTCGGTATATGGATGCCTTTATATGCATGCTTGGTGACTGGTGGCGTCGATTTGTATCGGGTAGTTGCAGGTCGGATCGTGTCTTTGTCTCATGGAGGGGCAGCCCGCCTAACCTTTCTGGCTATTGCAGGATCTCGAAAAGAACAGAACGGGTTGGCGTGTTTGTATGAATAATACCAATGCTTCGTAGATCGCGGAAGAACAAGGGGGGAGCGGGGACAAGGCATTCCCCAGATCTCGGTAGTCGTCGCACACGAAGGGGGTACAGACCAGTTTAATCTGACATCAAGAGATACCTGATCTCGCTTGGCGATATTAAAAACCTATACAAGCACGATCTGCGTTCCACGCAATAGCTACATAAGTAGTTAGTGTGTCATAGAGCTACGGTCGTGTAGGTCTCTGTTCCCCCTTGAAGGAAGTGTTGGTACAAACTCGGAAGTCGAGTTGTCGGCGAGGATCATCACTATCCCTGAATTCCGAAGTTGAATATCTGCCAAATGACCACCAAACCCGCATGTGGCGCATAACAGTGAAGAATGTCTATGCACTACGTATATTTGGTCTCTATTTAGGATTATATTCTCTTCACATCTTTCTATAGGTAACTACCCTTTTTTATTTGGATATCTCCAAAGGCAACAATAGAGACGGT
This sequence comes from Daldinia sp. FL1419, assembly GCA_025201765.1. Lineage (NCBI taxonomy): Eukaryota > Fungi > Ascomycota > Sordariomycetes > Xylariales > Hypoxylaceae > Daldinia > Daldinia sp. FL1419. Next base: position 129,057 of record MU623381.1, read on the forward strand.
CTAGGTAATGAATACTATCATCCTTGCATTTTTTTTCTCTGGACGAAACCTGTTCGTAATTGATACATAGTCTCCACGCCGCCTCATCGAGATACTATACCGTAAGTCCGGCATGTTCCATGCGATCTCGGTGATGATACCGCAATGGGGAATCCGGGAGCTTGCATATACAGAAGCCAATCATAAGTTCGAGTGACGCAACCCTATTACTCTCCGAATACCATCCCGGAGAGAAGCCATGTTTCGATGGGTAGCATCAGAAGAGTCAAGTCTCCTAGCCCAGGTGGATTATATATCCGTATGCTCGGCACCTCTGATACAGGTATGAAAATCTAGTTCTATTACGCTCTTCCCGACTTTGTGAGGCCCTGGAGGCTGACTACGAGCGCACCACAGAGGCAATGTAAAAGAAGCAACGTTATATCTATAGTAAACGTACTGAAGGAGAGGACTTTTAGGATGCGGTGGCTCTGTATCAAAGCCGAGTATTTCTCTCGGCGGCTTCCCCAAACCAAGCCCACTTCGTGACACTGAACCACGAGGCTTGTGCATGTTAGAGCAGTGTGGGATGGGCCGTATGTAGTGTAACGGAATACATCCGTAGAAGATTGAGTCCGTGTCTCTTTAAATATCCTTGAACCATGCCGAGAATATATAACTCTTGTACTAATACATACACAAGGCTTTACACCACAGGATCTTATCACACCTCCTTTCCCTTTCCACGTCAATAGATACCTATACATGATTACCAGGTAGTAATCCTATCAATCCTAGTAACCCTAGTATGGTAGCCTTATCAATCGCAATAATCTTAGTAAAGACAACTATCCCTTCGTTCTTAGTTCATCCTAAGAAACACAATTATCTTCTGTACTATAACTTGTACTATAATTCAGTATGGAACTTGTGGGAATCTTACGGTAATAGTGGTCCAGTGTTTCCATAAGGTCCACTAGGCTCACCAACTAAAGTTCGAGTAATTCTCAAAAGCCGGTGAATATAGAGCGACCTGAAGAGTTGCTTAATCGTATATTATCGAAAGCCAACCCCCACTACTGAAGGAGGTAACACATCACTCAAAGATTTAAAGTAGCCCCCATCATAGCAGCATAAATATTAGTCCTAAGGTGACATAGAAGCCTTCTCATGACCGAGCTACGTTAAATCCTCCTGCTGTACCATTTAAGTACGTCGAAGCAGTGCCACCCCTGGGATAAGAAGAGGCGCCGTAGACAATTATGTACTACGGAAGTGAATCATACCCTTCCCTCACTTCTCTGTTAAGAAACTCGGCTGGTATTTACTCTATAGTTTCTTTGAACGGTCAATGTGCGAAACAACTCTCGTATCTACGTAAAAAGGCATGGAATGGCTCACTATTAGATAATCTAAGGAGACTTACTCTTTAGCTATTACGGCACATGCCGTCTCTGAGTCCTGCCCCCCATACTACCTAAGCCGTTCCCAAGCTTCTCTCTGTATCAGCCCTAGCGGAATACAAATTTTGAAACCGGTAATCGTAACTAAAATTGAATGATCTTGTAGTCCAGGAATCCGAGTAACCACTCAGTCAAGTATCCAAACCATGAGTTCGCATGCCATGACGGGGTCCCCCTTGCTCCTCAAGCTGCCTGGATAGTCAAGCCCCCCCTAGCGCAATGTTTCCCCCGAGTACTTTCGAAACTTATCTGTCGTGGCCAATAAGAGTTTTAACAATTAAAACTTGGATGAATATTATATATTCTGGCTTTCCATTCACGTTCGAAAATATTCAGCTTATCAATAATACCTTCGATGTAATAAATATCTAGTCCACACCTCTGGACCTAGACAGACTTTATAGCACTTTGCCAAGAGGTATCGAAGTCATGCCTCTCACAGCTTGCATGCTCCCGACAAGCCTTATAGGGGCGTGGGCTACTTACATCCTTCTGAATTGGTATCGGCTTCGACACATCCCCGGACCATTCTGGGTCTCTTCTACCAAAACTTGGCAAATAATAACACAGTTGAAAGGGAACTGGTACCTTGAGTTAAAGAAACTTGGAGACCAATACGGTATGTTCCTTGCTCTCTCTCCCCCGTCGTCTTATATTGACTAATATTCCTAGGTGACCTCTTCCGGATCGGTCCAAATCAGCTCATGACCACTGATGTGGATGTTATTCGTCGAATGGCCCACCCCAGATCGGCATACACCAGAGCGCCATTCTACCAGACCTTTCGTTTTAATCCTACTCAGGATAATACGTTCTCGCTTCTCGACGAACAGGAACACGTACGCCGCCGAACAAACTTCGGACCCGGATATACAGGTAATGCCCACGTGGAAGCCTGTGTTGACAGACAATGTTCGCGTTTAACAGACCTGATTGAACGCAAGTTTGTCTCTACTTCAAATGATTACCGGCCGCTGGACCTAACGGCGGCAACTTATTTCTTTGCGATGGACTGCGTAGGCGATCTATCTTACGGCCGGCCGTTCGGATGCCTCGATGAGGGAGAGGATGTCTACCAATTCTCGAAGTGGAATGAAGACTTCTTTTCAACTGCCATCGTGATATCCAACTTCCACTGGCTGACTAAGATCTTCTTCAAGCCCCCCTTTAACAAGATATACCCATCGACTCTTGATAATGAAGGTGTCGGGAAGTATATGGCGTAAGTTTGGATATATTGCCAGAATTGCCTTGGATTACAACGCTGACCACTAGATTAGGCTTGCTCATGCCGCAGTTGAAAAGAGCCTTGCGGATGGCGAGGACCGCCGAAGAGATTCCCTCGCTTCTTTCCTCGAGCAAGGTGTAACCAGAGAAGAAGCCATTAATGAGTTGATGCTGCAAGTGTAGGCGATCTTTTTTCTTTTCTTCTTTTCTTCTTCTTTTGCTTTTAGGAAGAACTTCCCTAAAACACCTTAGAACTAATAGTACGACAATAGTGTTGCAGGCACGGATTCAACTGCAACAGGTATTCGAATGACTCTTCTACTCCTCATTTCCAACCCGATGGCGTATAACAAGCTCAAAGCAGAAATCGACGACGCAATCGCAAAAGGTAACATCAGTTCTCCTATCAAGGACATCGAATCCCGTCAGTTACCGTATCTCCAAGCTGTTATCAAGGAAGGACTGAGAACATTCCCCGTTGTCACTGCAACTTTTTTCAAGGAGGTGCCCACAGGAGGCGATACCATCAACGGTTACTACGTCCCTGGAGGTACCGAAATCGGCCATAATGTCCTAGGCATTATGCGGGCGGAGAAGTACTGGGGCAATGACGCGGATGTCTTTCGTCCAGAGAGATGGCTCGAAGCCGACAAGGATGCTTTCGAAATGATGGCCGGCGTTTTAGAGACCCTATGGGGATCGGGCCGGTATAAGTGTCTCGGTCGGTCCATCGCTCAGATAGAATTGAATAAAGTGTTCGTTGAGGTGAGTTTTAACACAAATCAGTGTTTCGTATCCGCTACCCCTATTGATATTTCATCTTTCTACCATAACGTCAACTAATCTTCAAATAGCTACTTCGGCGCTTCGACTTCTCCGTTGTCAACCCGCAGAACCCTGTAGAGATTATGAACTCCGGTTTCTTCCTCATGTCGGAAATGAAGATGCGTGTTACCAGACGATAGCTTTGAGTCAAAACGCAGTCGCCTCAGCTATAAAGCCGAGTTATCTCTCATGACATTTACGACGTTTTAAAGGGCTGTGGAAGAGTATACCCGGACGACTTTAGCGATCATCATTATACCCACGATTTACGAATGAAAGTTTAATGTCTAAACAGGTACGCTTTCAAGTGCGGCCTCACGATTTGGTACTTCTTTATAGACGATATATGGCTTCGATATTTTACAATAAAGAAGTTGAATAGAACTTAACTCTTATTAACGGACCACTTAGAGCTTATGTAGCCCGTATAACGAATAGGTTTACTAACACGTCACTGGAGCAAACCTGCAATCCTCAGCTATCAAACATCAACCGTCAAATTCCCCTTCAACACCACAACCGCCGTCCCACCCAACCACAAATCCACCAACTCCACGCCCCCATCACCGTTCTCCCTAGTCGTAGTCTCAACACTAATATCGCTCTTCCTCCCCATCTCCACCCCTTGCGTGACGCTAAACCTCCTACCCGCCTTCTCCTCGCTTAGCGTAAGATACCCCGCCAGCGCCGACGCCGCGCTCCCCGTCGCCGGGTCCTCGAACCTCATCTCCACCATCCTTGCGCGGATAAGCCTCGCCCCATCCTCCTCCCCGACATCCACGTAGTAGTACCGACACACGAAACTCTTCCCCCAAGGCCCTTCGTCTAACAGCGGTTTAGGCAATTTATCGAAATCAAGCCGGTATGACGTATCAACTCGGGAGAGTAGTTCCAGCGAAGGCAGCTTGACCAACACAAACGTCATGCCCTTAACCACGCTGAAAACCGGGGCCCGCAACTCCGCCTCCCGGACTTGAGGGTCAGGCGCGAGACCCGAGGCCTCGGGGCCGACGGCGTCAGCAAGCGTTCGCGCGTGTAAGTGCACATCGTGCGGGATCCTCGCGCGGATCCGATTCCCCTCCTGCGGCACAACACCAATCGGCCCTGCTTTCGTAACCAGCGTCTGGACATGCGGGTGCAAGTGATACTTGACAAGCACCGCGGAGCCGATAGTCGGGTGCCCCGCAAACGGGATTTCGTGCTCGATAGTGAAGATGTCGATGCTTCGCTCTTGCGTCTCTGTATCCCCCTCCGCGGCTTCGTGGAAGAAGACCGTTTCCGAAAGATTGAACTCCTGCGCGATCTTCTGCTTCGTAGCTTGTGTAAGTTTGCCTTTGAGTGCGGCCGGAACCGTGACCACGGCTAGGGGGTTACCTTGTAGCCGGGTGGATGTGAAGACGTCGAGCGTGACGAAGGGGAGATCCATCTTGACTGAATATCTGCCTAGGTACTTAATACTCTTGCCCTAGAGATAGCTGATAGTCTACTTCTCTTATAGGATTTCTCACTTGTGGATACCTACTTATAAGTGTTTACGGATTAGAGTTAATTTCGACAAGCTGAGTCAGGGGCTGGGGGGAATTGCCGCTTTCGGAAGAACTGGTGAGTCTTATAGGTGGAAGCGCCAATAAGCTTCCTTTTAAGGATGCGGAGATGACGATGGGATTATGAAGTCCGCTAAAGGGCGTGAAGGCCCACTAATTTTACTACTGGGGGTTCGGATACGCTATACTCATTGACTACACAGTTACCATAATAGAGGTCAATGGTATAGCCCGGGTATGCAGCTAAGCTAAATGGCTGGACTATTCTCAAAACAAACAGCAAGTTAACGCATTCCGTTATGCTACCCCTTTTCCAGAAGATGCAAATGCAAACCTCATTAAACCAGCCAGCAATGCAAACTCCTATATCGATACAGGACGTACAGCGTATAGGCATTTCTTGCAATACTCGTTGATCCTTCGTAGTTCCACTCTCTTGGTAGGGGATTCTTAGTGATGCTTCCTGCACAGAACACATAGACTAGGTAGACTTTTAGGTTCTAACCGTTTCGATACCGGCACCAGACTGTAGCGCAACAACCAAAGCAGTAAGCCGATCAATCTTTGCTGTTAGTTCAGATATTCTCACATCCACGTCGCTAGGTGCGTCTCCCACATAGTCCTCAGGAATCCGTTGTCGAGGTCGTGGCTTGTGAATTATTTCGGCACTAGTCGTGCGCGGCGTCGGCATGCGCGGTCGGTATGCTGACTGTGGTCTACTGTCCGTCCGATCAGTAGGTGGTACGAAATGCCGCTTGAATGAGTTTTGCCGTGGGCCACGGAAGTTATCGAATCCGTCGGGGTTGACCTTGTTGGTAAACCATTCGTATACTTGGATGACCCCAACAATTGGAGCGTGCGTTGCTCGGAGAAGGAGAATACGTGCTTGCCGGAATTTACCATCCGAGGGTAAGAAAAGACGTAATGGCCTAAAGATACCTAGTGCGATGAGATTGAACGGGGCTTATGGCTCACGTTAATATGGCATATGTATACCTAATAGAGGAGTGCGAAATACTTACGGTAAAAGTGAGTGAGCCTATTGCTAGTTGATGCTTCAAGCACGTATACGCTATAGACGTAGAGATACTCCTCACGAGCGTGTGTAATAACTCTTGAGAAGCTATTACTGAGCATACCAGTCAGGGAACCCATAAGTAAGATTGAACTTAAGGTGACGAAGATTAACATGAGGGGAGGTCCTTAAAGTAACGTTAGAAGATCAAACACTACTGATTGGGGAACGAGAAAGTACCGAAAATAGGGTCAATATCCTCCATAATGTCAAACCCGACGAAACTAGATCCGAAAAAGATCTTGGTCACAATCATGGCCATATGCGAAAATGAGTACGCCTCTCTTCCGACAAGGGAAAACGTCGTTAAGAACCCGACGTATACAATCACTACCAGAACCATGAACTTCAAGAAGTCTTTCCCCATCTCCTTGAGACAGGGGATTAGAGTACCCCAGTATGGGGATAGACTAAAGATCGAGCAAACCCTAGGCACCATGAAGAGAGCCTCTAGTGATAGGACGTCAAAGCCAATATCCACCAGAGTATAATCGGCCTTGTATAAGCCAACGAACCCTGCCGCCGACAATTAGCTCATGTCTGTCCGTATCCACCCATAGAACGTTATACTCACTCAGTACTGCGAAAACGATCCCAATAGCAATCATAATCATATCGAAAAGGTTCCAGACGTCGGCTGCGTAGAAAATTGACCCAGCGTCAAGGTATTCGCTGACCTCATCGTAAAAGAATGCGGCGAACCAGACGTAGAGCAATATTTCCAGAGGTGTGATGGCGTAACGGTTCTGCTCGATCAATACGCTATAGTATAGCATCAGAAACCCAATGAAGAACGCGACTTCATAAGCTTTAAGGTACTTAGGTACTCGAAGACGTGAAAAGGGGTCGGCTGTGCTAGGGTTGTAAAAACGAGGTTTCTTCTCCGAGTGGGCTGAAAGCCGATCCCAAAAGATGATCTCGCCGTTCCAGATACCTGTGATGATCTTCTGCACTACATGCTGACTAAGGAATCTCTTTGCATCAGCAATGGCCGCAATTTCTAGGGCGTTGAGATGTGTAAACGGTTCAGTAGGGTCGTTTTCTAGTTCTTCAGTTTCGCTAGGGTGTCGACTTATAGTCAACTTCGAGATGGATTGGATTAACTGGCTTCTTCTCGCAGACCCAAAACGGTTCTCTGAGCGGCGATCAGGTGAAGGAGACCTGGAAGGACGGTGTAACAGAGAAGTGCGCTCGTTACTTTCACCTCCATCTTCGGGGTCCTCGTTAGAAGATATATCCTTTTGGCCACCCTCTGGGATTTCGTAAAGACAAAACTCAACGGCTTCCCTCTCGGATAAGCGAGTTAGAAACCGCCAAGCAACGATCTCGCAAGCATTTGCACGAGCTTCACTGATACCCCGACCATCGCTTATCGAGCCGTAATGCCATCTCAATGCCCTGTGTTATCATTAGCAAACTTCTCATGGGCTATGAATTAACTTGTCTTTAAGCGAGTTTCCACCGTTACATTACGTCGCCGCCGTGAAGGCTTAGTCGGAACTGAGCGATTGGGAAAGAAAATAAGTAGAATTAGGCATGGCGACTCGAAACTACAGTAATGAAGCATCTCACAGTAAAGCATTTACAATTGCGGGATTGGTGACACGGCTGCTTAGATGGTCAACAAGGGTGTGTAGATCATCACCGGCCGATGTGGTTCTTAGCTGTTCGAAGGTGCTTGGCAAATAGACTACCCCAGTTACGTATCTTGATTATTTGTTAGAATAAGCTTAAAGTGATATACTGAGCGGAATAGGCTTACATGGAAAGTTTCTTGACAACGTCGCGAAAAGCATCGTCGTGGTCGATATCAGGGAGGGGTACCTCTGTAGGGGTAGAGATAGGCGACAAAGCACGATCCGGAGTGGGTAAGTGACGCGACTTGACGCGGATTGGCATCCTGATCCGATGCTCAAGCCGACGTTTTTATTTATAGTTATAGACTTTAATAGACTTTAAAAGCTCATTTTATAAGAGTTGATTTTTTTTTTTTGTGAGTTTAAGAAATATCAACGTTACGAGGGAAGGGTATAATTAACAACTATTCGTTTCCAAGTTGCAAAATGCGGAGGTTAGAAATGGGTACGGATGGACGATGGCTGCTGAATCGAGAGACACTCAACGGCCCGTGCCCAATTCCTTCGTCCCTTCGTCAATATCTCATCACTTGCCTAGAAAGGGAGATAGTCGCTTTCACGATGGAGTCAACCTGTAGCTAAATTTTTAGTATCCTTCAAACTACCTGTAAAACTGGATGCCTTTACAAAAAAGCCCTTAAGCTAATTTGGCATTTGTTGATCATGTGAAATATTGCTGGTTCAATTAAAATATGCATGTCCCTGCAGAGTTACCTCACCGAACATCAAGGACCTACGTAGTTATTAAACAGATACCTAGGTTACCTAGTGTACTTACCCTGCGTACCTTAGTAGGTACCCATGTATTGATAAGCCCGTTGCCACAGCTGCCACAAAATTACTTATTCATCGCCATGTGGCGGTGCAAACCAAAACCTCGGTACCTCTCAATCCCGCCTGCAGCCAAAACTTGGAACCTTGTTCGCCCATTTCATCTTTCGTAGATAACTCGTAATAGAAGGCGACAACTACCCTTCGGTTAAATATTTGCCTCTCAACTAACGAATAACAGTTTCCCAAGTTGTAACAGTAGCTGCCTTATCAAATAGAAAAGGCCGCATCTCTCACGGACTCGTTTATAGATACCCAATAGTCGAGGCCTCAGACTCGGGATTCTTCGTATCCATTGTTCATCACCACTTGTTTCATAGTAGCGTCAGTCCTGCGGGTCGGGTCCCGTCTTGTCTGCCGCCCGCCCATCTGTATTATCGTCTAATCGGATAATTAATTAACTTAGGAGTCACTTTACGATCACGAGCTCGGTTGACGTTGTTTCTTCTCCAATGGACATCCGCCCGAGGCCCACTAAGATGCTCGCTCCACGTCGCCGTACCACACTATGCTTAGAGTTCGCAAGTAGCGGCGTCTAGCTATGCAGATGGTCAGGAAACGTTGGATTAACCGCCATTTGCGCATGGCATACGATGTGGGTAACTAACTCAAACTCATTGCCTGGGCTCTCGATAGACACAGGAGGCCGCATATTCCACTTCCAAGTAGACATACCGCGGTGAGAGAGAACGAGTCAGAGCTCCCCAATTCTCGCCGCTAGCGACGTGATGCTATCTACAGCGGGATGCCTCTGCCACATCATTGCTTTTAAGTGCCACCGAATCCATGCAGGAACCAAGGCATGTTCGATCTACTTGCATCACATTACTATGTAAGCGGCTCAGCACACTCGGTTTAAACGTCCCGAGAGGTGCCAGGCCAGGCCTTGCGCCGGAGTAGCTGGCCCAAGATAAAGTTACTTAGCAGGCCACTACCGTTCTTGACCCGATTTAGGTTACCTCAACGCGAATTCAGAAAATTATCGGTTCTCGCAGCCAGATTGACTCTTAACGGGAAACCGAAACGCAGGTATGCGGTCAATAACAGCTCGGGACAGCTTCTCATACTGCCCGGCCGGTATTACAGGTACACCTTGTTTCACTCTTTGTGATCCAAACAAACACCGATGCCGCAGAATACTACCTACTCTTAGATGCCGTATTCTTGGTCGCGGAAGCGATGACCGAGTTTCTTTAACCACATAGAAAAGTGTGACGACGGCGAGTATCCGGGGTGCGCTCTTCAGGGTTACAATCACTATGTCATTGATATATGTACCAATATACCAATTCCCGCTTCCACAGGGTAAAAATCCAGACCAGAAAAAAGATCTTACCGAAGTCGTTAGAGGGCGGGCAGGGTTTGGACATAATCCCTGCTGCCCGCTGTTCTGTCACCCCCTGGAGCCTTTCATCGTCTTCCCGCCCGGGGCTGTGCGCATTCTACCACCTCTACCCTAATTGGTCAAAAACGTCTATAAAAAGCTATTTTGGCGAATATACACTTTATGATTCGTCATAGCCTTCCCCATAAACCACCTGGCGCCAGGGCCAAGGGTCCGGCACGGCGTGTAGTGAAAAACCCTGGGACCGATTGGCTTTTTGCACAGATGCGCCGATCGCTGATATCTTGTGTTGGCGAACATACTATGGAGAGAGATGGAACTTGATTCCTGCCGGTGGCAATGCCTTTCTGGCACAATAACCGTGGATAGGCATCTTTCTTCAAATGCCCGAGAGAGAAATGTTTCAATGTTTCCAATATTTCCTTCAAGTAAGTATTAGATACCCGGAACGAAATAATTCCCTCTATGTATTTTTTTTTCTTTTTTTTTTCTTTTGACCGAACTCTTTTCATGCAGGGCTTACAACACTTATGCCGCCTGTGCTATGGATAGGAACCGCTAGATGCTGTAAGACAATAACAACACTAGAGGTACCTATTTCTAGATCGTGCATACAAGAAGCACTACTCTAAGCACTCTTGAGCGAGTCTCAGCCTTGTTGTGTAACATCCCTGGTCGTGCATGTGCAGTAGTTGACTGCTACCTCACCTTCGCATACTTTTTTTTCTTTAAAGAAGACCGTCTTCATCAGCTTCCTTCCTTTTGTCCCTTCTTGATCTTGATGCCAATTTGGGTCGAAATCTATTATACTCTCCCATGCTCGCCCACCTTGGTTGATCGTGTGGCCTTTGGATTTGGATCATGGCTCCCTCAATATCCTCTGCTGGTTTTCTAAATCTCCTACCAGCTACTGCTATTCTCCTCCTCGCTGCGGTGTTTGAGCTGGCGAATGGTCATGTATTGCCCAGGCAGACAAAAACCGTTGAGCTGCATGAGTTGAACGTCGTCCCTTTTCCGAGGCCGACGGAAGCTCCAGTCTTACTTTCCGATTTATTACGAAGACAGGGACAAAACACTGTGTGTGGCTTTATCGGCGGTCATCCAAACCTACCTGCGACATGCCAGATAGGGTCCCATTGTGTATTGGAACAAGATCATGGTGTGGTGGGCTGCTGTCCCGACGGTGGTACTTGCTCGACGGGTATATTTACCGGCTGTGTCGACCGGAACAGTGACCTGCAAACTGAAATAAATCCCTATGTGTATACATGCCAAGGGTCGGACGTGTGCTACAGGAATGAGTTTGCTGGCGGGTATTTCCAATTTGGTTGCGGAACTGCGTCGTCGCTAGGAACCACTGTTGAGACATCTGTCGATGGCATGACAAGCTTGGTGTTCGAAGAGACAGCAGTGCTGCTGACAGCATCGCCCGCTGCTCTTTCTGAGCCAACTTCCATCGGATCTCAGCCTTCGAGTGCGACGGATGACCCTAACCCTGATCCTCCCCTTAGCGGGACCGAGACCGCGTCACCAGCGTCACAGGCACCCCCAGCTACAACAGATCCTTCGTCTGCCTCGGAATCCGAACACACATCACCGCCGTCATACATAACAACTTCATCCCAAGTTTCATCTCGGGCTTCGTCTTCGCCTACGTCTCCTTTATCATCATCGTCATCCTCATCCTCAACCTCATCTACACTAACATCTTCGTCTTCAGCAACAACATCTCCATCATCTACCACTAGCACAACTACTTGGCCGAGCATAACGTCTTCATTCGGCACGGACCCTACCGACTCTACTTCGCCTATACCGGAGCCAGGGGCTAGTCACACCAATAGGGGGGCTATCATTGGAGGTTCTATCAGCGGAGCCGCTATTCTAATCGGTATAATTGTTGCTGTCGTCCTCTTTTTCCTACGGAAGAGGCGTGGCAATAATCGTCAAGGTCCTGGGCCCCTACCGACGGAAGCGCCGCCCAGGACAGGTTATACTAGGTAAGTCCAAAGTTTATACTACATATTAACAATATAACTAACCCATCATATAGTCCAATGAGTCATGGCGCAGCATTCGCACCTCTCCCGTCCTGGCAAGACGAAGAGGAAGACAGAAAACCTTTAACACAGTATAATAGCCAGCCATACCGTTCGGTTCCAGAGCCGCCGCCGCCGCCGCCACCGCGGACAGCAGGATCCGGCATGGCTATGGCAGCTGCTAGGACCGCCCCACTAACCCGGGGCTTCCCCCAACCTCTGCGTTATCATCCGCCCACTATACGCCTCGTCCCTCCCATGGGCGTAGGAACGGGTCTCTCACCTGTCGCCGAGGAAGATAATCCACAAGACCAGGACAGCAGCTGCGGCAGCGATCGCGAGTTCGATAACATCAGTATCAATCGCGGTCCAACACCATCCGAGATCGACGATTTCTCCCGCGCGTACATGAGCGCTGGAATCGGTACTCGGGAATTAGAAGAGGACCGGCAGCCGCTTACTGACGGGAGCGCGTTCCGTTCAGGCGCTGAATCCCCTGGTGGAAGCCAAAGTCCGCCCAGGGGCAATGGGACGGGAAATAGGCCCCTATGGCAACAGAATCGACAACAGGGGAGGAACTTGATGTGGTTGTAATCGTAATTATATATCCGGCCAGATGCTATAACGCATCGTACATACGTAATGTTTTTTACCCCGTTCGCTACGAATTGGTTATTGTTTATTTATTCCCTCGCTCACGACGTTATGCGACACTACATTATACAATTCTTTATTTATTATTACACGGCACTACGAAATGGAACTTCGGGGGGTTTGCATGGCCAGGCCAGGCTAAGCTGAATTGAACGCAAACAGAATGGGAAAAAGGGGAGGCGCAAGGCAGACGGAATATCTCAGGTATCATGACGAAAATAGGTCCTTACGATGCTATATCGGGGTTTCAGCGGTGTAAGGTGTTGCGGCTTGCATGTTTGGGGCGTTTTTGGGGCAGTCAGACTCACCATGTCGAGGCTGTGGCGGCATCGGCTCAAGGGATCAATCGGGTTCGGTGGCCTACTACTTACTTTTGCTTCATTGTTTGCTTTTTTGTACTTCTCGTACATATATACCACGCGCAAACTAAACGAGCGGCGTTCTAGGGGATTAAGCTACCAGATAGATACGGAGTTTTGGGTTCGGATTTGGGTTGAACTTGATATATAACGAACTATCGTTGCCTTGGTAAAGGTCACGCATCAAGAAAAGAATAGGAAAGGAAAGGAAAGGAATTCGGAAATGTACCTATACCTATATTACCGAACTTATTTTATAATAGAACCCGATATGTAAATGAATAAGCGCAGCTTAGCTCGGCTTGGAAAATCTCACGAAGTTGAATACCCCCTTACCCTACTCTACGAGAGGCGCCTCGCGAGATATTGCTAATTTAGGATTAAGAAAATAGAGAATTATCCCTTTGATGCAGATATCCCATCATCTCATCAAACGAAACATATGCCCATACCAAATATTTGTTAAACCGAGCCTCAACAGCTGGAGCTCCACGGCTTTTTATTTTATTTGGTACCCTAATAAAACGGGATCACCATGCAAGTTGGGCATTTACGGATTGGAAGAATATATGCCCAAGGCACAAGTGAGTTAGAAGTTAGAAACGAGCACAGAATCTAGATGGGGCGCAAATAAATCACAAGAAGCAAAAAATCAAATGGTATTAAAGCCTATCCGAATCCATGATGATGATGATGATGATGATGATGATGATGATGATGATGACGATGCACACGCCCTGCTCGTTATCTAGTCCTCTTTTTACTTCGCAATCTCTTTGGTTTATCTCCTTCGAGATATTTATCTACCTCCAACCACTACCTAGATAAGCCCGCGAGCAGAGCGCGTAATAAAAGCGAAGGAGCAAGGCAAGGCAAACACCTCCCCGTTGTGTTGCCGAATCGACGAACCGAACGCCGGAAGTATCCATCGTCCCCGTGACCTATAACTAAGCTAAAGCATTCGGATGTTTGTGCAGGTGCATGTATGTGGGTGTGTAGTTGGCTGATTGCGTATCGTGCAGGCTCGCCTCGTCTTCATCCTCGTCCTATGTGACAAGAAAAGGCAAAGAAAAATCCCAAACGCCCCGTAGCTTTTGGTTGTCGTAACTCCTGTCCAAGAATATAGTCTTCATAGACTAACTACTGAAGATAGCAATGGTGCTAGTAAACGCGGTTGATGGCGCTGGGAACTACTCATGTGATAGTCGCCTCCTTAAACGACAACGTGAGTGCTCATGTGTTCTACAGACTCCTTGATGCTTCGGAGCATGCGCTGATTGACGCAGAAGGGGCATCGGATAGGACGATCGGCACCGCCTAGGGCGTTACCACTCGAGATGGGAGTCAAGGTCAGAGCAGGATCCTCGGGTCCGGCGGGAGTGAATCGTGCACTGTTTCGCTGTTGAGGCACAGGTGTCTGTAGGCTGGGCGCAATAGGAGGAAGGCCTTGTTCCTGTCGTTCGCGCTGCTCGCGAACAGCAGCAGCCTCTGCTTCGGCATCCTCTTCTTCTTGCTGCATGGCGCGGAGGGCATTCTGAAGAACGACCTCGGGATCTTCGGTGCCCGCGAAGGCGTTGGGCTCGGCGGGGTTGAGAGTCGCGCCGGCAAGGGTAGGAGCAGGGGCCAGGTTAGGGTTCTCGAGGCGATGAACTACTTGGTCACGGACCTGAGCACAGGTGGAAAGGCTGGCCTCGACACCAACAACACGAAGAACCGCGTCACGAATAGCAGCCGGGCTAGTTTCGGCACTGATATTCATAAAACGGGGGACCGCGTCGGAGAGGTAAGGGATATCATCAGCTGGATTAGAAGCATTGCCATGACGGCGTTGACGTCTGATAAGAAGGCCGTAGCGCTTCTTAAAGCGATGAATCCAACCTGGAGAAAACTCGGGAGGTGTTTCGTCCTTGTAGCGGGGTAGTTGTTGGAAGATAGACTTGGCTTTCTCAGCAAGTTCCTCGTTGGAAGGATTGCGACCGGAGGCAACGACTTGACCGTGCCAAAGAAGAACAAGCTTCTCTACGTCAGGCCAGTTACCAAACCGTAGACGCGATCCACTGAATTGATTATCGTTGTCGAGACGCGCATATTTAGGAGATAAAGAATGGCTGATAGTACTCTGGCTGATATTTTGACCGTATTGACTATAGAACCATTCAATGCATGCCTTATGGGAAGGTCGGGTTGTTTGGGAGTGTGCCCAACGACGAAGAGCGCGACGTTGATCGAGAGTTAACGAATGTCGCTCCTTTGGAGTGGACGTGCCTGTGGGAGTGTCCGGGACGTCGGGGACAGCGGGAACGTCCGACATGTTGGATAGATCGGTAGTCAGCTTTTAGAAGGGTTGATGATGTGAATTTCTCAATTGATTCAATGAAATTCGCCGGCTAATCCTGTAAACGAAGCACAACCCGGGTTTTGGATGTAAAGGGGGTTAATGAAAGAAGAAGAAATCGGGGCGCGAAGTTTTGTGGTTTGAGAGGTTTTTTTGTGCAAGCAACCGCTGCAAGTTGTGAGGGGGGCAGGGGCTATCCTTTGCCCTTATCCAATCAATATGTGGGCCAGCACAATTACAAGGCATAAAATTCTAGGGTCCGTGCCCACATTGCATTGAACGACTTTATGCTTTAAACTTCCCACCCGCTACGCTCTTTCCCTATGCAATCACCGCTATGACACACCGGCAGAACCCTCACTTAGGTCATTCTTCCTTAGTCACGTACCTGATAAGTACCAGCAGATATATAACAAGCGCAAGGTATTCACGATGCATAACTCACTACACCGGTACCTGAGCCATGAATAATGCCCACCTCACAAATCATAGATAAACCTAGCACAAAAATATCGTCCTAGAAGAATTTACATACTGATAACGTCAGAAATAAGCCAATATTGCTTCCTGGTTTCAAAGGCAAATGTTGCAATTAAACCAGATCAACAAGATTCACCTTGCATCTGACCTCGCTGCATCGTATTATCAATAACTATTACGGATGAATCGGTTTGATAGCTCTTTAAAGTTTTGCACGTCTCAAAAAGCTATGAGGCATTTGCGAGACAAGCAACTAATGACTAACTAGCATGCCTAAAATCGAGGAGAGATGCATACATCTATTCATGGGTATTGACTAAGGTTAGGCTAGAAGAATGATATTACTACATAACAATATTGTGTTCGTGCTTTCGTATGAGTATGTATCTACACGTCTTATTGGACTCGGGAGCTAAACCAGCTTACGAAGAAACATGGACGCTACGATTAGCTTCACTTACTATCACACTAAATAAGTAGAAGTCGAATATTATTTAACTTTCATTTCCATTCGTCCTCTAAGCTATTGTAGGAGTATCTGAAGATAGGAAGTTAACGTTTCACGTTGCTTCATATCTCACTATTAACTATATTCACCACCGTCTTGCCCGTTTGGCCA
This sequence comes from Daldinia sp. FL1419, assembly GCA_025201765.1. Classification (NCBI taxonomy): domain Eukaryota; kingdom Fungi; phylum Ascomycota; class Sordariomycetes; order Xylariales; family Hypoxylaceae; genus Daldinia; species Daldinia sp. FL1419. The sequence goes on from MU623381.1 coordinate 145,469, forward strand.
AGGGTTTGCTTGTAGCTTAGCTTTCCCGAACTCTCAAGAGCTGCTGCCCCACGACACTACGACAAAGCTCTCCTCCCCGGATTCCCACTAGACGTCTTTTGATCACCTTACAGCTCCATCTCACGCTAATTTCCATTATCCCATTCCATCATTTATCCACCATGACCGGCAGATAGTACCCGATAAAGAGAAAGCGTGCTGGCGAACAGAAGAGCGAAGTTATGAATATATAAGAAGAAATTGGATGATATTTGTCCCGGCGAGAGAAAACAACCGTGCTCGCGCCAAACCGTAAGGTATACCCCATATAGAAAATTTTGAAGGAAGGCTGACCTATAAGAATACCAACTTCGACCAGGTCCCGGGTGTAGAGTAAATATTTCTGAAGATTGCCGAAAAAGAAAAGGATCAGTGGAAATAAAGGCTTATGACATAGAAAATGACATTAGACAGTCGCAGTAAGAGTAACTCATTTCGAACCATTCAGTCATTCAACTACCTTAAACGAATGTGCCTACCACTAGACAACACTACTCTCTAACCATAATAACGTAGATATTTACTACTGATCCCAAGAACACGGATAGCGTTTATATGCTGTAGGTTCGAGTAGGCCTGCCGGGGTAATATAGCCATAGTTCAGGGTTACCGGAGGACTGAATCCTCCTCGAAAAGTAGCTGGTGAATCGTCGGGTGTAAATGCTAGTAGAATGAAGTGCATTGGGTATATTGTTATATGAAAATATTCTGGGGTATCGACCGTTCCTTAATGCTCTTATACCTGTTCAACGAAAACGACTAGCTTTTCATTATGTTGCAGAGCGTAGTCAAGGTCATTATTGCTCAATAGACTGAGCTTGTCACCGCTCTGCTCATCCCGGTAGAGGAGCTGAATCTGGTCTCCGTTTGAAAGTTTGGTTCGCTCCTTAATCCTCTCATATAATTGTTGAAAGTTGGTATCAGATGGTACACGTATTAGGAACGTGTCATCATTAAAATGTAATTTGACCTTAAGAGATGGCCCTCCTTGGCTGATTCCTGGGGATAACGATGTCTGTGAAGGCTGGGAGAGTGATGATGCTTGCCGAGTCATCTGTGGCTGGCCGTTTTGCATCTGCCTTGGGGCAGCTGATAACCCAGAGTATCCATTCCCATTCAAATTGTTCTTTGACGATTGTCGGGAGTTATCATCTCTCGGAGAATCTACCGATGAGCGGGAACCCCCTGATAACCTGTATTCGTCGCCGTTCTGGGGTTCGATTTCGTAATCGCCCTCTCTTGGCGCAAAGAACTGTTTTACTAAGTTACACTTCGCGATATATGATGGTTGTCCTAGTAGGTTCTTCACATATGCGTCTAGATTGTGTAGCCGTCCTTCCGTAATTGCATCCGTCACGTAATTAACAGGACCGGGCATATACGGTAACGTCCGTTTGTGCGTACCGGTATTTCCAGCTTCGGCAGGGAACTCGGTCAGCAGGGCGATTTGAAAGTCGTAAAAGTCTTCGTAATAACGCGAAAGCTCCCAATGCCGGCCATCTTCTAGAACTGCTTCGATTACAAACCAGTACTTATCTTCCGCAAAGCAGTATCTTGGTATCCGGGCTGATATGGGCGCGTATAGTTGTGAGGTTGATTTCGAAGCATACTGGTTTTGTTGAACAGCATTTTGAGGCTGTTGCTGGGCTTGTTGCTGGTATCCGTTATACTGCTGCTGCTAATATGTTAGTACATACTAATGTGCACGTGTCGCGACTGGTAATTACTTACGAATGAAGGGTTCTGCTGTTGACTCTGGCGATTGGGACCCGGTTGTAAGCTCATCCGTTCCATGCCTTGTTCCAGACCCGGGTGACCACCCGCCTCAAATTTCCCTAGTGTAATGCTACTGTTTTTGTAATCAGCTGCCATCTTCTTCCATTCTTCGACCTTGGGAACACCAGCTCGTTTCACAGCCTCGTGGGGATTCAGAACAGCCGCATCAGTCGACATATCTCGAATTTCTACGAATGAAACAGGAATAAGACCGGGACCCCCTAGGCGACCGATTGGCTTCGCAACGAACCATTCAGGGTTGGATTGCGCGATTACTATAATTGCTTCACCGGCTTTTGCTTCTAGTTCGTCGGCCCTCTCCGCCTGAAAGTCGTACATCACAATTCCATATACCATAGCTCCGTTTTTAGAACCTGACTTGGAACTACGTTGGCTCAACGCCGGGGTAGGGGGTATAGTTGATGTATTAGTCTCGGAAAATCCGGAATCGTGATCATCTTTTTTCAAGTTCAGCGGGCGACCCGGGTCTGAAGACCCACTATCTCTTTCGGTACGCCCAAGCGCCTGAAAGAAGGCTACAGGAACGAGACCTCGAGCGTCGGGAAGCGCTGGATTGCATGCCTCATACCAATCCGAGTCGTTTTCGCGACCGATAACGTGGAAGAAATCGCCCCTAGAGAAACTCAGTTCCTGGGCGGAAGCTGCCTCATAGTCATAAAGCGCTCGAATGACCTATGAATGTTTCGGGCATTAGTCTCTTGTTCAATACGACAAAAACGGACCAGAAAATAAATGAGAAGTGAAAAAGAAAACACGGGCATAGGAGCGAATATCGCCAACCTTTTTGGGGGGGACAATGGCAACTGCTGATTTGGGAGCGATGGAGACCTGAGGTCTATCCTTTTCGCCCTTGATAGATCTTCTCAGAGCCTGGATAGAGCGCATAACGTTAGCCACGGCATTTACGGATGCGACCAAGTCGCCATGCAAGTTGGAACGCGACATGATTGCGACCGATGGCCAGGAACGCTTAAAGGCATGTTCTAACAAAAAGGAAAGGTAATGATGCAATGAATTCAAGACAAACAGAGAGGAGAGGGGTTCTTGGGGTTTAATGGCGCACCTTCATCGTTGTACAGATACGGAAGCTTGTGGAGTGCGAAGGTTAAGTAGAAGGAGGCGGAGGCGGCGAAGGAGGATCTAAGAAGGAATGGGCGCAGGACCAGAAATGGTAAAACTGGTAAAAGTCGTAGAATTGGGCTATCCCCGATATTCAGGTACTATGTATGGTTACGCAGATGTGGCCGAGTCCTCGTAGTCTTGTTCGACGGTAGGTCTGAATCAGTGCGACAGCGTGTAATCGCAATGAAGCGAAGAGAAGGTCGCGGGAGTTCAGCCGGTAGGATCGAGTAGTTGGAGTGCGTCAAAGTGAGACTTTTCGTAACGTAACGTAATGGGCGTAATGGACGTAACGGACGCAACGAGGGAGCGAGGGAGGGAAGAAGAAGAAAAATAAACCAAATCTCCCAAAAGTTCTAGGTAAGGTTTTCCTATTATTGTGTTTTATTATTTTCTTCTTGTATCGTTCGGCCAGTCGGTTATCAAACAAATAAGCAGTGAATAAAAGGGAACGATTGCGATTCTCTCCTTATGGTTCGGTGGTGGTCAATAACACTGACTACCTTGCGGTGGTCTTTTCGCTAATTTTCTCTTTATTTAACGGATTCGCCGTTCCTTTATCTCCTCCCCAGCAGTGACAATAGTGGGTCAGCTATTAATTGTTTTTTTTTGGCCTGGTCAATATGCGTGGCAGACACGCAGACTTATAAAGACTTGGCTTCCCGCGACAATGCTAATATCGTGTCTTCTATTTTTTCTATTGTCGTAGATCAAGGTGACGATCCAGTTTCCACCTTGTCGTTCCTTGGTAGAAGGAATGTAAGAAGTTGTCGACAGGTTATTTTTTATCTTTTAATGATCGAGAAAAGTCAGGAGGACAAAAAGAGTGAGGAGGAGAGAGGACAAGACTGGCTAGATTTGAGAATGACTTGACTTGCTCCGACTGCTTTGCGCTTAACTGGGATGGGGTGGGTTCGAGTGACTGGCTGGGAGAACAAGGTGGAAACGTCGAAAAAGTGGGATAAATTAAGTCGGGTGTTAGCAGATTGGGTAGGCTGAGTTGTGGATTTCTGTGGGTGGTGCTGTAGGTGGTGCTTGTGGGTGTGTGCGCCATGGGTAACATGGATTATAAGTGGCCCTTGACGGACATGGACATGCCTGCCCTCTCAATGCATTTTTGGACGGGCGGATAGCCTGCATGCCATTCACCTATCTTATCTGCTTATGTGCTGATGCGGGTTGTTATGAGCAGCTACCATATATGGGCTACCTACCTATCTTTATCTATGGGCCACCATACATCCAGGTACATCGTAGCCCAATACGGCAGCACGGACAAAGGTACGTACCTACCTACCGTGATCCAAATGGGGATAAGGGAGAATTCAATGTTCTGAAAAAGAACTTTCACACATGGGTGGTGGGGGTGCTTTCAAAAAGATCCGACTAAGAAAGCTAGGGCCGACCTAGACTGCCGGGTACTGCTAGAAGACAACCTTAGCGCGTGTCGACCCTGTAAAGCTCAGGCACTTACAGCGCATCCGAAGTCGAGGATAATATACGGATCCGTAATGTCGGTCTTATTGTCACGTCAGGTATATGAAATATCTCCAGATAGCTAGATGAAAACCTAAGATCAAGTTGACAGCTAACTTAAATATTGACTATTAGTATCCGTATAAATTGTAACAATAGGTGTATGGTAGAGAAGGGGGTGGAAAGTGACAAGGTTTGACATGACAAAAGGAGGAGTCTCCAAGTCAGAGAAGAAGAAAAAAAAGTCCGCTACACAACCGAGTACCTTACTTCCTAGTATCGCATATTGCATAACAACCCATTCCAATATTAAAGTGCTTGTACTTAATTCTTGAAGTTTAGTTACCCGTAGTGAAGCACTAGCCCTCCATTCAACACCCTGGAATTAAATATTCTAGAGCTTGTTTTTGGTTCGTTTGCCCCTCCACTTCTGTTTTAGCCCCTCAACCCCGCCATTCTGGTCACATTCCCATCTAATAAGCAAAGATGAAAAAAAATAAAAAATGAATAAAAATTTAAAAAATGGAAAGGAGGCCCCAAAACAATCTAGACAATCGATTCTGCTTTGATCGACTGACGACACATGGAGATCGCATAAATCATTCCGAAAATCACACAATTTGTCGAATAAGATCCACGTACTAGAATAGTGTTATATTTCTAAGTTCGCAAACTTAGTTTTTTATCTCATTTTTATCTGTTTGCTTCTTACTAGCCAATTCTTATTTTTAATCACCCGGTATCTAGAAAAGTGTAACTCCGATAGGTTAAACTTCTTTATTTCGTGGTGGCTTCGTGGAGTACTAGGTACCTAGGCAAGTACATACCTAGGTTAGGTAAGCATATATATAATAGACTCCAACAAGTTGGGCATTGGGCATTAGGTATTTATTAGTTAGGCTCGGAGTAGCTCTAATGCCAGGGCTCCCTGGAACAGTATCCGTTCTATGAAGTACCAATATCCACTATCCACTACCACAATAATTAATCTCTACTATTATCTATGCATGTTTTTATTTTCTCCTTAGGCATTTTAAATCCTCCAGTCGGAGTCAAACATTTAGAAACGAAGCCACATCTCTCCAATACCGGTAGCCGGGGAAGCTTCCTTCAAACTCGGTCCTTTAACCCAAAACGCGACGTCGCAACGAAGACATTTATCGGTGCGCAGTGGTCCATGCCCAGAAAACAGAACCCATAACATTAAAAAAAAAAAACCATAGCTTGGCTAAGATGCCCGAGCTTTAGGAACCTCCCCCCTGCGAGTGCTCCACGGTCGGAGAGATCTTTTTCACATAAACGTCAATATCGTACCTTGCAGCGTGCATGACCACTTACGCACATTACATGTACAATGTAATATGTACATATGCGTCTTGGTGGCGGAAATTACTGATCATTGAGGGTCCGAACCCGTAAGCCGAATGACCTCGATCAAAAATGATTTATTATTCTCCCTTAACAATGGATATACGACGTTAGTCCGCAAATAAGTCCGTAACCTGACTTTTGTAGAAAACAATAGGGCGTTATTTTCGATATTACCAGTTTTCTTCGAGATAGGAGGGATTGCATACCTGCCTCCTAGGTATGTATCATTGATGCTTTTTTTTATGCAACCTAATGGATGTGAGACTTGAAGCAAATGCGACTATAGAATAGGTACCTTAAGTATGCAGGGCGGCCCCCTGAAACAATCACATGAACTTACTATATGCACTTCTTTCACAAACCGCTTCTTCCACTTTTTTATCCGTTTTTTTACTCGTCACCCGTCTACTTCATAGTTCCTGCAGGCACTCTTTTTTTTTTCTTCTCTTTTTTAATTTATAGATTAACTATATTATTGGTCAGCTGAAACCTGTCAACTGTTCGCTAGATCCGACAGTTCGTCTCGATATGTCACACCTACTAGAAGCGGGTAGCATCGTCGATTTAGTAAGAGCCTTGCTTTATTTATCTTCCCGCAAAAGTTTCATGCATAGTAAGGCCGCACCTTAAGACTTGTTCTGGGGGACATCCCAAATAGCAACCTAGAGATAAACACCAACTCAGAATAATTCAATCGTTAAATGACGTACCCATCTAACTGCCCTACGTTTTATTATGCTAATATTCTTGGCTCCCTAGCGTTCTAATTTACAGGTAGTAATGCATGAAAAATAGCCCTTGTCCGGACCAGCTCCGGTCAGCCCGGGACCCCTCCGGAACACTTCCAGAATACCCAAATTTGGTCGACAACTACCTTAGCTAACTAGGTACCTTAGCCAATACATATTAGGAAGGTAATTCATCCTTCTACGTGGTACCCGCATAGCTTAACAACTCTAAGCCCGCATACCCTACGCACACGTGAAAAACAACTTCCCTAGACACGGAAGAGAATAGTTCGGAAACGTGGAGGAACATACATGGTAGATGCCCTAACCCGTAACCTATTCATATTCTTTTTTCATGCGATGCGAGGCGCGGAAGCTCGGATCATCTCGTCCCGACAATGTGTTCCCCGACATGGTGAAACTGGACCGAGCACTGAAACAAAGCGACGGCGCTGAAAGAATAAAGAAGAAAAAAAAAAAAAAAAAAAAAAAAAAAAAAAAAGACGGGCCGTCTTTCGCAAGAGTTGGCGTACTCTGTATTGAGGGATGAATATGCACGTCATCTCATGCCATCCCCTCGATGGTGGCTGTTGCTGCACGTCTGTGCTCGCATGCCAACCAGCCCGCCAGTTAAGCCACCCCTAATCTTTCAAGATCAAGATTTCGAATCTTGGTCGTCTCTCATGTGATGTAGATAATCACGCCACAAGATGGACATCACAGATCTTTTCCTGATCTCTTCCTGGGGAAGCTCATGCTGGTTTATCGAACCGCGGACCAAAGCTGTCTACAACTCGGCAAGACCCCGGATTTCCCCCCCTCACTGCTCAGTGCTCACCTCACGGGCCCAGATTCGATCCTAGTAGGGAGAATATCAAAATTACAAAATTCTTACCCCTCAAACCCATAGGGTCTTGTTCCTGTTGCACACTTAAAAAGCTCGAGTCCTCGACTTAGACCTCAGCTAAGCGGCTGACCAGGCCTCCCGCTCGCACAGACAGGCGGGAAGAAGCACAAGTTCGAAGCTCGAGGGCGCACGAGACATCGTACTCGGGCTAACGGCATCTACGCGGATTTTCGTGTGGCAGGTCGAACCGGAATCAGATCAGATCAGACTTTGACCTCGACAAACGCACATGAACCTTACCTTGCGCACGAGCATCTGTATGTAGGTAGGTAATGCAGATAAATGGGTAGACGCAGACAGATAGATGGACATAGGCAGGCTGGAAGCCGCAAGGCGCGGGTATCCAAATTCCCATCCCCTTCCGCCCCCCCTCGCTTGTGCGGCTTCCCGTCGCGCTTGTGCGGCCGATCCAGATAGATATAGCAGGGTACATACGGGAGTGTCCGCGGGTTCGAACCGCCGCCCATTCGTTGGTCCCCGTATCAGTCCTCTGGCTCAGGCCGTGCGACGTTTCCCTTGCGTTTGCGTTTGCGTGTGTAATGTGCAATGTGATACCTGTCTCCTACCTACCTACTTGTCTTTTCGCCTCATTACTACACTGCATGCCATGGAATACATGTACCAACCAACTTATATACCTGTTACCCACATACACCTACATCTACTCACTTACCTGCCTGCCTGCCTACCTGCCTACCTCCCTCCACCCAGCCGAGAAACCAGCAACTTCGCCGGCAGGCAAACACGCAGGCCCCCTAAACCGCCATCTCGAGTTGCGTGGGATGGGATGGAGTCATACGGCGAATGCATGTCTTAGGTTTGTAAACCTCCCGTCAGCTTTCTCCCTCGGCGAAAAGGGTGCCAGCATTTCAGGAAGAAAGCCTTATCCCGGGGCCGCGGTCGTTGAATATGGAAAGTCGTTGCTGGCAAATGGGCTGATTGGAAGGTGGTGTAAGATTGTGTGGTATGATATGATAGGTAGATATCTACCTACCTAGGTAAGTTATATTTGCTTGATAGCTACCTGAGCCGAGAATAGTGTTCATGTCATTATGTACTAAACCCTTGGAAAATGCACCCGTGAAAGCACCGTGTCCCTTTCTTGCTTTCTTTAATTAGTCCTATTAATTCATATGCTACTGTTCAAAGAGATAATAGTCCGTAAGCCTGGACTTGACGAATCTCATACCTTTCTAAGCTATATCTTTGAGATATTGATGTTTATTGCAAAGGACGGTCAACACCCGAGTCTTACATCGAAATATGCATCCCCCAAGCCGAAGCCATAGCACTCGAGACTAACACAGATAACTCGATAGCGGAGACTAGTATCTCAGCTCAGAGTGGATTATATAAAAATCATGTTTATATTAAGGATAGCAGTAAAAGTGCTTTCCGTAGGCTAACTTTACGGGAGTATTTTATCTATGGCTCAACTGGTTCCCGCCGTCGATCTCTTTTGCTAAAACGTTCCCTGCAACTCTAGCCTTACGAAAGCCGATAAGAAGTAACTAATGCACACGACCAGTCTCTATCGCGTGAGGGTATCGGTAAGGTAACTAGGCCACTCGGTCCAGAAACGCCAAACTCCTTGAATGCTCAGAGCCAGAACCTATATGCCCCTCAACGATGATAACCGGTGTCTATGAAGACCTTGTGCCGTAGGCCACATCTTCACAACCAACGCCAACCGCGAAAAAAAGATGTTAAGCCTCCCTATCAAACGTCCCACCGGACACCTATGCCAAACCAGGCCACAACCGTTTTTACTGTGATTGAAAGTCAATGTAATAGTATCCCGTAGGTGAACGCGTTGCACCACATATAACATCGATCGGACGAGATGCTGGAGAGCCGCGTCTAGCGGATTCATACTCGGGGAAAACCAAGTCCGATATCCAGAGCCGCCTTATCTCGAACAACATATCGCCAAAATCAACGAATGTTCCACGTCGGAGATGTGAAGAGGGATATCTACGAGTGATGTGTAATGATGTGATGCAATAAAACCGGAGATGAACATCGTCGTGTCGGAAGGGGGAAACAAAAGATATAAAGAGAAGATGGCAGACGAATTAAATCTGGCCTTTGAGGTCGACTCTACGGAACGCCTCAGCTCTAGCTGACTCAAATAGCATCCCAGCCTTTCCGGTTAGGAAGGCAATATGGTCTTGCCGTTCTTCAAGTAAACCTTGGCCATTACAGTCTATAATAAACTGTGCAGCTTCAGCATCAGACTCGAAAGCTAGTTCTTCAGTGACGTAACGAAGCTTCAACTCTGGCTTAAATCTGCAAAAAGGTTAGTATTCGAACTCTTCTCAAGGAAAGGAGTAACTACTCACGCCTTGCACATGTTTGCGAGTGCGGCAAGTCGTTCACGTTTGACAAACATATCCATTAGATATGCCCCCATATTAGGTACGTCAAGATATAGCTGGAAAAACTTATGGTAGTTGCCTAAAGCGAGGGCTGAACGTACGTTCAGAGCATGCTTAATCGGTCGTTCTTCTTTCTCTGCTGTGGTTAGATCTGCAATGGCGTCATTCAACGCCGACCGGTTTGCGGTATGGATGAAATACAAAATACGATACGCCTTGAATTCGATAGAATTGCCCTTCAAGCCCGACTTATACAGGGCACGTAGTTGAGTCTGGCACTGATTATACTCACCGAGGTCCCCCTTCTCCAAGGCAATCCGAGCGTGGATTTCATAAACAGAAACAGTAAAGTCATTCCTAATGCGCTGTACTGTCAGATCTTGGCGCAGCGATTTAAATTGGTCACAAATGTAGTTATAGTTGCCATCCTTGCGCCACTTCTTCTTAAGCAAATCCAGTGTCTGGTGCAAAATGTATTCGGGTCGAACGTCGGCCGCCTTCGGTGCAGCAGTCAAGCGTAGATATCTCTTCTCTAAGGACTGGTTGAGTCCAACAATGGGTCCGGTAGGGGGCGGCGGGCTGGGAGATCGATAAGTGGACTGGTATCCACCATCCCCGCGGCGTTGCCGCTTCTCGACATTCTTCTGGAACTTACTTTTGGCCGGTAAGGGACCTTCCATCGACGGCTTGGTAATTCGATCTTCGAGAGAAAGGGCTTTGGTGCTACGCCACGGTACAGAGACGTTGTTGGTCTGTTCGGGTCCGCTGAAATCGGTAGACTTCCTCTTCTTTGGGTTAATAGGGGCGACAGAAGGAGTTGCCTCAGGCACCATGGGTGGTGCCATGGACTGCATCAACGCTTGTTGGCGTTCGTTCTTGATTAATGTCTGCGGCAAGGGCATGTTGTCCCAATCCGTAGTGTACATGGTTCCACAATCCTGGGTATATCTAATAGTATCCTTCAATTTGGCTTCCATCTCGACACGGGTTACACTGGGATCTAAATTGGATGATTGGAAGGACCTTTGTACATAACTGCGGACTGAATCCGGCCAGTCAAACTTCTGCTGCTGAGGCTGCTGATCCGAGGAAGCAGCCATAGTAGTCGTTGATTGAGGATTAGCAGGAGCGGAATAGTTATACTGAGATGGAGCTTGGTACGTATGACCAAAGCCTTGACGAACTGGAACGGCAGTATATGCGGCATCTGTCAAAGTTAGTATTAGCATCGAACTCATCCAACTTATTTGAGGAGTTATCATATTAAGGATAAAATACATACTGAGAGTAGTAGGATAAGCATAAGGCGTCACTTGGACACCAGGCGGAGGAGGTGCTGCCCAAGACATCGTGATCAAGAGGAGCAGTAAGCAAATTACTGAAGATTCGGAACAAAAAAAAAAGAAAGGTTAGTAAATCCCAAGGGGGGAACTCTTTTATAAGAGGTATACGGAAAGGCGAAGATAGTTTTTATTGAGTTACGGACTCGACGATTAGATGAGCAAAGGAGTCCAGTGACGCGAAGATGCGAGCTTTTAATATGTTCGTCGATTGTAACAAAGAGTTAGATGTTCGATAGAAATGTGCGTTGGGAATGTGTGGGAGTGAATAGGGAAGAATTAGGGAACAAGGGCGGGAGCAACGGAGAGTTAATTTCGGCGGTCGGCCACATATGTAGGGACACAGTGGCCCGAGCGCCTTTAGAAAGATACCTATTACTACATAACTACACTGTACATAGTAGGTAAGCTCTGGGCATACTTTTGTTAGCGTCTAGATACATACACTAGGTTCAGTGAGTTGTGTGGTAGTTTGCTGTGCTGGCATGCCTAGCGTGGTTGTTCTACCAAGTAAAGCTAGCCTATCAGCGTTGGGAATAGCCTCGGAGTATCATCGGAATGGATATCCACAAATGGGTCTTTACTATGCACGGACCAGTTTAGTACCTTTTGTATTCCCCATACATACGAGAGTACGTACCTACATAGGTACCTTGCTTTCTTGTTCAGTGATCTCAGCTTGCGTCAGTCAGTCCCTCCAACTCTTTTATTAGACATCTTTCTTGACTAAACTCACAGAAACGTATTTCGACCTGGTTACCCCTCCTAAATTTTAGGCATTCACTTAATCTAACCGATATGACGAATGTTTTTAAAACAAATAGACCTCACTACCGCCCTCAGGCCTTCCTATCTTCCCGACGAAGTGCTTCTCTTTGTCCAAGACAACGTGGGGCTCTATGAGGGGTGAGTTATACTTGTGTGTTGCTCGTGTTGCTCGTGTTTCTCGTGTTTCTCGTGTTGTCTGTGGTTATACGCTATCTATCTTCCAATATCATTCAATATCCAAAATATCCAGATATCCATTATCCCATATCGATTGCAACGTCAAAAGAAAGAAAGAAAAGCCCCTTATCATTCTTCAGTCACTAATCACCAATGCCGTGTTCATATTCATAGGAAATATAAACTACCGAACCAACAGAATGGTCAGGTTTACCTGACTTCGCATCGAATATGCTACGTGGACAAACAGGAACCCAGAAAGTACTCTGTTGCTTTGGATTTGAAAGATGTAGAGAGATATGAATTCTATGTAGGAGTTGGGTCATACCTTCACGAAGGAGTGTCATTCTTGCTAAGACATTTCCTTGTAGGCAGGGTTTCTGAAGTCTTCTCCGAAAGTAACCCTTTTTCCTAAGCCAGCCAAACGAGGTTCCCTCCAATCTAGAGCGGCCGTAGCCAGTTCGACCATTGCCCGTAGTAGTGGCGCATCACCTCTACCAGCATCGGACTCTGCATTTCGGTCTCCTTCTTCTAGTACACCACAGGCTAATCCGGCGACATGGATTTGTACAATATGTACCTTTCCAAATCCGGTCCCGTCCAATTTTGACCCAACAACGGCGAATGCACACACACCGTTACCATCGTGCTTGGCGTGCGGTATCAAACCGGCATTAACACATATGCTTAAAGCCGCCATATCAAGCGTTACCAGTAGGCAAGTCGCCTCTTCAAGCTCTACCCCACAGTCGTCATTTACACTGCCATCTCGACCGCAAAGTTTGAATCTGGCCGACGACCGAGCCCGGGGCCTGGAGGCAGGCCTTTTGTCACGGGATACCGCGGCTAGTTCGACTAACTCGGATGGCTTCCAATGTCCGCGCTGCACCTTTTTGAATCACCCCTCTCTGTTAACCTGTGAGATATGTGGTGCCCCTCTCATTTCCCACGATGTTCCTATGGCAGTAGCACACGATCAACCTAGGACAGATTCGCCGGGACCTACACTTAATTTATCTGGTGCCACAGGCTTGGAGAACCCCGAGAGCGTCAAGTTATCTTTTCGAAATGGAGGAGAAAAGATCTTCTATGAGCGGCTGAAAAGCTCCATGACCCAACGCAAATGGCTCTTGCAAGAAGCACCCCCTATTCCGAACGGAGGTACTGCTGACAACCGTACGGACTCATCGTCAATATCGAGACCCGGTGCTGGCCGGAACAAGACCGCCGGTATCGCTGGGTTAGAGAAGATGGGGCTAGATAGGCGGAAAAACAATGAATTGGTTATTGGAAGTGCCTTTGAGGATCTTGAAGCCTTGATGGCCTCCGCCAAGGAAATTGTAGCGCTTGCGGAGTCATTTGCTCGACAGGTCAACGGTGGCACCGAAAATGCGACGTCCGAAGCAAACGCACTGCTCGCCGAATCGGCTAGCCAGTTGGGGCTCGTGACTACCAAAGACATTGTTGGCGGTGGAAATAGTTCAGGATCCGAGTCGCTTTACTTATCCGAGTTATCTCGAAACCTTGCGGAGTTTTTGGCTGACGACGCTAGGGGAGTACTTAGGAAAGCCGGGGGCATTATTAGTCTGGTTGATTTATGGGCCATGTTCAATCGCGCTCGCGGAGGCGTCGAACTTGTTAGTCCTAATGACTTTGAAAAGGCGGCCCGGTTGTGGGGTAAACTGAGACTACCGGTTCGGCTACGTACGTTCAAGAGTGGTGTCATGGTAGTCCAGAGTCGAGACCGGACGGACGAAACTACCATTAAAGCAATACTAGTATGGCTCAGGGACTTACATGATATACCACCAGATAGAGATGTTCCATGGGATTGGCAAGAGTTTGGCCGTGGCGTTACTGCGCAGGACACTGCTGAGCGATTCGGATGGAGTATCGGTGTCGCCGAGGAGGAACTTGAGATGGCTGAGGAAAGGGGCGTCCTATGTCGGGAGGAAGGTATCGAAGGGCTTAAGTTTTGGGAGAACTACATAGATACGGGAGAATACCGTAACAAGCCGCGTAAGACTCCAGACACAGAAGACAGGATCATGGAGGCCCTAAGTGCGGCTGGTCTTCTATAGAATCTAGTACAGGTGGAATTTACAATAACAGACGTCTTGCGTAGCTCTCTATTATATCCCGCGTGAATTCCGACATTACCATCGTTGGATCCCTCTAATACGTTGAAACAGAGTAACTATTAATAACCGCCAATCCCCTTCCAAAACCCACCTTGACATTTCTCGTCCCAATTCGCCGTCTAGTATACCTCGTGGGGGGTTTTTTTTGGGTTTTTTTTGCTATCACCGTAAAACCTATAATCCGTAACTCCGTGCCACAACACACTTCTCGTAACCGCTAAACAGCAAGCTGCTTTATTTCAAGCGAGCTTCTCCATGAGATTTCTTCGTACCTTTGTATTCACCGTTCCGCCCAGTCCAAACGCAGGGACTATCCTGCATATCCTCGCCACGGCGCTAATCGCCCAGTTCTTCCTGACCTGGACCCAGCGATCGCGTCTCGACACGAGGCCGTTTGCCGCTCCCGGTCGGTTGTACAAGTCGAGACCGAGGAGATGGATAGGCGTCGAGAAGAGCTGAACAGCAGCCGGGGCGGCGAATTGCGCGAGCGTGGTGCCGCTTATTTTCCGCTGGAAGGTGTCGCCCATGCGCTCGTTGAGGATGGGGCCAAGGAGGGGAGGGACGTTGAAGGAGGCGAAGATTGTGAGACAGTCTCGTAGCATGAAGAGCATGTAGCTGGGCATGGGCACCGGACGAGGGGGTCCACCCGGCCCGAACATCTTGACGAAGACTTGGTCCTTGTACACGCACAGCCCGACGTTAGCCACGCTCGAGGCGACGAATTTACCGGTCCCCATGGTTACGTGGACGGCGGGTTTGTTCAGCGCCGTCGAGGTCGCGGTATCTAGGGTGTTGGCGGTTAGGTACGTGCCGCCGTATAGCATGAATATCAACGCGACGGGTTTCGAGAAAAGCATGGTATGTGGGCGGCGGAGCAGCGTGAGGAACGAGGACCGGAGACTGTTGGATAGAGTGTTCCGGCCAGAGGCATTTTCCATTATGGATCTAGAGCGAGGACGTGGTCAGCGCACATGGGGCACGGCGATGGGAAATAGGAACGTTCCTATCAATAATGGATATTAGAGGCGCGACCATGGAGGCGGCGCACGCGGCGCTCGTCAAGTCGGCGCCGAGTCGTAGGCCGAGGTTCTTGGTGTTCCATCGCTTCTGGAGTCCCGATGACGACATTTCCACGGCGTCTTTACTCGGCAGCGGAATTGGCGAGGCCGAATTGACCAGGGGTTTATCGGTGCCGACGTCGTTTTTCATCGCGGCTTTTCTATTCTTTCTTTTTTTTTTACTCTAAGTAGTCTTAACACTCGATATATAGACAGATCGATAGATAAATAGTCTTTGCCAGTTTATTTAATTTATTTGCACGATTTACTCCCCCGCAACTCGAAATCACGAAAGATGGGGGACTCCGGGGGCGAGGGGCAAGGGTGTTTTAGGTGAGATTCAAGTTATTTGGCACATCAGGACGGTATTTAATTAAAAGACGGGAGGAAAAGAAAAAAAAAAAAGAAGAGTCTAGTCAAATAAAAAAAAGATATGAGGGAATTCCGAGTCTTTGCGGGTTACACCGCGTCTGCTCGTGTTTCTTTCTTCCTTTTTTTTCCTTTTTGTTATAATGAAGGTGGTATGTTGAATAAAAAAAAAGGAGAGAAAGTGATAGGTGCCCTCGGTGTAACTACCGAGCTTCAGCTTTCCTTAGTTACGTGCAGGCCAATGTTTCATTCATCCGCCCATTGGGAGTTAGTTATTCTTTCTATAAGCTTGGGACCGAGATCGGAGATCGTTATCCTCGAATTCTGATTGGATTTAAATCTGGTTTAGACTTGCTTTTTTTTTCTGGGGAAATGGGGAAGATCTTGACCACAACGAGAAACATTTTGGTACGTACTGTAAATTGTTTTTATAAGTGAATAAGCCGCGAAATAGGGGTAAACGAGTTGAGATGGCACTCCTATACTTGGTATTCATCGTGTTTCGAGTGAAATTACCTCATACTATATACTAGGTATAACCAGTGAAAGTGGCCTGCAATGTAACAATAAATGCATAGGATATTAAAGACTGATTTGCGTGTGACTGTTATGCGAGACTAGTTACTATTGCATTTTGATGATATTCCCATTGCCTAGGCAGTTTTTGAAGACTGTAAATCGGATGGGCAGTTGGTTCCAAAGATGCGTGACATATGAGGCCAATTTCATCGTGAATAAAATCTGCTAGCTTGGGTTCTATTTTCACCGCCACTGATTTCTTAGTTTTCCAGCTTGCACGATGTAAATGCCAGGTAAAGTCTAGATACATAGGAGGTGGCCAACTTTGGCGGATATTATCCCTATGGTAGGTCACGCCGAGTCGAAAGTCACTATAGGAGCGCATAGCTTTGTTGCTAATGATAAGATAAATGTGAATTATGCGACGGCACGTCTATATTCAATTCACAGCCGTAGGTTGAACCGGGATTCGTCTCGAATAGTATATTATAAAAGCAAGTTCAGATTCCTGGTCTTCCTCCTTCTTTCTCCTCTCTAGACATCTTCTTCTCAACCAAACCACCAAAACAACCACTTGACACTTCTTAACAACACACAAGATGGATTCCGATCCTTCCAAACCGCTCTTTACGCCCGAAGATATGGCCAGGTTGCCCCGTCGGATGTTTGCCGTGCCCAACCACGATGGTACGCGGGTTCTCTATCTCGAGAAGGGAGGCATAGGTAAACAAGACGTCACATACAAAAAATGGAAGGCCATGGACGTCGCGACTGGAAAATCGCGCGACATTGGCGTAAGATACACTGTTTACGAGGCAACCTGGCTAGCAGACGACCCTAATACACTTATAGCCCTCCGTCGATCCAAGGTTCCTCATCTTGGGACCGAGGTCCTAATATATGATGTCAACGACCTGGATCTTCCGAGAAGGGTTATCGAAATAAAGACGAAGGTATACGACCTAAAAGTGAAGCGTCTCAAAGACGGCAATATTGCATTCGCAGTATCTGGCCCCGCAGGCGTAAACAACGAGCTACACGTGAAGGATTTCTCAGGACATTCCGGCCGAGTCTATGATACTGATGAAGTGCGATGGGTATGAGGCTCTCTATTATGATTATGTTAACAGAAACTAACGCGGCGCTATTATTAGGAGAGCAAATACATTGACCCCGAGAAGAATGCAATCTTTTACTCTCTTCTATCGGATAGTGGTTTTATATACCGCTCCGATCTTCTACATAATGCCCTCGCTGGTACAGGCCTGGAACTAAAGGAATACGATATATCCGAGGAAGGATTCGTATTCACAGCCAGAGACCTCAGCGTCCAACCTCTAGCATCGCGCGTCAGACACGCTTACTACCTTCGACTGGACTCTTTTCAACACGACAGTGTTCACGTGCCTAGGAGAATAGAAATACCGGATGAGAGTCCGGAAGATGCCCTAGAGGATAGTTTATGCCCCTGTTTCAACTTTGATGGCTCTCAGGTCGCGTTCTTACGGGCGAATCGCATCCATACCTTCAAGATAGGGGCGCATGGTACCTCTAAGGTGCTGGAATTCTCAAAGGATGGGGATTTACCATTACTTCCACAAGATATTCGCTTCTCTCCTGATGGCAAAGCCATATATTTTACTGGCGAAAGCCGCGGAAGAGTGAATCTATATCAGATCGACTTACAGTCTAGCTCAGGCCCTAAGTTGCTCTTCCAGGGCGGCTATGTGAAGGACTTCTACCCTCTCAACAGAAACGACGGGAAGATTTTTGTGGGTAGCTCGAGCCTAACAGATGGATCTCTATTTAGTATCGTTGATACTAACGGGAACCATGAGCCCCGAGTGCTTTCATCGTTGACGAACCACGGCGCTACACTCGGAATTTCCTCAAGCCAAGTCTCAGAGATATATTTCAAGGGGGCTGGCAATCACGAGATCCACGCATGGATGGTGAAGCCTAGTCACTTTGACGAAAACCGGAAATATCCTTTGGTTCTCTGTGTACATGGAGGCCCTAATTCTGCCTGGATTGATCGATGGCGTCGTACAGTATATCTCCTTATCTCCCTAGCGATATCGTACCTAGGTCATGGCATTGACAATTGTTTATAGGATAATTTTGCGCTTTTTGCTGAACAGGGCTACATCGTTATAGCCCCAAATATCTCCGGTAGCACGGGCTTCGGTCCGAACCACGAAAAGGGTATGTGGTAACGTATCTATTTCGCGATATTAAAAGCTGACGTTGGTAGCATCGCGATATGACTGGGGTGGTCGTCCATACGAAGATCTTGTTAAATGCATGGACTACCTCGAAGGTAACCCCAATATCGACGTCGACAACGCTGTCATGCTAGGCGCAAGCTATGGGGGATATATGGTGAACTGGGCGCAGGGGCATCCGCTTGGTCGACGCGTGAGTATTTTCCCGAAATCAGAATAATGTCTAGCGGATCATTTACTAAGTCTTCTTTTCGTATTAGTTCAAGGCCATGGTGTCTTCTTACGGTGTCTTTCATCTGCCAACCTTTTTCATGGAGACTGACGCGGCATCCGTGAATGATAATTTCGGCGGTGCGAAGGCGCGACTTGAGAACCGCGAAGCCTTGGAGCGGTTTAATCCAGCACGCGCAGACCTTCTCCCCAACTGGAAGACCCCTATGCTTATAGTTCACGGCGATATAGATTACCGGTGTCCAGTTACCGGGGCCCTAGCCGCATTCCACACACTACAGGTACTCGGAACACCTTCCAGATTGCTTATATTTACTGACGAAGGCCACGGTGTCATAAGGGCCATCAATATCCTTAAATTGCTTGAGGAGACCTTTGCCTGGATCAACAAGTATACCGGTATTGCAAAATGAGGATGGCCATAATGCCGTGGTAGCTCTGGTGAATACGTTGGGCCATACCGGGGATGGTACCCAAGTTCGTTCCGTGATCAGCCCTAGGTTAGATAGCTCCTGATTTTGCCACCACTTCATGGTCGGCCCTAGGAAAAATCTACATATACGAGGTATTATCAGAAATAAAAGCTCCGCAACGAACGTCCACCATGCGTACAGTGAATATTAACCTAGGGTAATACGTAGTATTAAGTGTCTTCCCAACTTGACTGGTTTAGGAAGAGAGATGGTCCTAGCATAGCCGTAGGCCTTATTTACGGACCGTACCTAGTAATAATTAGAATGATGTCGATTATACTACCTTAAGCCTTAAGGGACCTGGTAGTAGTTAGTACTAAGTAGCCAACTGAATGTTAGCTTAAGATAAAGAAACTTCTTTGATACCTGGGTACCCGGTAACTTACCTTGTTATAAAGTGGATGCAGATAGTTAAAGACGCTGAAACGTCAAAGAGGGAAACAACGCCAAGGGGCTAGACAAAGAGGGTATCCCAAAATTGGCAAATCAGCATTCTAGAAGCTTTGGAAGCCCCGCACCAGACAGATCTATGTATGTAGATCTCTATGGACCCCTGTATTATTACCGAAACCCGGGTCGGGATAGCAGGGGATACGTATGTATGTAGTTACTTAAAATGCACCTTTCTAAGATAGAAGAACCTAACGAATTAGTGCATCTGCATGTGATGGACAAATATACTTACTAGATTATACTCGAAATACGAACCGGTACTGTATTGCGCATATACATTATGTATTATGCATTATTTAATTGGTAATTAATGGATATTTTGTTGTATGTAGGTACCTATTCTTATCGTGAAATTACACTATATTACATAGTGCCAAGGCCCGTGAGACAAACCAGGCATAAAACCCCACTGTACAATACTATGTTATGTACCTGCATTCAATAGGTTACAATACATACAGAGCCAGCAATAGAGGGACTAACATCACAATTACTGTGCAAAATCATCAAGCACTCCAGTTCGAAAACATATATAAATCTTGTTCCTTATCCCAGGTTTCCCAAATAAATTTCTCCCACTTCGTCATCTTTTCATCCGGACCAACCATCCAACGTATACCCATAATTTCAGCCATCTACTATCAGCATATACCACGCGCCGCACAACACAATCAACCCCGCCGTGCCACTGTTGACGACAACCGACCACCATGTTCTTCAAAAACCTTCCTTCCTTTGATCCCACTCGCCCCACCGGCATCGGATCGGTTCCCTAGGATAGAACCGAACTGATTACTCCCTGGCAGGCATTTCGCGAACGTGTGAAGTGGTGGTTTCGCATGCTGTTCTCACGATCACGATCAAATTCTTCATCAGGAGCATGTGGGTTTGTCTAAGAGCACAGCACGATGATTCATTACTGACTAGGATTATATAGCAACGACCAACCCGGCCCTCGAGTTGGAGCCTAGCCAACCCAAAGACCCCAAAGCGGCAGCAACAGATCTGCAACTTCTCGTCTTGCCAAGAGGCCCTGGCCTTAGCGACGTTCTCTTGGATACCGGCTTCATCCTGCCGAGCGAAGTATCCAAGAAGAAGATGCAACCTGTTGCCGATATATTCCGCCTATCAATGAAGGGAGAAAGTAGCCGTCCTGTGTCCACGAATATAGAGGAGGGATCCAGATAACGATTTACCACACCACCCGTAACTTGTCATCTTCAAGGAACCATAAATGCCCGACCATGTTGCCGGACGTCAGTTGGCGTTCTTTCGTTGAGTAGTTAGAAAATGCTGCGTTAAACCTCTCAGCCTCCTTTAGACTTTCTCTCGCTATTATTTCTAGGTATGCTGTATGGGCTACTTTTCGGGAAGGTTTCCAAGGAGATTGCATCCTTTATGTGCCCACTCGTAAACGTATCCCGAGTTCCCAGAGGGACCGCCAGGTTCCTGAGTATAGGAGAGCAGCTCTGTCTTGCCGCGCAGGTATAGTATTTGTTAGACCTATCTTCTGCCCTTAGAACCACACCATCTAGTTGCTGTTTTTTTTTTTTTTTTTTTTTTTTTTTTTGGTGTGTGACACATACAAAGTGCTTTTAGGTAGGTATAACTAATGGAAACGAGGAACACCCAAAGTCGATGGTCTCTTTATTTCCGGGTAGGCACCTAATTTAACTAGCATCCTCCAGTTGCTCTTAAATTATTTCGTTAAGACGGGATATATGGGGGTTGTCAGGATTTCGGGGGTTGAAATGTCTTATGGGAACTACTTCTTATAATTAATTGTGAGAGCATCGGCGCCGGATTGTCGTTCCTAAGTCTTTGGTGACGAGCGATTACCTTTATCGGCAGACCTGAAGCTAGCATATATTTTTTGAATGCTTCATCCGTGGCCGCCCGTGGGCCGTTAACGACCTCTCTGCTAGGTCTTAGATGCTGAGGAAATATTCCATATCCGGCCAGACAGGGTTTTCGGGTATAGAGAACATGCGGCAATATACAGATGCATCATTGTTGAAATGCCGCCCCATGAGCCTCCCTGCTTATAAATGCGTTCGTATCAACAAATTCATCTTCGTCGTTTTCGTAGTCTTAGGATGCGCATTATCCTGCGTAGGTAATTATATTCCCCGACGTTTGTCTGTAAATGAATCGCTTCAAAATCGTATCTGGCTCGGATACTCTCCAACAGGGAGGCGAAGACAGGAATATCACCTTCTTGCCATAAATTTATGCCAATGTCAGTGTTGGATGGACAAGGTATCATTGCATACAACGATAAAGTGAGGGTATTCAGATTGTATTCAGTCAAAAGGTGTTTTCATCATAGCCTAGCATATTTTCGGCTATATACATATCGACTCGAACTGCTGAAGCAATCGTCACATCACCTACAACGAGGTCGATGCCCGATTCGTCGTCGTCAATATACTTCTGCCAAAACTCTTCCGTTGTTTTGGCTATGTTTGATGTTGGTTGATATAACGTAATAAGAAAGAGTAGGTGAGGTGAGGGTGTAGTATTGCAATCAGATTGATAAAATACTGATTGTCTTGATAAAAAAAGGTGGTGAAGGAAATTATTGCTGGGGTGTGTGTTGTAAACACAAGCGTGTGTTGTAGTAAACACAAATACGTAATAGACGCATAAGTTAATTAGCATAGATTCCCCTGAGACCATTTCACTCATGAAGGAAGCCTTAATATTACTTGTTTGTACGTGACAGACGTGATAGACGTAAACCTCGGATTGCAAATTTAGCGCTGAAGCTGTTTCTGCTATCCAGAGATCCTAAGTTAGCACGAGGTGCCCCAGAACCATGTACGAGAGCATGAAATCTTGAGGTCCCTCGCCTCTTCTCGTCGGGATTCAGCGCTGAAGCTGTCTCCTCCCTTTCGGGTACCTAGCTGGTCTGTGATCGACTTGTCGTCAATCACTGATCAGTGTTGGTTGGACAAGGTATCTCAGTGGCCTCAGCATTATTTTGCCGCCCATGCATCCTAATCGTTATTAGCGATTGTCATAACTAGGTAGCCATATAAATTTCCATACTCTTACCTTGTTATAATATAAGTAGGTTACACATCAGCCGGATTTATTGCTTTCGCCAAGTATCGCTTCGTGCTTGATACAGGACGAAAACAAATATGGTCCAGTGACTTGTGATTTGTAGTCATCTGATCTGAACAAACCAAGGCCATTAGGCCTTCAAATGCTAGGCGATACTACCAATAAGGCAGCAGAAGCGTACCAGGTGTAAGTGAAAGTAGCCATGCTAACGTTGTAGCAAGGCCGGAAACCCGAGTTGGCTTTAGCAGAAGGTATCAATGTTGAGTTCTTTAGGTATGGTTCGGACGGCATATTTTGCTTATGCTTCTTTGTCTTTTTATTGTGGCCGCCGGCCGTATGGTGAAGATATCGCTTGGCGCAGGGTTAACAGGGCTGATTTATGTTGTGTGTATACCTAATAGCCGACATAGAATAAACGTGGAGATTCATATTGTACTATGAGATCTACCGGTTAATTATATGTGGAACCACGCAGAAAAGAGAGACTGTTGGCGTTAGTAAATAGAAGCTAACAAGGAGAGAAGTCGATTGATTAGTGATGAAGTGAATAATGCTGATATCTCTCTTTATGTTTTAGTATAATGTAGGATTATTATGAGGTGTTTTCGACGTTTAAACGAAGCTGCGGAAGGGGTAATAGATAATAGGACAAATATTGGGTGTTAATGATGATGTTGTTGATGTAGTAGGTAAGAGAGGAAGAAGTCATGGCCAGATTTCAGGGCAGAGTGCTAGATTTAAATACTCTAAAATAAACGGGTCTCAAGTAGTATGACTCTTAGATGTAACTCAGGCTATCAAGGTTTCTTGCTTGCCTTTGCATAATTTGCTCAGTGCCTTCCTTCTTTTTTGCTCCCAGGTGATGTAAATGGGGAGTGACAGTGGCCATAGGGGTAGGCATGAAACGAAAGAAAGAGTCACGTGGGGCTAATATAGGGGACTTTCTGTAGAATTCTGTGGTTATGATGGAAATAAACAGAAGCTACCTACCTATGCTTGCGTACAAAATAGATGAGTAACGCGCATATGACCCGCATATAGTACACAAACGTACGTGACCGTGAAAGATAAAAGAGGTAGTTGGCATGACGATGTGTACCTACTGATTCAGATGTACGTGCTTGTACCTTTCGGGGTGGCACTGGCAGAATGAACCATGATGTCGCTGTATTGCCTGAATAGAAGAAGCCCTTTCGTATCTAACCTGATATCTTATCTTAGGAGGTACACTTGAAACCTGTCTTCCTAAGGCCTGTAGCCTATAAGTCGATACGAGTCTATATTAGTAGGCTATGAGATGATACAAGACTGAATAGAGAACACTGGAACCTAAGGGTGCGTAAATTGGGAATTTGCTTAACTATATGTGTACTTTGGTAGTTATTGAGTTATGAATTGGGTTGTTTTTTTGAGTTGAGTAGGATAATCTAATAAGAGAACATTTCGAATAGTCTAAGTACTACTTTCAGCTTTTAATTAAGGATCAATACCTAATTCGCGAAAGCTTTAGGGATTTCATATTATGTCGGGGTAGTATAAAACATCACTGTAGTATCCATGTATTAACCGGTTAGTGTTTTGTGTAGTCTTTGTAGTGAACTCTTATGTCTAGCCCGGCGTGTTACCTATCTTGGGCACTGAAAGGGCCTTTTACTTGCCTTTAAGAGCTTGATTAATAACCTATTATGCTCTTGATATTATCATGATATCACAAAATGGTTTTCAATATTATAATTAATATGGTTTCTTATATTACCTAACATTACGCATAGTGATTGTGTCCCGCATTGACATGGGGAAGAAGAACAAGCTAGCCTACCCCATATGAAATTCACCAACCCTGCCATTTTCAAATCCTCTATCGCCATATCCAACGCCCCATTTTACTCCCCCATTTTACTCTCATGTCAAGACAACCCTCTAAAACCCTCCGGTTCCCTGTACCCTTTTAACCGCACCCACTACACCCTTTGCCCAAGCTAGCCTACCCGCATCTACACCAGTCGCTCCATCCGCTTCCCTGCCCTCTCCATCCCTCCAAACCCCATCCTCAGTACTGACCCGTCCATACAAATGGGTGTTCTGATTCCTCTTCAATCCCGCGATCCAAGCCCGACATATAGGCCCGCTA
Organism: Daldinia sp. FL1419; assembly: GCA_025201765.1. Classification (NCBI taxonomy): domain Eukaryota; kingdom Fungi; phylum Ascomycota; class Sordariomycetes; order Xylariales; family Hypoxylaceae; genus Daldinia; species Daldinia sp. FL1419. The sequence goes on from MU623381.1 coordinate 170,238, forward strand.
TCAATCAACAAGTTGACCTCCTGACTGTGGAACCAACTTTGTGTGTCCTGATTGCCGCTCCCTACGACGCCGATGTGCTCATCTGCGATGAGGAGTTTGATGTGACAGGACCGCCGTTTCTTACTTGCTACGATGGGGGAAACTTGGTCCTTGGCGATGTACCAGTACCAGTGCAGACGCTGCTTGGCTAACGGAGAGAGGAGAGTGGTGTACAGGCGGTGGGCTATTGCTTCGTTGTGGCCACCTTGCATGGGGAGCATTTCACCCTGGCGGGTAGGGGTTAGTTTGGACACGGTAAAATGCAAGCAAGAATGACAGTCGAATAGTATGAGTTTGTTAATAGCATAGTAGGATCCTAGGGAAATAGGTTTAGGGACTGGCCATGGGAAAGTGATCACTTACCGAATCATTATACCCGAGACAAATATAGCAATACACATCTACGCCGCGCTCGCAAGCCTCCACAATAGCTGGGATAAGAGGCTCGGCATTCAGTGTCGGCGACTGAATAAACACATTCTTCCGCGCGTTCCGAAGAGCCGACAACCAAGCCGCGTTTTGCGGGTTAGATACGGAAGAGTGATTCGGTTGGCCATAAGGATGGCGGCAGACAAGAGCCATCGGAAAGACTCCGTGTGTCGGATGGGGTATATACGGCGTCATCTCGTCCTGCGGATCACACTCAGGAGCAGCTCCCTCAAATCCTTCGTTGACCGTATGGTTGAGATGGCGCGATACGGCCTGCATCCGGGTTTCGCTAGGCTTTTCTCCCACGGAAGCTTGTATGCGGCGGACTTCCCCTGCCAGGTCCTTGTCGTAGTGAGGGGAATCTGCGGTATGCTCTGGAAATAGACCTTGAGGTATAAGGGGGTTTCCTAAGCTTAGATACTGAGACGTGAGGCTATTTCGGCTTTGATGGCCACTGGACCTGTCGCCATTACCATTAAGGGTACATGAGGTGTCTGAAACTTCCGTACTTGTGTTTGATCTAACCGATCCATTGACCTGACCTGCCTGTCCTCCTATTTCCGTAGGGTCAAGAGCGCTTAGGCCGTAAGTGCTCCCCCCTGGGAGTTTATCCGCATCAACAACCGCAGAGTGTTCTTTGATAGCTCCATAAGAACTGAATAGGTCAGCGTAAGTAGAAGTGAAACTAGGACTTCCTCTCTGGGCCGCAGGAGTGTTAATATACGGCAACTGAGGCTCTAATTTCTTATGCCAACTCAGGAGCGCCATATCGTATAGTGAATCAACGATAGGGCCTTCCACCTGCACCATCATCTCTACATTATCATTATCCTGGATATTGTTGCTCTGCACGACGGCAATTTCGCGATCCACGATCATGTATTTAGCGTGAAACGTGCCTAGCAAAGGACGATGATAGTTAATAACTTGAAGATCGATGTTAGGAATTTCGTGTGAAGCTGGTAGGCCGACGGCGCTGCCGGTATATTCGCTTTCAGGGACCATATAATGTGGCTCGAGGAGCTGTTTAGGACTCCCGCGATCATAGATGATCTTCATCACGATTCTAGTCCCTCGTTTCCCCGCGCGGTGCGAGAGCTCCTTTATCGCATTCGTGATGTACTTGGAGGCCACTCCGTTTTGCCAAAAGTTGGTGGCGAGGTAAACCTCTTTTTTAGCGCGGACGATGAGGTTGGACATGTGTCTCATAATATCGGGGATACTTTAAAGGATGTTAGGATGGGCCTCTGTGAGTATATCTCATAATCACTTACACAGATATGATCGTCAGCGGCATAGTCCCACAACTGCCCATTAGAGAAGGGCTCACCATGCCACTCTCTAGATTATCATCCAGTGTCGACAGCGCATCGTGATAAATCTACCTGTATTAGTCTTATACTTGTCATACCAAAGTAATTGGCGACTAACTCTGAGGAATAAGTCGGCGGGCTTTTGCGCACCCCATCTCCCGCAGGCCCGGGCCCTCTCTAGCTCTCTGGGGCTAAGACTGCCTTTTCCAATGTCACGCACGTCTCCCTTGGAGCCATGGCTATGGTCGTGGCCACTAAACAGCTTCTTCCATGCCTCCTCGGGAGTTGATGTCGGATCCTGGGCGAGAGCCGACGAGACGCTCCCAGAGGATAAGCATAACTCATATAATTGCCCACTAATTCTAAAGGGCGACTCGACTGGCACATTCGTTTCTTGAGTCGCTGGCATTGTAAATCTGCTGGTCTGCTACCCAAGATGTATACAAAGGAACGTGGAGATGACGCAAGAATATTGAATATTATAAGTACGACGAGATCATCCAACTTCAAAGTATTCTGATTCAAGGCCATAGCAGTATTTCAATAAAAATGGCATCCTGAATGGAATTGCGGCTTCTGTCCGCCGGACATAGCTAATAAGTTACATGTATAGGTACGTTTAACCTTGGAAAAGAAAATGTACGACATGTATTAGATCTTATTAGTCTCGGAGGTTAAAACCAGGCCATACGAGCTATGATGCCAAGACTTGAGGACAAGTGAGATTTAGGGTGGTGTGGCTGTCGAGAGCTGCAGGCAATAACGGAACGTGAGTGGATAGTTCACCGATAAGAATGACGCAAGCACCGTACAACCTGCCGGCTCCGAACCATCCAGCTCGGATAATCGGCTCTGCATAGAGGTACAAACATTCAAGGCATGGAAGGCATGGAAGGCAAGGAAGGCAACCGCATTTGCTCTGGTGCTTACCTAAGGCTAGGTGTCTTGGAGGTCGGATAGCGCGAGAACAAGCGTGGAAATTAAAACTCAACATTTCTACTCATTCTACTGTAGCAAATCGCATGTGTCAATCCAATACCCAATACCCAATACCCAATACCCAATACCGTCTCGTACAGCAAATAAAATGCTCGCAATAGTTCTACCAAAGTGTTTGCTATGTCATATGTTCAAACGCCGTCAATCCCAACGTATGCATTTGATGCTGATTCCCACTTGTTCGTACGAGCGTAATCGAGTGTCTCTTACAACTCCCCCACCTCGGTCTCCGACTTCAACTTCTCAAAGTCGGTGAAACCCAACTCGTAGACAAGCGCAAGTGTCATTCTCGCGTGCTGGAGCATGTGGTCGAACGAGAGATACTTAATCACGTCATCGGTGTTGTGAATGTGCTGGTTGGACTCGGGGAAGGTCGACTCGATAACAAAAGCAGAAGGGTAACCGGCCTTGGAAGCAGATGCGTGGTCCGAGCAAGCATATCCACACTTGGTTTCAACCCAGGGGACCTCGCAGTACTCCTCGATAACCTTCTTGATGAAAGCCGTCAAGCCGGGGTCGACGAAGTCGGTGATAACACCCACGCTCTCGGGCTTTCCGGCGTCGAGAGTTCCCTGGACGTAGCCGGTCATATCTTGTTGCAGCATAGCCTTGACGTCGCGATCCTTCTTAGCATAGTCGGAGAACACGGCCTGGCTACCAAGGAGACCACCCTCCTCGGCGCTATACCAGTGGAACTCGATCGTGTTCGGGGCCTTGCCCCCAATCACGTCTTTTGAAGATAGAAGAACACGGAAGGCCTCAAGAATGGTAACGGTACCACTCCCATCATCATCGGCACCGGGGGCGGGGAGCATGGAAGGGAACCACAGGTTGATCGAGTCCTGATGAGCGCCGATAACAATAGTCGAGTTAGACTGACCAGGAATCGTCGCGATGACCGAGTTCTGGCCCCACGAGTGCTCAAAGTGCTTGGCGTTTACCCCGTATTTATCAGCACCAGCCTCCTTAATTGTATCTTGCACGGTCTTTAGTAGCCACTCGGAAGACTGGCGACCATAGTCCGACTTGTAATATCGTGTGTGGAAGCTCGAGAACTTCTCTAGGTGCTCTTGGAGCAGGTCCTTCGATAGGTCCTGTAGGAGTGGATGGATCTCGGATTGGAGCTGGACTTTCTCGGGAAATAGAGGCGCTTCTTGTGGTTTAACGCGTAATTCGGCGAGATCGAGGTTGTCTGTGATGTCCATGAACTGTAATCCTTCCTGTAGTAGATCCGTCAGTAGTTGCGATTACACAAGAGCGTATAAGTCAGGAGAGGTAGACATACACGACGAAGCTTCCATTTCTCGTCCTCGGTTACCCACACTGTCTTTCCGGGGGATAACTCGATGAGGAATCGTTCCGAAGATATCGCTTCCTCTAGAAGCGCATCTACGGTAGGGAGGACGCGATTGGCCTCATTCGCTTCGATGAAACGAGCGCTCGCTGCTGCAGGCAGGAGAAGTCCGATAAGAGACGCCTTCATGATTGCAGATTCGTTATTACCGGCAGACCTGCTATATTGATGATAGATGATTGGGGTTGATGAACAGTGATGATGATATGAAGATGAAGGAGATTAGAACCCTTCAACTTTAAGGAATGTAGCTTGAAGGTTGACTGGTTACATAGTACCTCGAGCTGGCACAGCAACAGCTGACTGATGACCAATCTGGAAGCTGACGCAGTTAGGGTAGCATCCCCTTGTCCCTGAGGCACGGACCATATCCCTTATCAATACCCTACTAAACCTACTAAAAATGACGTAGTCCCGTCTTCAAATATTGGCACGCGCCCAAAAAACTTATGTACGTACACTATATGCACGTACTATGCTATGCAAGGGGTGCGTGTGATCGTGAACTGGGTTACATAATCCTACGCAAGTACTAAAGACCAATTAAGAGTAAGGTTAGAAGTTTATCATAATTCAATAAGCAGGAGCATAATTGCACACGGGTTTATTTCGAATGGATAATACAGGTATGACTCTAATTGAACAAAACAACATCATTATAACAGGTTCGTTGGAATTCTGACACATTGCAGCATTGCAGTATCATTGTCTTGGGTATTAAACATTGCTCACCAGGTCTACTACTATACAATTAGGAGTGGGCAACTCTTCAATGGCTTGTTGACCTGCTATATTGTACAAGCCTCGTAAATGCTCCTCATCTGCACTGCATTGTTTGACATCTAAATCTCAGCCATCCTGGTGCCTGCTTATGCATATCTATTCTCGTGAACAAGGTGGTTGGGTAGATAGAAAAGGGGGATCGTCCACAAATCAACGCGTATCAGGACCCCATAAACCGTTTGCGGAGGGGGACCGAAGTCTCGAATGCTGTATGATGCCATGGATGAAAAAACACACCGCCCCGTGAAAATGCCTCAATGCTCTCGTGCGAAATCAAGCCCCATTCTTGGCTTTTCCTAAACTCCCATACGCCAAAAATAAGAATACCACAACTGTGAGCGCCCTTATTCGATGCTCTCAGATTTTATCGGATGGTAGAGCGTTCCTCTTAGGCACATACGGTCCGAACGGGATTCTTCCATCTTCCTCCCTCCTTCACCATTTTCCTTCGCTCCTAACCATCGTCGCCATAGTGCACCACTAAAACCCGCGTTGTAGTAGAAACTACCACCTTGCATATTGTGTTCACCCCAACCGAATGGGCTCTCATGTGGCGCAGACGGATAATTGAAAATCTTATCCATCACGTCTAGCGGCCATTGTCGGTCAAAGTAAACTGGGTGTGGTGCGTAAACAGCCTTGTATCCGTGGTGAAGAGCAACTGACGGCGGCCACATCTCCGGGAACATAGAGCGGTGCATACGGAAAGTTTCCTCGTGCATCGTATTCAATAAACTTCTGGAAAGTCGCGCAACTGTAATAATCGCTACTCGGCGAGGCGGAGTCTCAAGAGATGTGTTATATCCCGATACGTCGTTGCGGAAGACCCAGTTGGTCTTTGCCGGGTCAAATAATGGGTCAAAGACGATAAGATCTGCATCTTCGCCCACACCCCATTGATAATTGTCGTCCTCAAACTTCGTCGGCGGCGTGTTCTCCTCAGGGGACGGAAGCATGCCAGGGCTAGAAACAGGAAATTTCACAGGTCCCCAAACTGGTTTTTCATTTCCTTCTTTTGTCTCTCGTTCCACAAGTTGGGAAAATTTGGACCACGAGCCGTGAATGCCGGGTATCCAGAAGCGAGAGCTTCTTTCCCATAGTAACTTTCGAGGTTGCTCAGCCGCCCACTTCGAAATACCATTATGGAACTCGTAGTAATGACCAGTATATCTCAAATCCATTTCCCAGTTCCAAAAGAAATCGTACTCCTGGTGCTGTTGCGCAAACCACTGCAAGGCAAAGTGAGCGCTTCGGTAAACCCCGTGAATGTCTGATTTGGAATGATTTTCCAAATTATCTTCCTCGGGGAATGGTCCGGGATAATAAAGTCGCATCTGTTGCTCTGACCATAACGTCGTGATACCCCAAAACTCTTCGGGCACATTATCCCTTATTGTCTTGTTGTAAATCTCATCAGAAGCCCAGATGGGTATTGAGTTATCTTTGACATGAACAAGGAGATGTACGTCGTATTCACCGCCAGACTTCAGAGACAACTCGTTAATCATAGCTCGCAAAGATAAGAGTTGGATATCAGTATACTGGTAGCCGGTCCAGGTCCGAAGTACATAGGCAGAGCGTTTGACTACTTTCTTGTCTCCAGCGGGGCTACCATCCTGCGCCGCTTCGTGCTCAAATCGCTTTTTATTTTTCTCAAAACACTTTTTCTGTGCTTCGCCCCAATTCACGTTGCGATAATCTACCTTTGTGAACATATCTTGGACTTTTTCAGCACCTGCATGTGCCGAGTTCTTTGAGAGTCCTAAACCCCCTTCAGCTTGGCCATAGCTGTAACCGTATGGGCCAAATCGGCCGAAACGTTCCCAGCACCTGTCTGGCGCAACCCCAATACTCTCGTACGATCCCCAGAACGGGGCGGGCATGCCAGCAGGGATACCAGGGTATGCGAAGATTTCGGGTGCTGGAAATTTCTCGTTTTCATCAACATAGCATCGTTGCACAGGTTGGTGATCCTTGAGATACTCGCTGGAGCTGAAATCGGGGTACGGGTTAACAACAACCGGGTCCATAGGAGGGACTTTGTGGATTAGAGGCTTGGTTTTCTCAGTGACTTGCTGTTCCGGAATCCAGTCCGTGTAGTTCACAAGTGTGCGAACGCCATTGTAGAATCCATTTAACCTGGAAAGTACGCATTAGAATTATTATTACCCCCCTTTGAGATATTTTGGGGTCATTCGTTTCTTACCTAGGGTATTTTTCCCAAGGATAAGGAATTCTGTCTTCTCCCTTGGTTTTTTCGACGTAATAGCGTCTGGCTCGAAAGCTTCCTCCGGCGAGCAGAATGAGTGTAAAGAAAATAGCGATTGTAAGAATGAACAACTTCTTAGGCGAGGTGCGAAGTAAACTTCCTAATCGGCGACGGGGTGCTGATAACCCTTTGCGCCAAGTATCCGACATAATGGGTGAACCATCTAACGGTGAACTAGCATGACTCGAATCGTGCGAAGGTAAGACCTCGTAGACTATTTTGGATCCCGAGGACCGAAGAGAAGGAATTAAGGAAAGGGTACTTTTTATCGCGCCCATCCTAATTATGGGAAAATGGACCAAAGAATGGACCAGAAAACGATCGTGTCGCGCACACGTTAACCTTCATTAACCTTCACGTTGAGGTCCACAAGTTAGTTGCACGCCGTGTTGTTCTTTTAGCATTACGTATATTCCCACGATAAAACAGAAAAAGAAAAAAAAAGGCAATAAGGATTATGTATCGTAGGAAACGAAACGTAGGAAATGACGAAAGAAAGAAAAGGAGAGGGAAAAAAAGGAACGCAGCCCTGGAAGGCCAAGCTAAACTTGAATGAGTGGAGGTGATATGAAATGCCAGGGCATTCGAGCTGGATTAAACTGGAACTCCACTAAGAAGAATGACGGAATTTCTCCCCTTTTGGTGCGGTTCTAGTGAGTGGTTCTAATGTGGCAGCTTGTGTATGAGTAAGGTGGGTAAGAAACCTGGCAATCTAGCACATAGTAGATATGACAGGATGACAGGTCTAACGGCGGTAGCAACCACCTTCATTGCATGTCTGCAAGCGTGCTTTTGTTAGGTACTGTACTGTACTGTGGTGGGGAAGGAGCGAACCCATCTTTGCTAGTAATGATCTTCGCAAATGATTGCACCCCACTAACACCGACATGGGAAAGTCCATTTTAGGCAACTAGATTAACTCATCCGTCTTCTAATGTCCTCCTGATGCCCTGATGCCCTGATGCTCCCTTCCCGGCGGGTACTCTGTAGTTGGGGTGTCTACTATGGAGGTAGTGTACATAGATTTCCCTATAATATGGAGTGGTGTATATTCTAATTCTTGATAGGTTCAAATAGACTCACAGTTACTCAGTAAGTTAGGTACCTATCTGCGAAGTTGCACATGATCTGTTTGATTCATTTCGTCTCTTCGACACAGTTGCCACCTATCCCCAACCTACCCTCTATTATTAATTTGTTTGATAGGCTATCCAAGATTATCTGAGGTTTTATCGTTGTTTTATAATCGCTATTCATTCTTCAATATAATCAAGGTGTTAGGACTTATAGTTATTACCTCATGTACGGTGCCGTCTTACAGCGCCTTTCCCGTTGAGGCTCTGCAACTAGGTGATAGAAGCTACCCCCACACCTACATCGTGGAAGAGAAGGGTTATTAACGCTGAAGAAGCATTGCATTGTCCCCGGAACCAAGATATTTTATGCGAGAGATAACTATAAAGTCTTGGATTAGCAACGGCGCAGAACTCTACGCGAATATTTTCAATTCCTAATGGCCAACAACGAGATCACCACGATACTCCTATGCAAGTCATGAATAGCAAGAGCTTTTTTTTACGATACCTGCATACTCTGTTTAATCATTTAAGGGATCGAGCAGGGATACCCTCTCAGCCTGTTCCAATCGAAATTTGCATCGGTTGAGAATCCTACGCTAGAAATTGCCGCTTGAGATTGGAACTCTCCAGTAAGATTCCTAGTAAGATTCTCTACCAAGCCGAGATGCATACAACCACAATACATAGGGGATACACCCATGTATATGGATATGGATGAACGTGCGGAATCTGCCCCTGATCTACATAATAATACGATAGTTCACCGCATCAATATATGTAAAATACCTAACCTAGTTATAGGTTGCAAAGAAGTTTCGCGAATTATTTAGATAGTTACTTGGGTTAGGCATGCCCATTATGCGCATAATAGATCTATTATGCGTTATTATGTATACTGCGCTTATTATGTACATAATGCAGCACGCATAATGCGATTATTAGGTAATACCCCCTTAGAAATTTTACTACTAAAAACACGTAACATTTCAAAATAAAAACAAAATATAATAAAATTGAAAAAATATTAAATCAGTTTCAAATGCTTATAAAAGAAAATCTAATAGCTTAATTTAAAATTATCAATTAAAGCTATCAATTAAAGCAACTTTTCATAATAGCAAAAGTCCTGCCACAATATTTTAATACCTACCCAAATATCAAAGCCTACCCTTTTTAGTACTAGTGCACCGGATAAACGGGGGATATATATCCATTATGCGCATAATAGATCTATTATGCGTTATTATAAGTTATTATACGTTATTATACGCTAAGCGCATAATGAAATTCGCATCCCTAACTTGGGTACCCAAGATTGCCACAACTTGAATTAAACATCTATATATAGAAAGAGGCTATCTACACCACAAGTAACACTAGAGTTAGTTAATAGCCTATCAGCATGTCCAATGCATTGAAGGCAAAAGGCGAAGTAAAAACAAAAAAAAACCCCCCCCCAGAAATATCGAAAAGTCTGCTCGAATCTAGGCCATCCCCTAAAACCATCAGACCCCGGTTAGTCTCAACCTTCACCCCCATGGTTGTCACGGTCTTTTCGGTCGAGCTTCCAGCGGGCAATTTGCCCGACTATGCCGGATCCATGTTCGGTGGATGGACATGTAAATTCGTGGCGCACTGAACCGCGAAATTGGAACAGTCCTCAAGGTCGGCGCGTCGCGTTGCATGGGGTGTACATTCGGCATTGTCATGTTGTCGTACGGCGTAGGTTTCCAGCAGACGCGATGTAACGAAGACAAACACGTCGTAGGCGTTGCATGCTATTGAGACGCAAAGAATTGTCACACAAAGTACCGCGTATCTCGTCCACTTCTGTAAAAATAATTATCTAGGCTATGCATGTATATGAGTCGACATCGAACATCGCGAATCTAGATACTCAGCCATCATCTTTGATTTACTAGCGCGATAATATATTGAACTACTGTACGTACGAAGCAAAATAGATGAGGACCTTTCGTATCACGCAAACAATAAACTTCAATAACTAACTAGACTAAAACAAAAGCCATAGCCCAGCGGATTCCATGATCTCGTATACACCTTAGCGCAAAATCTATGTAGTAAAAAGTGACTTCTACGATGTAAGTAGGTATCAAGTAGTATCAAGCCTTCTAGCCACAAAACTGTAGCTCAGTCGCCTATTCTATGCGATGCAAACCCGTGGAGCCAAGAAATAAACGCCAAAACCATGCTAGGTGTGTAGTAGGGTGTAAGACGACAACGCTTCGTCTAATCCGTACCGCATCACATGCTATCCTCCATCTGTCGACTACGCGCCTTCGCCCAACCGTCTCTCTCCTTTTTACCTCCCGAATTTTCTAGACCCATCCCGCGCTCGACCCATTCCTTGCTAGACATCTCGCTCAGCCGTGATAGCGCTCGCGCAAATGCGAAGCGCTCTTCGTCGCCCGAAAACAGACTCGAGTTTTTCAACTGGTCAATGTTACTGTCCACGTCTTCGAGCATGTGTTGCATGGCATGGCTGGTTGATTCATCGTCATCGTCATCTACGGTCTTTCCGTCCCTTTTCAGAGACTCTCGTAGTTCCTGGGGCGAGATGAATAGTTCCGTCAGAGGAACAGCTGTGGTAAGCACAAGCTTAGCGCGGGATTCGTAGACAGCATCAATGAATGTGATAAACCGTCTTGCAAGATCACGTTCCCGAAACGTCATGCCGGGAACGTCAGAGATGATGAACGCATCGTAGCAGCGCATCAATTCAAGGTAGTCCGCCGCGCCCGTCGCACGGCCGATTAATTCTTGGAAGGTGAACCAAGCGCAGCGCCCGCTAACTCTTGGAACGTGGATTTCGCGGCCCCAGACCTTTTGGGTTTCTGGATGAGGCTCCGTCGTATCGGGATCGCCAAGAAAACGGAGCCACTTCTCTATGTGCAACGCCGCTTGATTATCAAGCGGCGTATGATAAACCCCGGACGGCGGCCGCGGAATTTTGCGGTAGTCAGTGGGGGAGTCGAGATTGATGACATGTAATCGCGACTTCAAAAGGTGGATCGCGGGAATAAAAGATTCGCGCTGAATACCGTTCTTATACAGTTCATCCGGGTGTCGATTTGATGTTGTCACGAGAACAACCCCGTGGGACATCAAGGACTCTAATAATCTTCGCAGGATCATCGCATCAGCGACATCCGTGCATTGAAACTCGTCGAAACACAAAACATTCGCTTTTTCTGCAATATCAGCTGCTACAAATGGAACCGCGTCTATATCATTCCCGTGGGCCATCTTCATCTTATGCAACCTCTTGTGTACGTCTTGCATGAAATTATGGAAATGTATTCTGGTCTTGGATTGGACGGAACTGGGTAACGTGTCGTAGAAGAGGTCCATCAACATCGTCTTTCCGCTCCCGACATCGCCGTACAAATATAATCCTCGCGGCAGATTGGCTGGAATCTCTTGTATCGCTTTAGCGCCCGGCTTCGATCCGAACCACGACAATAACGATTTAGTTGGTTTCAAGGTCTCGAGGCTCGGATGCACAACCGGTTGTGCTCGGTAGTGGACTAGTTCGTCGTGTAAGTTTTGCAGATTTTGTATAATCCCGCGCTGGTGCTGGTCCTCTCGGAGGCGCCCTTCCCGTACTCGCCGATCATATTCTTGAATCGGGCCATGATTATCGGGTACGTGAGCTATACCAAAAGTATTAGAAATACAAGTAGACGAAGGTGGGATGGGTGTGCTAACCATTCTCACCATTCTCTAAGGCAGATGTCGCAACTGTTGCAAGACGCCTGGATGCGCCCGGCGGGAAAGGGGGCCATGTTGAGACAGCAGCGGACAGCTCGCGACTGGCTGCATAAGTGCTGATTGCGTTTCTCCGGTTTCCGCCAGCTCTCGGCATTAAGCACCGAGTGCATATGTGGTGGCTTGCCTCGAGTCCCACGATGTTCTGGGCTGAGAAACGTCGCACGGGAGGGGCGCAAAGCAAAGAGCGACGCATTCTTATTTTAACTGGTCCACCTCATATATTATTGCCTTTTGAGAGACCCTGACGCATCATAGGTTGGTACCTGCGTATAAGCGAAAGCGAAGGTTCGAATAGGTTAAGAAAAATGCACGTGAAGTTCGAATCGTAAAGCCAATTCCAAAACATAAACCAAAAATAAAAAAATAATGATCAGCCTCTATCTGTCTCTATTCGGAGATATGTTGGTATCCGAAGTGTTTGCAGTTGCGCAAATGGCGAAATTGCCGATAATGACCGGATAGATCCCGCTCTAAGAATAGATTATTCTTATATCAAGATATCTATATTGTTCATGCGAATATTACTGGCCTGATCTGATAACGGCTTGGCCGAGGTTCATTATCCCTTATATAAGGAAAATTGGGACCGCTTAAGTACGGCTATTCTTAAACCGCCGCATTACGATCATTAAAAATGACGTCGTTGGGCACGGTTCTACATGTGCTTTCAAGGGTATTACTTTCACGTGCTATCATTGCAGGATTCTGTTGAATTGCAAAAGGATGATCTATTAAAAGCTAAGTTTTTTTTTTTTTTTTTTTTTTTTACAAACACTAAACTCTCTTAGAGAATGAATCCTGGAGCCACATGACTAAGTCATGTGGGTCCGTCTCACAGATTCTCCCAATACTCGTTATTGATAACTACGCCATATACAGTAGTATAGCAAACCGTAATAGCGACTTGGAAGTAGTTATTGAAAAACTTAAGAGATTCAATTACGCTTGGTTTGTCCATAGTACTTATACCAACACCAACACCAACATCAAATAAAGAAAGAGAAACGATAACTAATAAGTGTTGATTTCTTAAGAAGTATAAGTGGGGGGGACTCCCCAGAAAGGCTTTTATAGTGAACTTCTACACAGTGCCTCACACCTTCCATTTCTTCGTACCTGCACTGACATTAGGATAGGCAGCTAAACTATAGCAACCCGAAGGATTGATATAAATTCACGAGAATTTAGGTCATAAAAAGAAAGAAAAAACTTTTAACCAGAAAAATATAGGTAGATAATGACTAGTTTAGAAGCTAATTACTGATAAAACGGACAGTCGAGTTAGGATATGAAGCTCTCCGCGAGGCGAGAATAAGCTTGACCACGAGTTACAAAACCATCGATCATATTACAACTATAATTTCTGAAAACGAAACGGATTTCGGTTTATAGCCTCCTTTATAGAGCATTACTCGTCTTCACACAAATCATACCCTAAAAATGGGCTCTCCGTAATGACAAGCCTACGAAACATATAAGCATCCGTCCCCTAACACCTGGATCGTTTCTCTCGTATCTTATCTTAAGCAGATCAATCCGGGTCTATCCGTGCATAACCCAAGAAATAAACTTTACAATCCCTATCATGTCGCCGACTAGGGAGTCTTATAAACCGCAACGCCCCTCCTCTTAGACCCGAGTGGCAGAAGTTGAGATATGGGTCATTGTCTCCATCTTGAAACGGTCTGTTTGAACTGTAGTCTCTCGCCTTGGCACAATATCACCCTCACTCTCGGGCATTTTCACAAAACCCGGCAAGCTGTCAGGCTCATTCGACCTGCTCTTCTTCGGGAAGCTAACGAGCGACAGAAGACTCTCAGTGGGTACTATATGAGCTAAAACAGGCCTAAGAGTTGTTCCAGAAGCAGCAATGATACCAACTTGGACTTCTACCAAATTCCAAATCGATATCCCAGTGAGGATTGCTTGTAGGGATGGTCAGTACACAAAGACGAACGGATAATATTTATTGAAGACTTACAAATAGCATCTTCTGTATACAAGCCCAAGCTAGCGTGGATATAGATATATGCCTTGACTATAGACGCGGCAACGGAACTATGCGAAGTTAAAAGGGTAAATCCTCAAGTCATAATCATTCTAGAAACTTACAAAGCTCCGATCATGAAGGTCAGTAGGATAAGGACTTTTCTGTGAGTCGGTATTTGCAGCTTCAGTACCGCAGGAATTGGAATTATCAGCGTAATTAAATCAGTAGCCATGTCTGACCCTACCATTGACCATCCAATCGGTATTGAGCTTCCACAATGGTCAAGATACTCCTGAGGTTGCCCAAAGAGGGCAGAAAGATGCGAACCACATTCTAGGAGGCCGGCGATAACAAAGGAAGTAGCCCACGCAATTATAATGGCCATCCAAACGATGAGGAATCGTCGGAACATAACCTTTGCGAATAGGTGCCAGTAGAGGAAACATACTGAAAGTTTAACTAAACCCAGTGTTGCAACTCCGAGGATAAGATAGGAAAGCTCGATCTTGAGAGTAGGTTAGAAACTAAAGTAGACCTAAGGTACCTATGTGAGGTTCATACATGTTTGGATTTATTTAACCGCCCCGTGACGGCCATTGGGTCTTCGATCGTGCTACCCAGTGGGTAGCCTAGTGCTTCAACCTTGACACCTATGCTCTGTTAGTACCATACCCATTCAGATGTATCGAAAATAAACCACGGTGGTTTGCTAGTTATGGCACGGGGAAGAAGCATACCATATATTTCAATAACAGTCAAGCCCGTCGCGAATACTAAAGCTACTAGAATGAGCCAATCTGTTACCAATACGCTCTGATGTTTCCACCTCCTGGTATAAAATCGAAGGCCAACCGCCAAAACGGCTATGACCTCGAGGATAATAGAGCCTGCAATGATACCACCAGGGTTATCATATTGCAATTTATCCATGGTCGCTCGTGGTAGTCTTAAGTACTAGGTATGTCCGATGTCAATATCAATTAGGATAGATAGGTACTTAGGCAATTTTAAGAGATAATTCCTGAAGTGTCGCGAGGCGGACCAAGAAGCAAGGAAACAACTTCGTTGCTCCGCGAGGAACCTATCTACAACTATGGCTAAAGGCGACTACATATATAACAAAGGACTTATTCTATATATAGCACAGGCTAGAACCCTGACATGAAGGGCTGCCTCTCTAGTGAGTTTAGGCCAGGCCATCTCACCTGCGTTAACTCTGAGAATATTGCAAGAGGTACTGGGAACCAAAAGAGACTTGAGGGACTTTGCACATGAATCAACCATTCGGCGCCGAAATCAAAAACTTGCTTGTTTACCTACCTACATAGTAATGAGCGTAGAGACTAGGCAGTGTTAGATTGTGAAATATTGAGGCTTGTAACAATCCCTTCATCTATAGGTAACAGTTGATTGTCCTGCTTACGGACGAATAGTACATAGAGCGGCATGAAAACTCTATAGATATTTTTATTTGTGCTGTAAGCCATCATGCCAATTATCGTGGCTTGCGCCATATTAGCAAGGGATGCCGATGCGTTTGGGGGCCGATGGTGAGCCAGGCAATAGGGCATGTTCCATTTTAAAGTATTACTTACTTAACTACCTATATTTGGTATTATATGCATTAGCACATAATGTTAGTTTCTCCCATTCTTCCTAGCAGCCGGGAAGGTTATGCCACCATGCCACCATGCAGCCACAAATGTCGATCGTGGAAACTACCTACTGTTAGATATAATCTATTTTCGTGCTTACCTATGTACCATCATGGACCAGTAGATCTATTCCTATTCCTGGATACTTTTTGCTTATCCCTTAACAATGAGAAACTGTAAATATTAGTTACTCGTCACTACGAAACTTTACCGGGCTAAAGCATGTACATATCTGAAAAAGGAATAAAAATTGTAGGTATTCGCCAGGTATGAACACCTTACATAGATAGGTATTTATGGAGGTATATACTGGTAGGTAAAGGATGCTCTAATCTATGATTAGGTTGTAGTGGATGGCCCTTTTCCTGGTATAAACTCCCTGGAGGGCCTACCATATCCTCTGACCTAGCTGCCCGCCCCTTCATCTAACCATGTAAAGGTTTCCAATCTACACACGCATGTGGTTGGGGGGCCATCACTGTAGGTTTATATTTGTTGTGTGGTGTCCACTTAAGCGTGTAGACATTGATATAGGCGTTACACATCAGTTCCTGGCGTAGTGACTCTAAACAATGATCAACGGGCGAGTATAGTTCATTCTAATTCTGTTCTTCGCGGCTATGACAATACTCTGGATATGTTCTTGGAAATCGGAATGATAAGTGTAACAACTGACGAGGAACAGTTGGTGGCGTATTTGGGGGTCGAAGAACCAACTCATTAACCTAGATTTTTGACTTCAAAGAAAGCAAGGCTGTGAAAACCAATAACTACTTGCATATCCGCGCGCGTCTTTGTTTGTTGGCGACTATCTGTGGTTGCATTATGTCGTGTAACCGAGATCTCCCTCTCTAGAAGCACGTATCGCCGATCTTTTGCATCTACCTCCAGCCCTATTTTCTTTTCAAAAGGCAAGCCGTTTATCTTCTTGCCCATAGAGCTTTTCCGCTGTTCCTCACACAATCCAATCTATCGATAATCTCACCCGCTATTCCGATTGCAAGTGCCCGAAATGCTGTTAGTTTGTCAACGCGTGGCTCTCATCGGCCTAGCCCTAAGCTTCTCTGTCGCTGCAAACCCAATAGTTCAGACTGGGAAAAGTGGTATTTCGTATAGAGGAACTACCAAGAACTCTATAGAATACTTCCAACACGTCAAATTTGCTCATGATACTTCTGGAATACGACGTTTTGCTCCCCCGGAGCCCTACACGCCCCCAGATGGAAGCGAGGTCGACGCCACGGCACCTGGCCCGGCATGTCCACAATCTAAAGCTGGTATTCCGCCCTATTTTTCGGAAACCCCGGATATCAGCGAGGATTGTCTCCACCTCCAAATCGCAAGACCGGCGGGCACGGGGCCGGAAGACCGTCTCCCTGTAGTCGTGTGGCTTCATGGTGGGGGTGTAGTCAAAGGTTCCGCGTATGATCCTCATGTTGACCCTGAAAACCTTATAAACCTCTCTACGTCAATCGGAAAGCCAGTCATTTATGTCTCACTCAATTATCGCCTAACAATATTTGGTTTCGCAAACCTCCCGACATTATATGACCAGAAATCGCTGAACGTTGGTATGCGGGACCAGCGTGTCGGCTTCCAGTGGATCAAGGATAATATCGCTTCATTCGGCGGCGATCCTAGTAGCATTACAGCTTTCGGGCTAAGCTCGGGTGGAACTTTCATATCTCTCCAGATGCTGGCTTATGGGGGTGAGAAGGGCGTACCTTTTACGAAATCTTGGGCCATGTCCGGACCACCCGGCACGGCTGTCAACATCACCAGCGATGCGAGTAAAGTCCATACAATCGCTGTTGCTGAAAACCTTGGATGCAAAATAGAAGACGAAGAGGCCATCTTAGGTTGCTTGAGGGAAGTACCGATGGAAAAGCTCACAGAAGCGGCCATGGACTATTCAGTGGCAAATCATCCCCCGGTCGGAACATTCACTTTCATCCCTATGGTTGACGGCGACTTAATACCGGATCGTCATACGGTCTTATACAAAGCCGGAAAATTCGTAAGAGGTAAGCCATGAAACTTCCATATTAGTTTACCATATAATGACACCTGTTAGATATCCCAACCGTCTTTGGCTGGACACAAGATGACGGTGCTACGAATGCCGGGCCAGCCGCGTCGTTCCAGAGCGAAGAAGATATCAAAACGCCCATCAAAGTTATTGCACACACACTGACGGATAAGGACTATGAGGATCTGTTTTACTTCTACCCAGCGTCCGATTTTGAAGAGGATGTTCAGAATTACGAGGCTTCGAAAGCATTGGCGGACCCTACTGTTTCTGTCCACTACTTTCGGGCGTCGCGCATCCTACGAGACATTTTATTCACATGCTCCTCAATTGACTTCGGCTATGAGATGTCCAGGCAATCCCAGAACCCTGATTTCCCTGGCGTTCGTCTCTACGACTTGAACCAAAGCATGTTGACGCCATTATTCAGGAATGCGGGTATGCCATATATCGGAGTAGCTCACGGTAGCGACACAAATTATATTTATAACGGGGTGTTTCCCGAGGGTACTATTTCGGAAGAAGACCAAAAACTGTCGCACTCTATGGCCACCGCATTCATCAACTTCGCATATACCGGCGACCCAACGTCGGCTGGTGATGAGCACTTCGGCTTCTGGCCAGAAGCGTTTCCGGACTCTACGAAACTAGAAAAGTCTCTAGATTCAAGTCCATCTAATTTCAATGCGTATGTTATTGGTGGACCCTTGGGGTCCGGCTCGTGCCAAGTGAGCCCGGAAGGTACCCACGCATATGTCGTAGAACAAGAAAACGATGGGGTCCAACAGCCGCTTGTAGATGGCAACAAGTACGCGGAGATGACAACAAGGAACTCACAGATGAGGAAGCAAGAGATTAACCGCCAAAAGTTAATCGAACGTTGTACTTTTATTAGCACGCTGTCTGAGAAGCTTGCAGTCTAGGTGATAGTAACAGTTATGGATAAAAACTCAGGAGACAGGGCGATGCGTGAACGGAAAAAAAAAAGAAAGGACCATACAGATGTATGCGCTTACTTGGTCCATCTAATAACAAGAGTTTCCAAATCATTCTTTTTGTATTCCTCCGTAAGATTCGTAAGGAATATGCGTCGGGGGGCTGGGAGTTGGGAGTTGGGTTTTTTTTTGGGGGGGGGGGGGGGGGGGGACGGTTACCACGAAACCCCAAAACCAAAAACGTTATTTAAAAACCATAGGATGAAAATAAAAATAATATAA